>JAWDGP010004450.1:72500-407500 GCA_033675545.1 Elysia crispata
CTTGAAAGCAGAAATTGTAAGAGGTGGTAACTATAAAGTACTGTAGTAATCTTGTCATCAATATTGGAAATTAGAATGGAAACAACAAATAAAACCGTAATTCGTAGTGGGAGCAGAGAGAGAGGAGTAGCTGGATGAGAAAGGTTGGAAGCAAAGATTATAAGAGGTGGTAACTGTCAAGCAAGAGGTAATGTTATCGGTAACATTAGAAATTATAACGGAATAAAACAGATCAAACAGAAATTCACAGTAGAAGTAAAGAGAGGAATTATAGACGAATGAGGAAGCTTGGAAGCAGAGGGAATTTACGACGTAAACAAAATATAAAACAGGAATTCTTAGTATAAACATAGAGAGGTTGTGTCCCATGTTGCTTACAGTGATGACTTAAGAGCCTTACGCTAATCTTGACATTGTATTTAATAAATTTTTATTTATTTTTTAAAGAGAGAATAAGACGAAAAATTTTATGCCACTGCTGGTTCTTAATAATATAAGCTGCGCCATTTTCTTTTATTTCTGTTTCGTCCTATAATAAAATGAAGTACAGTTTCACCCAGAACGTTTAAAGTTACGACTGCTCTAAGTCTCAACTGCATTTAAATCCACTTGGAACAATCTTGCGGTTGAGGAATGGTGAATGCTTAACTCTTCCTTTGTCATCCTATCTACAATAGTTATGTAACAAAATATTCCCTGTAAACTAGCCAATGTCGAGCATTAATTACCTAGAGAAGACAGAAAGTGTATTAAATATCGCTTCTATGATATTTAAGAGGAAAGTCAGAGGTTTGCTGTAAATAATACGACGTTGGTGTCGGAGGGGTTTAATAGCTTATAGCTTAGAACAAGGAACTAAGCGAGGCTAAGGAAAAGTGTCATCATGACTTTATCTCCATGTTTCGATCTGCAGGGGCGATAAGCATAATTTACTGTCACCATTCTGTCCTTAAATGAACCTCTTTTTTTAACATTGGCTTTTCAACATACCGTTCGGTCGTTAGAAATGCACAGCACACTAAGCTTTGTGTAGCATCGCTCTAGCAGGGCGGTGATTAGCCAAGGGGAAAGAACTCTCGAGTAACACAGCTGCTGGCTGGCTCGTTTGCATAGAGTCAAGAGTCCGTTTACATACTGAACTTTTTAACTTTTCGTCCATTGGGGTTCTGGGTTCTGTCTGCGTTGTTAGGAAGCTGGGAGTATGACTCTGGGCAAAGACTAAGTTTGAAAGGGGATTTGAAAACACGGTGGCGAGAAAAGAGAGAGAGAGAGAGAGAGAGAGAGAGAGAGAGAGAGAGAGAGAGAGAGATAGAGACAGAGACACAGAGACAGAGACAGAGACAGAGAGAGACAGAGAGACAGAGATAGGCAGACAGACAAACGACAGCTGAAGACTAAGAGATTGAGTGAGACAGACAGAGACAGAGAGACAGAGAGACAGAGAGACAGAGATAGGCAGACAGACAAACGACAGCTGAAGACTAAGAGATTGAGTGACACAGACAGAGCGAGATAGAGAGAGAGAGAGAGAGAGAGAGAGAGAGAGAGAGAGAGAGAGAGAGAGAGAGAGAGAGAGAGACAAACAGACAGACATTCCCACGCAGACTGATATAGACCGAGAGACAGAGAGACTTCACACTTTTTCCCTCGCTGTATACAAAACAAAAATAAATAAATTGGTAGGGCCTACCGGGTAAAGCTTGAAATAAACGTCTGATTGAGATAGTCCTGAAAGTACAACTCATGAAGATAAAAGTCTGATTGAGATAGTCCTGAAAGTACAACTCATGAAGATAAAGGTCTGATTGAGATAGTCCTGAAAGTACAACTCATGAAGATAAAGGTCTGATTGAGATAGTCCTGAAAGTACATCTCATGTAGATAAAGGTCTGATTGAGATAGTCCTGAAAGTACAACTCATGAAGATAAAGGTCTGATTGAGATAGTCCTGAAAGTACAACTCATGTAGATAAAAGTCTGATTGAGATAGTCCTGGAAGAACAACTCATGTAGATAAAAGTCTGATTGAGATAGTCCTGAAAGTACAACTCATGTAGATAAACGTCCGATTGAGATTGTCCTGAAAGTACAACTCATGTACATAAAAGTCTGATTGAGATAGTCCTGAAATCACAACCCATGTAGATAAACGTCCGATTGAGATTGTCCTAAAAGTACAACTCATGTACATGAAAGTCTGATTGACATAGTCCTGAAAGTACAACTCATGTAGATAAAAGTCTGATTGAGATAGTCCTGAAAGCACAACTCATGTAGATAAACGTCCGATTGAGATTGTCCTAAAAGTACAACTCATGTAGATAAACGTCCGATTGAGATTGTCCGAAAAGTACAACTCATGAAGATAAATGTCTGATTGAGATAGTCCTAAAAGTACAACTCAAGTAGGTAAAAGTCTGAGTGAGATAGACCTGAAAGTACAACTCATGTAGATAAAAGTCTGATTGAGATAGTCCTGAAAGTACAACTCATGTCTCAGAAAGTCGTTACAGGGCCACCGCCTGCAGTATACTGCTTACGAAGGCGAGCCAGAAATGTCCTTGCTAATACAATATTTGTTCAAGTCAGCAGGCAGATTGCCTAGAAATGGTATGTGTAAAGAAAATTCGAACCCACAGTCGTCGAGAAACAAGTAATGATGCATTAGAAGTTTCTTTTGCCTCTCTCTCTCTCTCTCTCTCTCTCTCTCTCTCTCTCTCTCTCTCTCTCTCTCTCTCTCTCTCTCTCTCTCTCTCTCTCTCTCTCTCTCTCTCTCTCTCTCTCTCGTTTTTCGGTCACAAGTTGAAAGTTAGTGTGGTATAGAAAAATAAAATGAATTATACAACCAGCGACAACTAGCTGTTGTGTTTTTTTTTGTTTTTTTTTTGGCCGTTGTTTACATTTTCTACCGTACTTTGTTTTGTCGTACGAATAGATGGCAAACATTTTTATTTCCCGTGACCAAACGATAGAAATTGTTTGACTTGTAGCCTTTTCGTAAAATGTTTCACATCTGATATGACAAAGCTGGTAATGGGGGGAAAGTTCAAGGTTTTATCTGAAAGCATGTGACAACGACCCTATAATTCATGGCGCCATTACTTTATGTTTTTTTTTTTCTCTATTGACATACATCGAAATAAATTTCGACATTCCGGAGTAAGAGGACGGATGTTTGCGAGGTCGGTTACATAAATCAAAGGAATTTGTGTTGTTGATAATTTGCCGGCCAATTTTTTTTTTTTTTTTTAATGTTTTGACATGATAAGGTTACAAGAAGGATAAGATAACATCGGGTGGTAATTGTGATATCAGTATCGTAGGTGATAATTATACATTAGGAAGATCGGCGATTTGTTGCAATTTAGAGAGTATCTACTACTATGAGCTTGCGCAAGGCTAAAAGTATTGGTATTAGTATTAGAAATATTATTATTATTATTATTATTATTATTATTATTATTATTATTATTATTATTATTATTATTATTATTATTATTATTATTATTATTATTATTATTATTGTTATTGTTGTTGTTGTTGTTGTTGTTGTTGTTGTTGTTGTTGTTGTTGTTGTTGTTGTTAAAGCCGATATTTCGAGATGTTTATTACGGTCGGTTTTTTCCCTTGTTTTTTTTTTTTTTTAATTTCGAATGGCTTATCTAACACTGGTAGTCGTTTGGTGAAGCTCACGTCTTGAGGTGCTCGAGACCCTAACCAAGCGCATTAGAGCACAAGAGAAATGTGAGATCTTTGGCAGAAGTGGCGTTAAACAGGCGAACTAGAGCACATTAGAAATGTGAGGCCTTTAGCAGGCCCCAAACAGGCGAACTAGAGCACATTAGAAATGTGAGGCCTTTAGCAGGCCCTAAACAGGCGAACTAGAGCACATCAGAAATGTGAGACCTTTAGCAGGCCCTAAACAGGCGAATTAGAGCACAATAGAAACGTGAGACCTTTAGCAGGCCCTAAACAGGCGAATTAGAGCACAATAGAAACGTGAGACCTTTAGCAGGCCCTAAACAGGCGAATTAGAGCACAATAGAAACGTGAGACCTTTAGCAGGCCCTAAACAGGCGAATTAGAGCACTAAACAGGCGAATTAGTGCACATCAGAATTATATGAAGCATCGAAGAGGTGAATTAGAGCCAGAACAGAAACATAGACTTTTAGCTCTGCATGTCTTACTCAGGCGTTTTAGAACATAATCAAAGATATAGACCTTTTACGCCGCAGGTACCACGCAGGTGTTTTAGAACATATCAGAGATGTATCTTTTTGCACAGTAGGTACTACGCACGCGTTTAAGAGCATATCAGAGACACAGACCTTTTGCACTGCGGGTCCTACGCAGGCGTGTTGGAGCATACTAAAGATATAGACCTTTTGCACTGCAGGTCCTACGCAGGCGTTTTAGAGCATATCAGAGGTCATGACAGGCTCTAAAAGGCCATTTTGAAGCACACGACGGATATCGTTCTGTCGGCACGGTAAGTTAAGAAGAGGCGATTAGGGCATTTCAGAGATGAAGGACCGTGTGCATGGCCGGTCCCAAAGAGGCACAGTTGACACTGCTTAAGTCGATCTCCAGGGGACATAACTAAAAAGATCGATTTATGTGATTATTGACTTACCTCCCCTGTTTGAAAATGTACATGTGTGTATAACAGACCAGATCAGAGGGTTAAAACTCACACGCTCATCGTGGAGGAAAAGGAACATCCCTGTGGACTACACATTATAGAGTTACTCTATCACAAAGACTAAACTAGTTAGCCCAGAACTGTCCGCCCATAGCTTCTTTAGGTTAGTTTAGGGCCTCTTCTTTTGAGATCTGCCTTGCCCGACGGAGGTTTTAGTTAATTGGTCTGCCAAAAGTCCGAAGATCTCGATAATGTAGACGAACTACCGAAAAAAAAATAAACTGAGCTCATTTTAGCCGTACTGCCGCAATCTGTTTATAGAAAGCGAAAGGAAATCAACTCTGAAAAAGTTTAGAATGTGAGCATTAGTATTCTTTTAAATGTGACTCAGAATTTTTTTTTGTAAAGTTTAGGTCTTGTGAATCGCAAGTGGACGAGAGGATTCATAAAAACCCGACTTTTTCTTTAAGAAGGTAAAGCATGTTTTTCTATCCCAGCAAACCCTTTGGCTGCTAAAAATAACGCTGCATTGCACGCCTGAGCTTTGTTCTGACTGGCATGTCAATAACGAGGCACGGATTTGAGCGTTGTCATGGAAAAAAGAGGATTATTTTTAGATATTTTTGGACCGAAGATGGGGGTCAAGGTCGCTGGTTGTTGAAAGAAGGCTTACCGAGAAATTCATATATTTCTCCTTGTTTCTTTTACGAATAATAAAGTTCATGTTTTAGAAGTTAAGATTTTTTTTTTAAGAAACGAAAAGCTAGCTCATTCAAATATAGAACTGCGATTCAACTCCTGTATATTCAATAAAAATTTGGGGGAAGGGGGGGGGGGGTTGGCCGCGCTTGGCTGCATTGCTCAAATTTCAAGCTACTGTCGAAAGTACGCACCCATTTAAGACACAGATGGACCAAGGAAAGGGAAAAGGTACGTTCCCGAAAGCAGCACAAACTTGAGCTGTGGTTTTGACACGAGCTTTATTTTAATGTGTTTTTTTTACCTTAATTAGGATCAAGTCCCACTACTACTGTATCAAGAGTTCGAGCGCTAGCAACTTTCCTTTGGTGCTCAACTGACAAAGCTTTACATAAGGATGAACTTATGGATTCAGGTCTCGTGAATATGTTAGAAAATGGCGTCGTTCATAAATACTAGATTTTTGTTGATAAATCCAGTGTTTACAAGATCTTTTGCTGCGTTTGTTACTCCTCCCTTCTCTGTCTCTGTCTCTGTCTCTGTCTGTGTCTCTCTCTGTCTCTCTCTCTGTCTCTCTCTCTCTCTCTCTGTCTCTCTCTGTCTCTCTCTGTCTCTCTCTGTCTCTCTCTGTCTGTGTCTCTGTCTCTGTCTCTCTCTGTCTGTCTCTTTCTCTTCTTTTTCCTCTTTGTGTGTGTATATATATATATATATATATATATATATATATTCAGATTCCAACACAGTGGAAAAGGCCACAAAGACAACATCATTATAACGATGTTGAAATAGGTCACATTGATGTTAGACGTCTTGACGCCGTGCGACGCCCTGTCAAGCGCATGATCTGTAAATTAGTCGGGGGTGTTTTTTCTTAACATTCCCCAACTCTCAGAAGAATGTTCTACGGGATCAGGAATTTTAAATCCACGGCGTCATCCCTAAATAATTATATGTGATCAAATATATATCACAGATAGTGGAGAGAGTGGCTCGTGCTAAATTAAGATCTCTTAAGCTTCCGCGATGTAATGACTTTAAGCCCTGTTGATGACGAACTGTAACGTGTCTTCTGCACCATCCTTATTATGTCCTCAACAATCTTGGTTCTGACTGGGACAGGAATTCTATGACCAAAGCGTCATCTCTAGATCTATGACTGTGTTCAAATATAAAATTACAAATAGTGGAGAGAATGGCTCGTGCTAAATTAAGATCTCTTAAGCTTCCGTGATGTAATAACCTAAAGGTCTGTTGATGACGAACTGGTTCTCTCTGTAACGTGCCTTCTGCTCCAGCCCTATTATGTCCCATACAATCTTGTCTCTGGCGGGGACAGGAATTTTATGTCCAAGACGTCATTCCTAAATTTATGTGTTCAAATATATATCACAAATAGTGGAGAGAGTGGATCATGCTAAATTAGGATCTCTTGAGCTTCTGCTATGAGGCAACTTAAAGCCCTGCAGATGACGAACTGGTATTCACTGTACCGCACCCTCTCCCCCATTCTCATCGTGTCCTCTACATCTTGGCTAGGCTCCGACTTTTGTCCGCTGACATACATGTATTATTTTTAGCCGTTTTTTTTTTACTTGCATCTATAGAATCAGTTTATTTTTTTTTTCCATTGTCAACAAGACAGTGCAGAGGCCGTGGTAATGTTTTTTTTTTTTCAGTATAAATCGATCAAATCCGAAGATAGAGTGACTGAGCGGTTGACTCATACGGTGGGGACGGTGCTTTTTGCTTTTTTTTTAGCTTCCCCGTAGTGGCGTATCGCATCGCGATCTAGCATTAAATCTTAAAGCGAATCAGAGTGGTGGTTCATTACAAGATTAGTTAGTTCGCTTAATATATTAAAAAAAAATCTGATCTATTAAGAGCTCCAGTGACTGGGTTTAGAGCGTCCGCTCTGATATCCGCACGGACCGTCTTTACAGGTTCGACTCCTCACCTTGGTGAGTTTAGGGTCTGTAGATGGGCTATATCAAAGGACAAACAAACGATGCGTTTGCTTTATAGAAACTTTAAAATATTGGTTATCATGCAGGTACTAGGTACGAATGAATGGGCTGCTATGTCATTCCAGGAAGGCACTGCACCAATCCTCTGGACACATTTTGCTCATACTTTTATAGATCTAAAATGAATGTGTAAAAGAGTCTTTAAATAGATTGGAATAGCCCACCACTGGCTGTTATGAGAGAGAGAGAGAGAGAGAGAGAGAGAGAGAGAGAGGGGGGGGGGTGGGAGAGAGGGATAGAGACAGAAAGAGAGAGAGAGAGAGTGAGAGGTGAGAGAGAGAGAAGGAGATAGGAAAGAGCATGGCAGCAATCGCTCAATTAAAGCACGCCATGGACGCCCATCCCCAGGTCCTGTACGATTCAAACGGTTAACTGTTTGCTTTCCCAGAATGCCCTGACAGACATGGAGGAGAGAGCACTCTACCTGAGTTCTAGACCGGAAGTCTTCGACAGTGTCTACAGAGGGGAGGACCTGGACTCGCAAGCCAGGATGCACAAAGTGGGTACCATACAGTGTTGGTATCGAATCTTCGGTTGATGTCGCTTACACCTCTCTGTTTTATATATCTCTTTGTACACGTCTGTAGCACTTGTTGGATGAGGTGTGAGCAAGGAGGTGGAGGGATGGAGGAGGTTGGGAGTTTTGACTGGGGGCTTCCTGTTTTCTCTATCCTTTTCTTTTTTTTTTAATTTCAATTGTAAAAAAAACACTAAAAACACCCCCCCCCCACCCCCCCACGTTTTCGAGTCTTTTTAATATGGAAATGTTGTCATCACGGATTCTCGAAGTTAATTGTTCAATCAATTAATTTTAGATGTTCACAAACTACTACTGCGACTTTTATGTTTTTACCAATTTGTATTTCTGTCCAATTATGTCAGACCTAATTCTCTCCTTTTTTTTAAAAAAAATTTTGCGCAAAATTCATACTTTCGTCTCCTTAAGCAAATATATTGGGCTCCATGTTGTCTGATATTAGCTTGCGTGATTGTTAACAGTTTGTTTGTTTCTTTTCTTTTTTTTTTTTTTTTTTTTTTTTTTTTTTTTTGTAAGGTCGCTTGCTTTGAGTTTCCTCAAAACTTGCCATGGCTTATCTCTCAGTGGTTTGCTAATCTTTTAAAACCGTATTAGATTAGATGGGCCTATTATTTATTCTGAAAGTTTGATTATATCATTGAGAAAGAGTTTATTATTATTTGTTAATGAAGGTCCTCTTTGAATTACAAATGTTCAACAAAGTAAATGTAAACATAGGTTCAAGTACTTCAAACTTAAGAATGCTGTAAGTATTGATTTTGTCATTGTAAAAAAAAAATTAATCCTGATTGTGAATAAAAGTTTTAGACTGTTGACAGTTATTTTTTTATCTGAGATGAAATAAATTAAATTGTTTCGAAACTCAAACCAAAAAGCTTCATGCAGTAGCGATGTTATTCCATTTTATAAATGAATTCCTACTAAGGATTTACAACGCAGCATTAATTATTATGTGCACATCGAATTAAATTTGAGGGTGTGTTTTTTTTTAGTTTAAATTGTAAATATTATTCTAGAGTAATGCTTTTTGTTCTTGTTTTTTTTTTGTTTTGTTAAAGACCCTCAGGGTTGGATGGAGGTGGTAAAACGATTTAAAACCCTTTTGAAAAGTGGGCCATATGAATTGGGTTTAATTAAGATATGTATCTAATATCTTTTGAGATGTTCTAACGTGTGATTGTTCGCGTGCTTGTCGCTCTGTCTGCCCAGGACTGTGTGTATGCCATGCGAGAGAGCTGGTCCTGGCTGGAGACCCTCACGCGCTGTATGAAGGTTCACGTTGAGAACACAGGCAGCTACCACCAGGTGAGCTGTCAAATGTCCTTACCCGCCGGCATTCCCCCGTAAAAAGAGCTAGGTCAAGTGGACGAATCTGTTTGATATACTGGGTTTTTTTTTTTAGTTGAGCTCTAGAACTGAGGGCTACAAAAATTAATAAAATGTTAAATTTGGCAAAGTAAGAACTCAAAATTTGTAAAATTAGAAAAAAAAACAAAAAAACAAAAAAAGATGAGAGAACCAAAGCTCTGAATTTTGGGCAAATTTTAGATTGAAAAACTGATTTGAAATGATGTAAAGAATGAAATAGTTATGCTTCAGCAGATCATCAGGTTAAACAAAACGGTCTGCAGTGAATATAGTTAGACTACAGATGATTTTTTTCATCCTATTTACAAGTTTTAGTCATGTTTTATTAATGCGACGTAAGTCATTCAAATCTTATTACTTTTAAAAGTCCTATAGCTTCTAATAGAACTATAGTGAACCTTTTCTTCAAACTTTTAATAAGCTTCTCAAGAAAAGTAAGACAAAAGGCTTGTTTCATCAAGCTAGCTGAGGACAAACTATTAATCTCTTATTCAGATTATTCTTCTGCACAAACTTCTTTCATATCTAGCTTTAAGCTAAAACCAGTCAATCAAATGCTAAGTAATATTCATTGTTCAAAATCTGACGTACCAAAATCTCAGATTTTGTTTTCAGTTAATCACATTTTTCAAAAAAATTTTGTTAATCAACTGGTGTTTTTTTTTACCTAAAAGCATCACTAATCTCTCGGTGTTGTCGTTTATTTAGTTGGTATAACTCGTCTATCACAAAGAGATTTCTAGTAACACTTATACCACTTTAACTAAGTCCTCATGAGATGTTGGCTGATTCAATATTTATATCATATACTGAATTTGTTGAAGTCCATATATCGTTGCTCCTCTCTATCTCTCCTTTGCATTACTTTTATGCTCTCAAGACCACCCTGTGCCTGTCTCTCAATATCATTGCTGAGAGTATTCCTATATGATAACCTGCTGATATTCTGTCCTCAAGTATGTCAGTTATTTTAATAATCCAACTCTATTCATCCTCTCTCAAACCTCAAGATTTGGTTCGTAATCGGCAGTTTTACTTTGTTTTTGGAATTGTCATTGTGTATTACCCTAATTCTATAGTCTTAACTTCCCACCCTGCAGTTCTACCATGATGTGAAGCATCTGGAGGAGGACATGACGTCATGGCTTCTCTGGCTAAACAGTCCCACGGTGAAGGCGCGAGTGAAAACGTCAGATCCAGAGGTTATGCTCAGACATTTTAGGGTGAGACACTCTCGGTGGATGGTGGTGCTCTTTTATGTTATTGCTAGCCCAGTGAACCATAATCAGGGATCCATAGGCTGTAAAATTCTATAGAGTAGACAAAAAAAATGTGTATTTTAGATAAATGAAAAGCAAGATAATTTTACAGGCAACAGATGGTTAAGAGTGTATGGTAATAGAGTATATCTATTCTTAGTTGTTGTTTTTTTTCAAATGAAATATCTGTGGGTATAGGATGTAAAGTATGTCTATAAATCTACAGGGACCGTTCATTGTGGATTCAAAATCCTCTCTGGCTGCGGATGTATATTTAGCCTCATATTATCATCATCCCATCCAATTGGAAAAGTGACGTATTGATATTTTAAAAGGATTGAGATGATCTTATTGTAAACGTCCAAAATCAAACAAACACATTTATACTCAACTTTTCTTTTAGAAATACACAGATGAAAGGGATCAATTATATCAAAACTTTGTCTAAAAAAAAAAAACAACTGAGGGGCTTGTGGGCTGAAAACCCACTTCTAGGAAGGAAGTAGGAGGCTTCAATTGTATAGTCTCCTATGCCTGTTTTAGTCTACTTCGGCATGATCTCAATTTGAGTGTTGGTATGCAGGGATTAGTTTTGATTATGCCCTTTTCCTGGTACTGGTTTAATTTTCAAGTCTTCAGATTATTTTTTACTCCATAATGAGAGTACATATGGTGACAAAATGACAAGAATTCTACTTTTTGTTAATAATCAGCTGCTGAATAGAAACCAAATTAAGTATTTTTACCACTACAAAGCATTGTCGAAATAAGCCTTTCCAACATTCAAACTATTGTAATAGCAATAATCAATTCTTTTTCTGAAATTTAATTTCAAAGCCTTTTTTTTTTAAAGAGAGCACATGTACAGCTTAAAACTTAGACTTAATTACTTGCTGGCATGGCATCAAGACTTACCTTGAAATGTTTCATTTGAACATCTTTCAAAACTTCCTTAAAATGGACTTTATAAGTTTATTTACAGTCTCATAACCATCTGAAAAGCATTCACATTGTTTCTTCTATTAACTCATCCATTTGGCTGGCTAGCTCCTCATTGGTCGTCTACTGGATTATCAATCCCGGGTACATCGTTTGGCCAGTCTTTCCAAGCAAGTGCATCCAATTCAGTACCGCAAGGACTTGCCAGAATGGCCCATAAAAGCCAAAGCCCTGGTCAAGTATGTGCACAACGAGGTAAGAAAAATAATTGCCTCGATCTTCAAGAATATTTAACTGTATGATATTAATCTTTGATTAAGCTGCTCTGAATTGCTCTCGCCTCTCAAAAGTTTGAGAGTGACCTGAGTCTAAAATTTCAATAAAAAAATTTAAGTTCTGTTTTGTTTGCTTGTCCACAAAAGATTGTCCCTAAAATTTTCCAAAGAAACTGTCATCTTTTATTCATTTTTGTGTGCGTGTATATTTAGTTTTACACAAAAATTTATATTTGAAGTTGCAGCTTACGCATTATAGAATAACATAAAGGGTGTTCATCTGATGAAAACTTAAAAAGGAGCAGTTATTCATTAGACAAGAATAAACTGAGTGAATATAACATATGAAAATTATTGCATTTGTGTATATTAATGATAAAACAAAATCTAGTGGGAGGAGGGGGGGAGGGGAGATATTTAATCATTTCCTTAACTTGGAATTTACTCTAAAATAAGAGTGTTTTGACCAAATTGTTTTTACTATTATAACTACTACTATTGCTGCTGTTTTTATTATTATTATTATTATTATTATTATTATTACACTAAACAGTCATGTATATAAATGCGTTGATAAAAGCACAAAAAATAATTATCATTTAGACTCTCCTTAACTTGTTAATTGTTATTTATTTTTTTTATCTCAGATTTCTTTAGAGAAAGACGAACTTGTCACAGTGTTAGACAACTCTGACCCAGAAAGGTGGAAGGTGAATAGAACAATTTAAAAAAAAAATTAAAGTCCTTAAGATCAGTCCGTAACACTGTGAAATTGATCTATTGACATATCGATCTGAGAAAAAGAGGTCTCTTCCTTATCAAAAAAAAAGACAGAAAGGGCTGGGCATGGCTGAAGAAAGAAGATCGGATAATTGTCTACAGCTCTAGCCTGCAGATACCTTATTTTCTTTGCTTTTGTCTTAATGTTTGAAACAAACTTATTGGACTTGTAGAGCTGCACAATTCATATAGAATGTAATGCTTTTGTATATATATATATATATATATATATATATATATATAGTAGATTACCAGTATTTATAATTGGCTCCTGTTTTTCTTTGCAAAATATTTTAATTATGCTTACTTATATTTTTGTCTATAACATTTATCACAAGAGGATGTCTTTATTGTGCATTTTAGGTTTAAATTGTCCGCATTGTATTTTGTTATATTTTTTCTTAATTTTAAAGTAAATTACTCTGTTTTCACAAATAGCTTTGAAGAATTTATGACCTATATGTAGTTTGATGATGACTAGAAAGTTGATGATGTGCTTTTTTCAGGTTCAAACAGCACAAAACAAAGAGACTGAAGTGCCTGCCATTGTATTGGTAATACCTCCACCTGATCCAGCAAGCTTCCAAGAAATAAACAAGTTAGTGATCAGGCACTCACTGTCTCCCAATTTTGTTGTTGTTGTTGTTTGGTTGAGGGATTTTTTTTGTTTTTTTTGTTTTTGTTTTTGTTTTTGTCTTTGTTTTTTTTTTAGGCGGGGAGGGTTGTCTGTCAATATGAATGTGTCTATGTGTGCATCTCTTAGCAAAATTATCTCTCTCCCATTTTTTTAAAAATTTTTTCTTTCATTCTTTCTCTCTCAGTATCTATCTCTTTTTCTCTCTTGCTTTCCCTTTCTTTATCTCTCTATCTTACTCTCTCGTTCACTCTCTCTCTATTATAAAGATAAAAATTCAAGCTATAATAAATTTTGTGCTTTAAAGGAGATCATCAGAGTGGCTTGGGATACACTTTCTTTCTTTGTACTATTTAAAGATTCTAAGAGAGGGAAGTGTAGCATAGGGTTCATTAGCATGATACAAGCAAATTTTGTTCACTTCAGTGAATATTAATGTCCAACTGGCAAAATCTAATTTCTGTTGACAGTTTTTATTCCACAAAATCCCTTTATTTTATCTGTGGCATGGATCATATTCTGTAATAATGCCTCAAATATATGAAAATATTTTTTTTTCAGATCTCTTCCATTCTTTTTTTTGACAATATCTATGACATGTCTAAAATTCAGTATGTCTATAACATTATACTCAATTTGTCAGGTTAAGAGAACAGGTCTATGCAAACAGTAGAGTGACCTCAGAGAGGGTGAAGACACATCTTCTACAGTTCCTGTCTCATATGCTTCACACTATGCAGCCAAGAGAGGTAAGAGCTGCCAAGACGAAAAACAACGTTGATGATTCACATTTTTACTCTGACATCGGCCAATATTTTCAACAGCAATCCCAAACATGCATTTGTACCTCAGATTTTAATTGTTAGAATTGTCAATATATTCTGCATCAATCTTGAACATACCATTAGTGCCTCAGATTTTAATCGTTACAATTGTCAATATTTTCAGCAACAATCTTGAACAAACCATTAGTGCTTCAGATTTTAAGCTTTACAATTGTCAATATTTTCAGCAACAACCTTATGTCCAAAACATGTCTTACCTTTTTTGTTTGTAAAATTTTGTTAAAATGTCATGTATATCAAATTTGGTTGAAACTAGTATGTGCTTAGATAAGGGGTGGTATTCAATTTGAAGTTGCAATCACTCAAATTGTGTTTAATGTTTGAGATGTGTGTGATATTGGAAGTTTGTTGTTTGGAGGCTGTATTTCAATATACATAAATTCCATTTTTTCTTACTTTTACAACTCATCAGAAAAATGTATTACTATTTAGTAAATTGAGATACTTTTATGCAAAATTTTATTTATAAAAAGCTTATAAAAAAGCAAACTGTTGTTATGAAAACAAACATCTTCGAATGTAGGAAATATTTTTTTTCCCATAATTTTCTGTTTGTTTTCCTTTTTTCTATTATTTTCCTTAACCCAATGATTATGTTTTCCTCAGTTGCAAGGTCTCTCTGCATCTCAGAAATCAAAGTTCCTCAAGTTGGCCAACGAGGCAGCTCAGATGCTGGCTGGCTCAGGACAAGGAGAACAAGAGGATATTGAGTTAAAGAAAGACTTGTCCCAGTTCAGAAAACTCCTCAGCCAAATCAAGCCCGGTAAGTGTGTATACTTACCAGTAGTCACGATTCCATTTAAGTGTCTGAGTAACAAAATGAGTACGAAATGATAAATTTTGGATTTTAAGATATAATTTTGTGTTATAGCACTGGCTATTATCAAGTGCAACATGTATCATTTATCATTAATTGTTTATTAGCTGACTCTCTAAAGAGGATGTTTAACTTTTTTTAAATTGTCAAATGTTACTCAGAAATTAATGTGAGTTGATAAATATTTACAGCATTAACCTGTGAGATTAGATAGAGTGCGAGGAAGAGATGAATAGAAGTCATAAAGGGTTAGGAAGGAGCTGGGCAGGAGGTGGATGATTTTAAACAAGTATTTTTTTTTGTCCAGAACATTTTAATATTTTATCTCTAGCTTGGTTTAAATGAATCGTGTTTAAAGTCTATAGAGCAAAATAGTTTTGTACACAGGACTCAAATCTTGAAAATACCTTAAAATCTATTTGAAGACAATTAGCAGTTACACTGGTGCAAGGATTTTTATTATGAATCTGTAAATTAAGAAATCCAATAATTTTTCTTATGAATGAATATGACAGTATGCATTCTGCCACACCTAAGAAGAGTCAGAGCTTGCAAATTCCATTTTCTATGTTCCTTTTAATTTATTTCCTTTTCTAATCAGCTAAGCGTGATTCGACAAATGGAGCTGTACAAAGATTGAGCAAAACTGAAAAGCTTCTCCAACTTTTTAAGGTAAAGCCACAACGCCAATATTTTTTATTTTTTGAGATTTTTTTTTTCAGTTCTTTTTCCCCATGACTCAGGTGTATGTTTTGTAATATCTCAATTTTTGGAGGGAGGGCAAATGAATTGAAAGCAATCATAATCATTGTCATGATCTTTTTTTTTTAAATCAGTTTCTGAGTCAATTTCTGTCATTCATGCCGTTTATCTCATTTTCAATCTATACGCCTGAGAATGATATAAGAATTAATATCTATAAAGGTGATAGTTAGAATAATGATAATTACAGCTGTGTCAATCTGGAAGAAAATAAAAACAAAAAAGGGTATAAGAAAAAAAAGAAAAGAATATTAGAAATAATGATAGAACTATGATTCTTATGATCACAGAAGTGAGTAACAAAGACATCGTCTTTTGCAGTGAGAATTGATAGCTGTGAAACTGGTAATAATAAAGCTGTTGAGCCAGACATAAGATTAATGAAAATGATAATTCGAATTGTTTTATTGCCATCTTGTTTTCCTCTTGCATGCTGAAAAGGAGCTGAACATTTATGCCAATCACTTCTCTGAGGAGGTTGACCAAATGAAGCAAGAGGAAAACCTTCTGGTCACTAGTGTGAAGTTCCCTCCAAAATATACGTCCAAGGCATATTTCCAGCGGTAGGCCTCAAAGACATTTGTAAATTTTTTTCACAGTCATATATGTTGCATAGTTCTGTTTGAACAAGAGAGTAAAGTTTTATAAAACCATTTCCTGGATTTTTTTTGGTCATATTTGAATGATGTATCTTAATACTGTTTTTTTTGCTTTTGTTCTTTTGTTCTTTTTTATGATTTTGTTTTCATTTCTTTATTTTGTTTTTGCTCTGATTTGAGTTTAGCTTAGTAAAACAGTTTAATATGTGAATTAATTTTTTTATTTTTTAAAAAATATTTTTATAGGATTTTCCCTATGGTGGACATAGACATTCTGACCAAGGAAACCAGAGTGCTTAATTTCAAGTCAGACCTCTACATTCACGAGCGACATCTATCAGACAGAGCACCTGTGGAGGAAATGCTGTTGAGAAAGTCGTTAGGGCTTCATAGTGCTTCTCCGTCTTCATGTCTGACCAATGGTCAAGCAGGAGGGGACTTTGTTGATGGGCCAGGTCTCAGTATGGTGAATGGCAAATCCAAATTTGACCAGCCAGATTCAGATGCTTTGTCTTCCAATGTCAGAAATTTTATAATTTCCGGAGTTGTCGATCCCAAAACTGGGAAGAAGCTGAGTGTTGCTAAGGCTCTTGCAAAAGGAGTTTTAAACAAAGAATTTGGTCTTTATAACAATCTTGAGACTGGGGAAAGTATGCCTATTGCTGAGGCCATAGCTCGAGGCTTCATTACTGTTGACTACATCGACCCTAAGTCTTCATCATCTGTTGGAATGGTCAATGGAAATGGGCTGCATTCTTTGACCAATGGCTCACCTGCAGAGGACAACATGTTGAATTCAATGGAGATAAAGTCTTTTGATATCGCGGGAGTTGTGGACCCACAATCTGGGGAGATCATCAGTGCTACCGAGGCAATAGCAGCAGGAATTATTAATTTAGACTCAGGTAAAGAACTTTGATTTTTAAGCAATGTGTAGATTTAACTCTTAGCTACAAAAAGACTTACTGGAGAGTGAATTACGTCAGTTAACGTTGGAGTTATTCAAAAAGTTACTTTTTTTTTGTTTTGATTTTCTAAAGGAGGTTACTTTGTCACTCTATTTTATGAATTCAGCCAGATTAAGTGGTATATAATTTCTAAGATTTTCCACTTTTTCACAAATCTTTCTTCTTTTCTGCATTGCATTTTGATGATTTTTCCTCATCTCACTCAGGCGTGAAACTGCACTAAGATTATAGTGGAACATATTGTCACTTAAGTGAACCTAAATAAAAAAAAGCAATTCATGAATGAAAATCGGACACTAAAAAGAATGTAAACAAAAACAGATTATTCTGAACATCTTATTTCTTGGTCATAACAAAAATGCAGCGTTTGAGGATTTTTATCTAATGGCAGTGAGATTGCATTTATAGGGGTTGAGGGGGAGAAGAAGTAGTAGTCCCACCAAAATCATTGCTGATTTTGCTCTAAGCTTCATATTGTAATCCTTTTTGTTCCATTTTACCCAGGAACATTCCACAACCCAGTAACAGGCGAAGAGCTCTCCCTACTTGATGCTGTGAAAGCAGGTTATGTCCTGGCGGACCCAGCACTTTTGGCCTCACTAGAGCAAGAGGCTCAGGCTGGGCCTGCAGGCCAGAGCTACACCTCTGTCGTTCTGGAAGACGCCAAGTACAAGGTCTCTGAGGTGTGGGATGCTTCCACAGGCAAGAACATTCCACTCCAGGAAGCTGTACAGAAAGGCATGATTGATGCAGAG
Source organism: Elysia crispata (assembly GCA_033675545.1). Lineage (NCBI taxonomy): Eukaryota > Metazoa > Mollusca > Gastropoda > Plakobranchidae > Elysia > Elysia crispata. Next base: position 90,407 of record JAWDGP010004450.1, read on the forward strand.
TATGGCCTCTACAAAAACCAGGTCACAGGAGAGGTAAATCTCAGATTCATCTTGCTTTCATATGTTTCTGACTTCTTCCACTCAATAGAGCAATCTACTTAATTTTATACTGAAGGAAAATTTTTTGGGTTTTCTTTTTTCAAAGCTTTATCATTTCAAGGTATTGATTACTTTTGAGTGATTGATGATTGCATCGTGACTTTTTAAGCAAGCCCCCATTAAGATTCTTTGTGTAGAGATGGATTCTTTTTTTTTTTTGGTAATTTATCCTGTTCATATGTAATGAATATTTCATAGGTGCGTTACCATTTCTTATCAAATTTTGATGTAGAGCAAACAGCCAGTTTCATGTCAGTAGTAAAATTAAAGTTTTTCATAAAATTGGGTGAAGCAATTTACATCATAAGATTGGGTGAGACAATTTACAAAGGCCGGGACATGCAACTATTGAGATCTAGCAAATGTTGCTCCAATGATTTGTTTTGTCTATTTCTGTTTTGCATCTTGCATTCTGATATGTCATATTGATAACATTACAAGGCACATGATCAGCTTGTAATTGATTTTTTATGTGTGTGAAAATTAAATAATAAAATATAAAAATGTATTCATCAATTTTCAAACTCAAAATAAAAGATAAAGCTGTAGTTTTAGCCCCATGGACCTAAAATCATAGTAGGGCATCTTGTGACCAGTAAATTTATAGCAATCACTCTTTTTAAAGAACAAGATCTTTTTTAGTAAGGAGTCTAAATAAGAAAATGGGAATTGGTAAATAACTATACTCTTGAAGGTGAAAATTTGTTGTGAAAGGACTTTTACAAGTTCATTTATCTTAAAATAAGAAAATAAACCTTTAATTTGAAAATATTATGAAATTGAGTTTGTAAGATTCTCACCCCTTCAAAAAAAAACCTCCTGTTATTGTCTTTGCTTCATTCATTTCTTTTATTCCTGACATTACAGATAATGCCTATTGAGGAAGCTATGAGACGAGGTCTGATCAAGGCCCGACCTTTTAACCCTAAGATTGACGAAGAAACAGATGAAGACATACTTTCTTTTCAACAACTTAAAATCAAACAAATGACGTTCACGGCAGGTGAGCCTGGTCTTCTCCCCAGCACCCAGCCCAACCTTGAAGAGATGCTGATGGATGAGCTGAGAGAAAAAGCGGACATTGACAATATCAAAGTTTCAGATCCAGAGAATCAAGACCACCAGGTTCCTCTAGAGGATGCTATTGAGCTAGGCCTTGTCAGCCTTGCCAAAGACAGCTTTGATTTAGGTTCTTCCAAAAAATCTTCTACTCCAAATGGGATGGATGGGCACTCTGAAGATGAGAAGGCATCCAGAGAAAAAGCAAACAAGCTTTCTCTTACAGAAGCTTGCATGGCGGGTTATATTGCCCCTGCAGATTTGAAGCAGATTCTTCAGGCGTATGAAGATCACTCTCTGACACAACCAATCAATGAGGGTCTATTTGATCCTGAAACTGGACTCGTCACAGATCCAAACACTGGAAAAATGCTGACCCTGAAGGCAGCAGTGGAAGCTGGAATTATAGACCCAGATATGACATTCTTTTTTGATTTGGCAACCAATAAGGTCAGTTGGAGAAGCACACTTCCCAATAAGTTGTTGTTTTTTTTTTTGGTGACATAGATTCATTTCAGTTTCTGTTTAATGTTTGTCCTGTTTTGCCTAATTTATTTGACGCAGCTGATATTGATTAAAGCTCTTTTTGGATGCCTTCGAGACTTAATGATTTTATGGGTTTAGAGAATGGTCAAATGTGGCCAAATTTATTTGATTTGAGGACTAGTTCAATCAAAAAAAAAAAAATATATATATATATATATATATATATATATATATATATATATATATATATATATATATATATATGTGCTTTACTGGCTGTGCCTTTTTTTTTTCACATCTCTTCATTTTTGCAACTCAAGAAAATAAAATGTTTGTGAAATTTGATCATTTAGTCTTATTAAACAATACTAGTATAAAATGGAAAGGAAACATCTGAAGCAATATTTTTAACATATGTTCAGGCCAAAGTGTCTAGAAAAAAGTATTAAATTAGAGAGCACCAAGTTTGCAAGAATGGATGTGAGTTGCAAAATGAAATATTGCCACTCTGAGAAAGAAAGCTTCAGATGCAATGAAAAAATTCTTTTGATATCACACTTTCCTCAAAGGCCGTTTTTTTTTCTTTTCACTAGATTTTCCCCATCTCAATGTTTTGTTTGTTTTGTTTTGTAACTTATCATAGTTAAAATATTCCTGCCTTTACTAATTTGATTTTGAATCTCTAATTCCTTTTTTTTAGTGATTTTGTAAGCCTATTTCTTTTTCCTTAACATTTTTCTTAAGTTTATCTTAGTTTGACTCTTTTATAAATCTTTTCATTTCATCATGATTAGGTCACAAGCCTTGCCACAGCTATCCAGGAGGGCCGTCTTGATGATGTTTCTGGTAAGATCAATGCACTTGATGGATCTGGGGCTAGCATGAATGTCAAAGATGCTATCGCTGCAGGTGAAATATGTGCTGCCATCAAGCCTTCATTGTTGCCAGAGAACGCTGAGTCCCTGGCTCTGTTAAGAGGATGTATGGATACAGGCATCAAAGGTAAACTTTAATCCATTGAGGTTATACTTTCAGGAACTAACCATTGTAAAATTTTTACGAAATTTGAAACAAATGTTACAGAGCAATTATTTATGAAACCATTATGAATAAAATTCAGTTTTATGCAAATAATTTTAGTTTTTGTGGGATTCAATTTTTGGGGGGAGAAATATGAATATCTACATCTTTCAATTTTGAAGAATTGGTCATATAAGATGAGATGGCACATTTATACTGTTTTTTGTTTTGGTTTTTGGTTTTTTTTTTTCCATGTTTGTTGCTATGCTGTTTTATTGTTTTTTATTTTCTGGTCTGGTTTTTTTTGGTTTTGTTCTTTCTTATTAAAATCTTCAGAGAAATCTGACTTTATTTACAATTTAAAATCTCTTTACTGTTTAAATCAAGTCCCTTATTGTGATCAACAGAAAATGCTTCCTTTTCTCACTATTCACCCTTCCTGTTACGAGATTTTGAAACTTTGTACCTTTTACTCTTTTCAGCTTTTTCTTTTACCATCTTTCCTCTATTTTTTTCCATATGTCTATTTTTAAAATCTTTGTCTCCTTAAACTTAATCATTTATCATATCGTTATAAGAGGCTTTACTTAAAAGCAATCATTTAGCTTCCCACACATGCATATTCATGCACACACAAACATACTTCTGTTTCTCTGAACAGGATGTAAAATTGAAGGCAATAATGATTTGGTGTCAGTGGAGAAAGCTGTTATGATGGGCGCATTGCGAATTCCACAACCTCTCTACTGCGACATGAGTGAGAAGACTGAGTTTGTCCCACTGCCTGAGGCGGTTCAGATGGAGTTGGTTTCTCCGGATGTGGCTCTGCAGATCTTTTCAGCATTGGACAAACATTCATTAGAACAGGTGACTTTGACATGGCTATCTTGAATTTTGATTAGTTTGAAAGCTATAAGTAAGAGCTCTGAAAGTTAGGTGAAATGGCCGAGACAATACATCAAGCATAATACTTGGTTCACTGATGGTTTGTTTTCAAAATATTTTTAAAGTAATTCTAGTTGTAGAAATGCTATAGTTATATCTTCTTCCACCCTCAAAGAATAGAAACTCTTGCAAAAGTGTCGACTAAAGACTAAATTTCAAAATTCATGATTTACCTTGCTGCTTCACATATCCTCTTAACACTAGACTTAAAGCCTCAAAGAAGAGATGAGAGCAGTTTTTCATTGTCAGTTTAAAATCTGTAGCTTTCCAATGATTTGTGTTAGGTAAGAGGATATTTTCAAAGCTGAAATTGTAATCTGATGAACAGCTTCTCTGGTAAATTAAAATTTTTACTCTATCTACTGTAAGTTTAAGAATTTTAGTTTTCTTATATTAAAGAGAATCACAACATTTGAGCTGTGCAAGTATTTGTCATTGTAAAATAAGTCAAACTTTTTGGCCTATCCATTATTTTGTACAGATGCATATTTGGAAATCTATGGAAGAAAAGTAATGCAAAAGAAGCTGTATGATTGCTCCAAGTGCTAGTTGAATTTGCTCTGGTAATAGACAAGGCATTATTGCTTTTATAAAAATTGAAGATTCAACTCAAACATTTTTTTAAAAATCTTTTTCATTCTGTTTCAGGCAATTGCCTCTGGAAACCTAGATCCCAAATCAGGGATGTTTGTTGACCCCAAAACTGGACAACTTGTCCCTGTGGATAGGGCCGCAGAAATGGGCACAGGTGAAAATGGGGCGAACAATCCAGATTATATATTCCTGGTAGATGCAGAGACTGGCAATGTTACATCTCTCGGAGCTCTCATAGAGAATGGCGGACAGTTTGACCCAAGTTCAGGCACATTCCTCAGTGCAAATACAGGCAAGAGGATGAGTCTGGAAGACGCTATTGCTGAAGGTTTGATCATCCCCAGACTAGAGGGCGAGAAGTAAGTCAACATGTCAAAGACAGAAAGACATGGTTTTTATGTTTTTATCAATTGCTATGTCATTGAATTTTACACAAATCTATCTCGAGAAATTTTGGTAGAAGTAGTAGTTTCATTCTGATCATGCAAGGCTATGTCATCACTTTGAATAAAGAAACAATTTTTTTTTAATCTTTTCGCTCAATTGACTTTTAAACCAGTAAACATGGATTTACCACTCTATCTGTAAAAAAAATTTTTGAAAAGACAACCAAAAGTGACTTCTGATGCTGCAAAATGATCTTTTTGATGTCCTGACAAGATCTTTATTATGATTTTCATGCAATTCACAGCTACATCGACACATCTCAGCCATTGAAAGATTTGGTTGACTCTGGGAAGGTGAATCCACGCACTGCAGACTTTGTGGCAGCCAATGGTCTGCGCATGTCTCTTCGTGATGGCCTTGCAAATGGCTTTTTGACCTTGGCATCAAGGGTTAAAGTTGATCCAGAGACAGGGGATGTGCTACTTGTCTCAGATGAAGTCGTTGTACAATCCTTAGTGGAGGTAAGTTTATCTTAATACTATCTTAGTTTATGAAAATGGCGTCCCTTTTAACTCTGAAAACATAACATGTTCTTTAAATCTTTACGGTTTGCAAATTATATTATCATTTCCAAGATCTAGATGGGTGAGACAGATATCTTGAAACAATAATGATGAGTTGGATAAGATGAATGAAATCTTTTTTTTTAAGAAATATATAATTAAGTTGCACAGAATTCTATTGATTTTAAAATATAAATCCAGGGCTGCTTTTATGAATGAAGAGACCCTGAAAGCATAAACCTGCAATTTTGTCATATGATATATAGATGGTCTGTGAAATGCAGTATTAGTTTAGTCAGTTAACTAGACCACGAAGAAGGCTTCAAGTTGAAACACAAATGGATGGGTATTTTAATTCCAAAATTTAGAAAAAAATTTAAAGGATAATTTATGCCGATATGTCTTTTATGATTAATAAATGATCTAGATTTACAATGTACAGGAGAGATATAGGAACTCTATTATATGTTATTAAGTGCTTTGATCTGTGGATAACAAATGAAAAGCTAACTGCATACTGCTACTGTGTAGTTGCTAATTATAAGTAATTTGTAAATTTCTTTCCTTTTTATACACTTATTGGGACAAAGGAAAGTATAAGGAGATTCTTAATTATATTAAACTGGCTGTGATTTGTATTGCATATGAAACTTTGCAGGTTCAATGTTCTAACTTCGTGGCAGCTCTTCCTTTGTATGATTTGTTTGGATAAAGAATTATTAGTGGGGAAAAAATCAGAACAATTAAATACCCACTGACAGCATTATATATGTGGGATAGTAAAGGACAAATTGCCATTATTTTTCTATTTTCTTGTTTTATTTTATTTTCAGGTGAAGGAGAACTCCGACTGGCTTCAGGATATAGAGCGAGCTCTGGCCTCCCACGGAAGGCCCAGTGAGAAGCTGAAGAGATTGAAAATGCAGGCTGAGGAATGTGTCGTAAGTGTTCCTAAAGTTTTTTTTTTAATCTTTGACATCTTTACTTTTATTATATGACCTTTTTTTTTGTCTTGTTTTCCCTTTTTTTTTACCTGCTTGTCCTTTTCTCACCTTACCTTCCTTGCACTCTCCTTTTTTATCACTAACTCCTGCATTTTTCTTCTTTTATGACCCCTTCTAATTGGGTATTTGTGTCTTTGTGGTTTACACATCTACTAGTGTTTTGGGCATCATAGGCATTTGTGTTTGTACAAAAGTGGCATCTCTTCAGTTCTCCTTGAAGTGAATAGTGCCCCAAAAATTTGTTATGTCAAAATAATGTCAGAACATAAGGACTTCCAGAGAGAGCTTCTTTGCATGAAATTGGGAGAAAAATTATGGTAAACAATTTTACAACATCATAGAATTTATCAGATTTTATCCCTAAGAATTTTATGGTAGTACTGCTTAGGAGCAATTGCTAGATAATTACAAAATTAATAATTATTCTAGTGTCACCCACTTGTTATGACATGCATTTAGTTTAGGTGTATGCTGTAGAAGAAAGATCATACACCCACCCACCTCTACACCAGATATATACAATAAAAGGATATTGCTACACAATCTTGCTATACCTTTTGACATTATCTCAACAACACTTTGATCTTTTCTCCATGCCATCAACTGCTACTTTTTATTCTCTGAAATGAGAGAAATAATAAAAAAAAAATCCACAACATAGGTATGAGCTTTATAGCTGACATAGCTAAGTAGCCTTAAGTTATATTTTTGCTTTTCAACATGTAAAAAAGAATGAAATAAATATGAGATAAAGATGTCATTGCTGAACAGGCATATAAATATCAAATCTCTTTATCAGGGACTGAAAGAGGAACTGCACCGAAAAGAGTCTGAGGTGCGGTCGGTTGTGAGCCAGGCAGAGCAGCTTGTACAGACTCAGACGCCAGGAAAACAGGAAGTGAAAAGTTCTAACGGTGCAGCCCCCAAGGATGAGTCTGCTCAGCAGTTCCAGAAACTCAAGTCCAGCGCTGCAGATCTTAAAATTCGCTTTGATATGGTAAATATGTGAGAATATGTGTAGCAATGCCACAAAATGAGACATTTTGCAGCAGACTGGTACTTCGGGAAATGCCATATTTCTTAACAGAGCTTGAAATCCTCCCTGTTTAATATATTTTTAATTCTGAAACAATATGAATATTAAAAAATCATAGCAGTAGGCCTATAAAGTACGAAAATTTCAAGCTTTCTTCAGTAAAATTACATTTAACCAAAACATCTCATTTCATGTTGTCTCTAGATGAAAAGAGTAGTCCTGATAATTTGATTTGTGTCTTGGAAAATCATCAACAGCTCGTCCATCATAAAATACCTTGAAGGATGTTTCAATTTTGATAGCCATAAATAGTACTGATGGCAATTAAAATATTTAAGAAGAAAACTGATTTATATTTTTGTTCTTGCAAATTCTAGATTTTTTTTTTCATTTTTGTTGCATCTACTCTCTCACAATTTTAATCCATCTTTAAAAAACAAGGGTTCCAATTGCAGCTGATTTGAATGTCTTAGTTTTGGACATACAAAAATATACTCTGCATTTTTAAAGATCAGAAACTTGAGCATTATTTGTTTATTACTGGTGCTGTGCGCTGTGCTTACTTTCTTATCTTTCTATTGAGCAGGATAATGGAATTTAAACTTTTAAAAAGTTGTATTCATCTTTAAAAAAAGACTGGAGTCTGAAAAAAGTACTTCTCATAGGTTCCATTTGTAATATGAAAAACATTGATTTTTGTGAGGAAAGTTATTTTTATAATCAAGGGAACATTCTCTCTTCTGTTAGTTTTCCTGTCACTTCTAAATGATTATAAAATATACCTAAATAATTTATCTGCACAGAAAGTGGTATAAAGGTTTATAATGTCAACAGTAGGATGAGTTAAAATATTTGAAAACAACTATTGTATTCTTAGTACACATACATATTTTATTAACGATTTGTAATATTTATTCGTCTGAAGTTTTTATATATGTTCTTCATATTTGCATTTTATTACTTTAAACAGAAATTTGCTGAACTGGTAAAACAAAATTAGTCTTGTAAAAGTTAATTGTTTTATATTTTCAGTCAACACTTAGCTAATGGTGGTACCTAAATGTTTTGACTATGAATCTAAGCTGATCTATTTGAGAAAGAAGTAAGTTAACGGATCTCTTGTTCATAACTATCCTTCTTTTGTCTCTTGTTGGGTCCATTTAGGTAAACAGTGAGGCTGAGAGTCGCTGTGGTCAGATGGTCACTCTGGGCAGGAACCTGGAAGAGCTCTACTACCACATGGAGGAGCTTGACCAATGGCTTGACTCGGCCATAGAAAAATGTCAGGACCTTCAGACAGCCAAACTGGACATTGGCAGACAATACAATACATTTAAAGTAAGTCAAGAAAAAAAAATACAAGTCAGGAACCATGCAGCGGAATGGCAGCAAAATAGTTTGATCTATGGATGAAAGGGATTTTATGATAAACAAGCAGGTAAATTCGTTATTAGTAGACAGTAAAGCTATTGCAATATCTGATCCTTTTCAACAAGTTACAACATGGTCTCCCTTCTTTGCTTTGTTTTAGTTTATCAATTGTAATAAAAGCATTTCATTGCATTGCATAAGATTTTTTTGTACACCTTTGATTTTGTAGATATGGCAACTAATTTTTTTTTCAGGAATTCGTAGAAGAGGTGAAGGACAAAGAGGAAGACCTGAGTGCCATCATGAAGTCAGCAGATTCCTTTAAGGGTAACAGTCAGGTGAGATAAGAAAAGCCAAGCTTTGATTTAAATATCTTTATTTTCCTATAATTTCGTCATTGCCTCATGAAAAGCTGCTGGAATGATGCAAAGCTTTAGATTTCAGATCGTGATCAAGCCTACCAAGAATTTTTTTCCTATCCTAGGATAAAATACCCTTAATTTTAACTTGAATTGCTAAATTGTTTATAGATGCAGTATACTTTTCACAGGAATGCAATAATAGAAAATAAAACTCAATTGTGCAACTTGTAACCATAGCTAATGATAATATCTGAAAGTAAATAAATAGAGAAAACTTTTTAGTTTTGCAGTGAAAAGGGTTTTTGTATCAAAAGATTCCTGAAAGAGCTAAGGACTTTTAGGAGATAACAGACTGTCCAGAGAACAGGATCTTGCTGTGTGTTATTTTAGAAGACATGTTCCAAACTCATGAGAAAAAGTTTCATTTGCAACAGATCCTTAAATTATAACCTTTTATAGTTAAGGGCAAGAAACTGATCCTGTGTGGTCTCAACTCTTTCCATACCTAGAGCTTGGAACGTGACATTGATGCCTTCAGGAAACGCCTCCATGTCCTGCCAACAATTCGTGATGAAGGGGAAGATGGCGTTTTGGATGAGGAGCTAGAATCACTTGAAGCCAAGTTCAAGGACATCTCAAGGGAATGTGCCAAGCAGATGGATCGTCTGTCCTCTCTTGCCAAAGACAGGAAAACATTTGATGACTTAAATGAGAAGTAAGTAGAAGAAAAAAAAATTCAGTTCGTTCACATTTAGCCTTATGCTATCGTTTCATCCTTTCAAGTCAGCCCTTAATAGTATCCATGACTGTCAAGAATTAGTGAAAGAGATCTATCCTCAATCAAACACAAGTACTTATCTTATACAAAGAGCTATCCCTCGGAGACAGGAAAATTTTTGTTTGGTTGAGGGGTCACAAAGACACACAGGCTTATCTGTAGTGATTCAGTGATAAACATGCTGAACTTACCCTGCATTCAAGGGCCTGATGGCTTCAATATTCAAACTGAAGCATTTATTTGAATAAAGCTGCTTCCTGTGTTATTTTTAAGTGTTGATTTTTTATATATCTTATTTCTAGATGATTGGTTCTAGCAAAATCTTTTTTTTTTTGACATTAGGTTAGTGCTAATTGAATCCCTGAGTTCAAAATAGATTCTGCATAACAAAATTATTTTGTCCTGTAGGCAATCATATTTTTTGTTTGTCACAACCATGTTTATTGCTTCAACACTTACTGATGTTTTAATCATTTGTCTTTCATTCTTCAGTCCTTAAAACCTCTTTTATGTTTGTTAGTGACATTTTCAGTATGTTGTCTCATACATGCATATTTATATTATTTTTAAGGCTTTCCCAAGCATACCCAGCTATGCAAGAAAAACTGAGTGCTTTGGTTGGTGAAGATTTTGGGCTGGATCCACAGAAGGGAGCTCAAGGCCTAGAATCTCTTAGGAGTATCAAAGCAGAAGTCATTGGCCAAGAAAGAAAACTTAAAGGTAATAAAAAGAACAAAAACTCCATTCTGTTTTAGAGTAACAGTCTTAATTAAAAGCAAAGGTCTTGTATGTTGAGCACATCGCCAAAATTCAAATATAAAAAGCCCAATTAATGGCTTTTAACTTTAATGAGTCGTGTGGAAAGCCTTAAAACATTTGGGTCTTTAAAAAAAAACACTTTTTTTTAGTGCGACACTGATTAAATGGCAGACACTACCATTATGAAATTGTATATTGTCCTGATAATATTGTAGGCTTGTTTTTTCTCCCAAATAATATTCAGAATTTATATAAGAAGTTTGATTTAAGAAAAAATAGAATTTGAACATTTAGAAGGCAATATGCTTAGTTTAAAGATATGACAATTATATAATCTTGGTGATACGCATGAGAGAGCGAAATTAGAGATGCTAGAACAGTGATTTCATGAGTTACAAACAACATCTATCAATGTTCTGAATATGCTCTTCTAAAGCATTTTGATTTAAATAGTTCCAAAGGCTTTGACTGTTGATGGTTTGCTGAAAATACATGGTTTCAAATTATTTGTACTTGCAAGATATGATTTCCCCAAAGTTGTCTTTATGTACAGGAATATTATATGTTCAATTTATAATTACAGACATCTCAAATTTTCAAGATGAAAAAAATTTTTAAAAAAAGACAATTAAATTCATTTCTTAGCATTCTCTGACAAAGTATCTGTCATTAGGGTTCCTTTTTTAATAAAAATGCTTTTCATATTTGGGTGAAACCGTGATAAATTCTTAATCTTTGTATTCTGCAGCTTTTTTTAGGTGTCTTTTTTTTTTTTTTTTTTTAATAATTTATTATCAATCTTATTTTTCTTTATTTCTAAGTAATTTTAAACCAATTTTCATGGACAGAATCCCCAGTATTTGTATTATTCCACCCTCTGATCATAACCATAACTCATTGAATTGTTTCCTTCCCTCCAGATCTCCTGTCCGCAGGTGATCGCCTTTTGTATGGCCTTGAAGAGTCAGGCTTGCCCGACGAGGCTGATGAAATCCAGGCTGTGCTGGGTCTGAGGCGAGAGGAGCATGCGTGTCTGTTGGCCGATGTCACTGAACATGAGCAGTTGCTGGATGCAGCAGTCATTGCTCACCAGAATGCTCTTGGTAGGTTAAGGTGTTTTGTTGTGGAAAGACTTGATAGAGATGGTGGGTTTTTTTTAGTGATTATATCAAAGTTATAATCAAATAAAATGTAGTGTAAATTTATTTATTTGATTTTTTTTTTAAGAAATGATGTGCAGCAAAATTTAAGATTACATAAACTATAACAATCCTAGCTTTCTAAACTGTTAGATTTTTAAAATTTTCCGATGTTAAAACAGTTCTTTTTTTCTCAAACTTGATTCCTGCAATAACAGACAATTCAAATAAATTAAAAAGACAAAGTTAAACCTTTGACATTGATTGACATTTTATCCCATTTTATAAGGCAAAAATATTTTTAAGAAGAATTTAAGACCCTCTGCAAAAACATAAGACACATTGAATTTCATTCTATACTCTGACTTTCCCTCACAAAATCTTAAATTGTTTGAGTCAATGAGTTGTTATTTGATTTAGCTGATGTCCTGCATAAGACACTAACATTTAAAGTGTTTTTAAGAGGCTCACAGTATAGCCTTTCAGAATATATTTCAATTTGTATGAAAAAATCAAGTTGGCTTCACCAGGGCATAAATTATGAATCAGATGTCCTTTTAGGCAGGCAGAACAAGTGCTAAAATGCAGCATCTTTTAAAGATCAATGCTTTGAATAACTAAGATATAAATGTATTTTGGATGTATAATACTCGCCTTATCTGGACATTTAATTTATCATTGGTTTTTTTCATGACTTGTGAGAAAATCCTGCAATCCGAATTTCTCATTGTTTTGTTTCTTATGTTTAATACATTTTCCTAGCTGCTAATTGTATTTTCATGGTGATTGTTGATTTGATCAGTTGAAAGTTCATTACAAAGACTTGACATGCTGAAAATATTTTTTAATATTGTTCTCCTTAAAAATGTTTTTTTTCTGTAGGCTTTGGATTCTGTGTACCTCTAGACATAAACAATTTGAGTACTTATGACTTTCTGTAAGTCAAATTTTGTGATGTTTACGTTCTGAAGGTCGTCTTGGTGCTATAGAAGATGAGCTGCAGGCAGCAGAGAGAGCGCTGGATGCTAGTAGCAACGTGAGTTTGGATAAGGAGAAACTTTCGCAGCAGCTAGAAGCACAGAGGATTGTCAACGCTGGTCTTGGCACATGCAGGGCTCAGCTGGAAAGGTAAACTAAGTGTTAGTGATAAATGATGATGACTGAGAAAGATGCTTATGATATATGTATTATTATATAAACATTTTTATCAGTAGTCACAGGAGAAACCATAAACATTATGCCCTATTTCTTTTGAAAATCTGAGAGATAACCACTAAAATTTTAGAGAATTGTGAGTAAAACTGAACTATGTCTTTTTGTTTGGCAAGGCTTCAGCAAGAGGCAGCAGGAAATCCTGATGAAGAAGACAAAATTATTGACCTTCTTGAGCAAGCCAAAGCGTTGGAATCAATAGCAGAGCAGCGAACGCAAGAGCTTGAGGATTTAATGTCAAACATTGCTGAGTTTGAATCCAAAGTGGCCTCCCTGGATGGCTGGCTCACAGACTCTATCAAGATACTCAAGCCGAAAGGAAATGCACCAAGACCTAACAGGTCCAAGGTGGGTGGAACAACAGGCTCTATGATAGTTGGTGGAACAAGTCTTAATGATAGTGGATGGAAGAACAGTCTCAATGGTAGTAGGTGGAACAACAGTCTCTGTAGTAGTGGGTGGAACAGCAATCTCTATAGTAGTGGATGGAACAGCACTCTCTATGATAATAAGATACAGTAAAAATCCTGGAAAAATAAGATTTCAAGGGACAAAATTAGAAATCTTTTGATACAAAAAAATCATTTTGTGATATCAGAAAAGGATGCCAATGGTTTCCATTATTGATGAGTAAAAGGTGCTGTAATGGTCATTTCTCTGAATACAGTACTTTAGCTTAAGTTGTATTTAACTTTCCCATAGGGCCACAAACTCTTCAATAATGCACTAAACCTGAAGAGGATTCATGTGAAAGAAGGCTTTCATTTGTAAACTTTAGTAAAAGCTTCTTTTTGATGATTTTGTAACCTGAATACACCAGATTTCATAGCCCTAAGAAGCAAACTGATTCAGTGAAATATGATTCATTCAAATATTGCCTTTGCGTGATTTCTGTTGTAACAGATCCCTTGTAACTTGATATAATCGTATTTGGATGTTCAGATTTGGTAAACAAGGTCTGCTGCTTGCCTTTGGCATTGTATAGGGTTTACATAATGAAACATTGCTAAGGACAGGCTTCTTCATCCTCTCTTGATTCAATTGATGCTCAAACAAAAGAACACTTATGGTGGACTGGACTTTCTGGAAACTACGTTAAATTAAGCAAAAATTTCAGGGAGAAATTATTCTCCTTGCAGGTTGACGGATTACACCAAGCCAAGAAAGAGAAGGAGCCAGAGATGCAGGAGCTACGAGAAATGTGCGACCACCTGGTGGAAGGAGCAGGAGTGGCAGATGAAGGCAACATCACTGGCCAGTACATGGCTCGTGAAATGCTGGCAGATGTTGAAGGAAAGTGGAATGATCTCACTGAACTGCTTGTTCAACAAGTGTCCCTGGAGGTGAGTTATCATAAAAAACGTCAAGGGCAATCGATATGGCTTAGAAATCTATTTTTTAGTTTAATTTTCTCTATTTAGTTTGTCTTCATTGATTTTTTTGTTTTTGTAAAGAATGTTATCGCTTAACAGTCCCAAACTGTAGTTCAAATTATGGTCTGTTTATCTCTCTTTATGTATATATTAATGTATGGCCAAGGCTAATCGATAATGTAAAAATCCATAGATATAGTAAGCTGTAAATTTTACAGTCTGGAAACCCAACTGCATACTTTTTGTATGGATTTGTTTTGATTATTTGTATTTGGTTTTGTTTTGTTTTTAATTTTTTTTGTTTTTGTTTTTGTTTTGTTTTTGTGCACAAAGTCCAAACTATTAATCCATAATTTAGATGCATTGAAAAAAAAGCAAAGAGAATAGTCAGATATATTCCATTTTCTCTGGTAATAAAATATAAACTGTTTTATGAGCTTGACTTTGGTTGACTGTTTTTTTTTTAAATACCCCTCTTGTTTAGGCCCTATCTGAGATTGACAGTATGTTGAAATACCTGGATAAAGCTGAGAACCAGATTAACACAGCAGAGCCTATCAGCATTGACCCCGAGACTTTGGGCGTTCAGCTCAGAGACCATAAGGTAATATAAGAATTAAATTGAAAAAAATAAAATGAAAAAACAGTAAAAATGTAACTGCTGAAACCAAAGAGCTGGCTCTTTAGCAAACTATTTTTTTTCCTGTTATCAATTACATGTTTTGCAAAGTTTATTTTTAGACCTAAAAGGGATAAAAAAAAAAATTCTGTTTACATCTTTAAAAATGAACACAAGCAAAGACTCTCAAATTCTACAATGAAGTATAGATGTTATTCCAATTGATGTAAATATCAAGTATAGTCACATATGGATATTTCTGTATTTATCTGTGTCAAAATGTAGTTATTTTGAAATAATTCAATGTCAGATTCTATTTTTATTGAAATTTATATGCTTCATATGTTTTAAGTCCTAATACCTTAGATTTGTAAAGATCATACTTTAGAGGTAACAATTTAGTAATATTTCCTGACTTCTTTTCATCTTTCTTTTGCAAATATCTTAAAATTCACAATCTTTAATCTTTTCAAAGGATTGAAGCATTTACTTTAATTTTTCTCTAACCATTTGTTAAAATTGAATGTTAATGGTACCAACACCCATAGATGTATAATTTACTTCATTAAATTTATTCTGGATTAAAAGTCTCATAATTCAGGTGTCAGATATTGTTTTGTGTCAATTTTTTTTTTTTACACTTTCGCTTCTTCTGAATTTTTTTCTGTGTTAGAAATGGTATTTAGCATAGAGTTTTTTTTTTTCATCATGTATATTAAGGTATTAAATTTTTCACTTCATGAGGATGATGTCCGAACTCCTTCCAAATCAATCGTTCCTTGTTCTGACCTAAATGATCAACTCTGCATTTGTTACCTTCCCTCAGTCTTTTGATGAGGACTTACGCAGCAAAAGAGCAGCAGTTAAAGATATCATTGACAAATGTACAAACATGCTTCGGGAGACGGCCAACTCTCAGACAGATGAAATAAAATCCAGACTGCACTCGATCAGCCAGCAGGCGGATGTTGTGTGCCGGTTGTCAGCAGAGAGGCTGCAGCAGCTTGAGTCTGCCCTTCCCTTGGCGGGTCATTACGGAGAGAACCAGCTCGAGGTCTCCGCCTGGCTGGAAGAGATGGAGGCAGAGATCGGGGCCCAGGGAAGCCCGGGTGATAGTCTGGAGCAGGTCAAGAAGCAGCACGATAACCTCAAGGTGGGAATAACGTGGCGACCTTCACTTGGAGTGTAGTGAAAAAAGAAAAGATTTTTATTACATAAATGTGATTAGAAAAAAACCTGCTTTGGTAAGATGAGTTTTTTTTTTCCTTTGTTATAATGTCAACCTCATCAAAGTTTTTTGTATGGTTTTTCTCTTTCTTTTAGGCCACTCCTTTCTGGTTTTTTTCTTTCTTCTTTTCTTTTAAAAAAAAGGATCAAATGTCTACTTTTACACTGTAAGGATGTTGCCTTGCTTACTTCTATGATTTTTAAAATGTGTCAATGCATTTTTTTCTGCAGGCCAGTCTTTTTCTCTGCTTTTCTCCTGCCTTTGATCTCTCTCTCATTTTTTTCTAGCCTCAACAAATGTAGCTCAAAGAGTACATGTACTTGTTATGGACTTAATTTGTAATTTTATACCATTCAATCAGTCAGAATAAAGTTGAATGAAATTTGGTACTAGTATTGAGAGTTTATTTTTCTGTAAAAAAAAAACAAACCCAGTCTTCTTTCAAAGCAATCACTGAATTTTTTTTTGTCCAATCCCACCCATCTTCAGATGACGCAACAAATCATTGAGGACCACAAGCTGTTTATTGATGATCTCAACTCAACTGGTCTGGAGTTGATGGACGTCTGCTCTGAGGGTGATGCTGTTGAAATACAAAACAAACTCCTGGATATCAACAAAAGATATGAGGGCCTTAAGTCCACCGCAAGAGACAAAGCAAGAGACCTTACAGATGCCAAGAAGAAATTCACTCAGGAGGTTTGTTGATTTGTTTTTCATTTATTTATTTTTTGTTTGTTTTTGTTGGCATTTTTTGCCACTTTTTCTTTTGTTCTTTCTTGATATGATCTATTAATTAATATGCTGCCTGCTTGGTGGAACACTTAAAATGAAAAAGGCTTTCAAGAACGTCTGTGTATAAGATAGCTCTGGAATCTTATGGAATATATTGAAATGGTAATCTCACAAGATATTGTTGCCTGCTTCTTTCATAATTCAGTAGTCTGTGTTTTATTTTTCAACCTACTCAACAAAGCCTTTCCAAGCTCTGAGAGACTTTTTTCACAGACTTTGCCATGTTAAATTAGTCAAACAATAAGAAAATTAATCTTTTTAAATACTAGTTTATAAGGTTGCTGATGCTTAATGACAAAGACCATACCCTCTTATAGATTAGTGAACTACCCTGAGAGAAAACATGCAATGATATGGGTATCAAACGTTTTTTTACATTTTTTTTTCTCTATCATTATTATTTTTTGCTTAAACTGAATAAAAATAGCACTTGTATGTGTGTAAAACAAATATTCGAAATTATTTGTATGTCTTAAAAGGTCTTTTTTTTAATAACTTTGGCCAACTGCGTCAAACATTAGATAGTGGGGTTTTTTTGTTAGTCTGTTTGTTGTTCGTTTCTTTTTTTTTCTTTTTGTTTTTGTCAATTATTGCCAATGTAATGCTTCAAAAAAGCGCAATTCATTGCAAATTTGTATTCAAAAGTAAATAAGGGATATTTTTTAAAAATTTTTGATACTTCTACATTATAATATGATCAATTCTCAGAAGATGAAAACAGAAAGTTGGCATTTAACTCAATGAAAAAAGGCAAGTAACAATTATAAGAATTATTATTACTCCTAGATATGAAAATTCAAATTGTAGAGCTTATTTTTTCTACTGTACCTTTTCAGGCAACAGACTCCTTGGATCATCTCCTGGAAGATCTCCATGGTTTAAACCATGTCATTTCAGGGGCAGATCCAGTGCCAGCCTCAACAGACAAGCTTCGCAATGAGATTGACGAAAACAAGGTAAATTCCGTGAATTGAAAATATTTTTAATTTTTCTACTTTTAGGTGCTGGGCCCTTTATTAAAGAGATATCACAGTTATTTTTTTTCCTCTTCTTAATGGCTCGGAGAAAAGCTTTTTAATGCACATTTCTCTCTTGTTAATGCCTTTTGTCCTTTTTTTCGATTGTGTTTTTTTTATCTTCTTGAAACTTCTTTATATCTGTCCAACCTTTTCTGTCTACTTGTTTAACTGTGTTTGTGTCAGAGTTAACGTGTTATATGTTATTGTATTTATCTTTATCTTTTGTATTTCAGGCTGTCCTGGAAGACCTGAATAGACAAAAATCAGCTGTCACCAAGGCTCAGGAGTTGGCCAAGAATCCCACAGCTCATGGAGTAGAAGATCCCGAAGATGGTAGGTGTTGTGGGGTGCATATTCGTGTAGCAATACTACAAAATGAGACATTTTGTGGTAGACAACTACTAGGAAAAAATGCTATTTTCCTCATTTAGGCTTGGAATCTACAAAATGAGACATTTTGTGGTAGATAACTACTACTCATAAAGGCTTGAAATCCTCACTATTTAAAGTTCTTTTACTTCTGAAACAATAAGGAAGTAAGACATTAGAGAGTGTAAAAAGTGGAAATATCAAGCTTTCTTTAGGAAAATTGCATTTATCCAAAAATTTCTCTGCCGCAAAATGTTTAATTTCATTGCGTGAATACATTTTTATATCTCGCTCAGTATCACTGATTGTTCAGGGAGTGATGGAGTCTGATAAAAGACAAATTCTAACAATAGCATCCTGATAAGAATATGATTTCCTTCATTTTTTTCACTTGCATGTGACAGAACAACTGATACTATTGTGGAGTACAAAAAGTACCTTACTATGTCTCCTACATTGAGTTTGACACTATCAGTTTTTTTGCTATTGTCTATCTCTTTAAAACCTGTTAGAGATTTACTTATTGATATCGCAAATTTTGTGATCTAAAGGTATATCACTGCTATTTTGCTGTTCATTCTGCCCTATTGCTTTTTACAGTAAGTTGACAAAACTTTTTATTTCACAAACCCTGCATTTGTGAATCCTTTTCAATCACAAATGTTCAGCTCTATAGCGCACAAACTTCTGCAACTGTAAATATCATTCAATTTATATTCGTTGTACTGGAGGATGTCAAGGTGCATTTTTGTCTTACAAAAGTTATGAGAGATATTTTTAGCAAGAGGTGATTCTGTACTGAAGGATCAAAATATTGAAATGGCAATACTTTGTTGAAAACACTGCTGCTGAACAACAGAAGCAAACTAAAAAAATTTCTATGGTTTCTATGAACTACTTTACTTTTAACTAATGAACACTCAAACAATTTTACTGAGCTCTGTGAACATTGCTTGTGTCTCATTTCTTTCAGTTGCTGAAGTCAAAGAGAAAGTGGAGGAGATTGTTGAGATGACAGAGGAAATCCGGTCAACTGCAATGGCCCGTGACAAAGCTCTGTCTGCTGCTCTTAAACTGTCTGAGCAGTTTTTTGATCTGTCGGGTGATGTTATGTCTGGCCTACGAGACCTCAGAGAATCGCTACTGAATCAGGAACCACCAGGCATCGACCCAGAGGGAATCAAAGAACAGCAAGCAGAACTTGCTGTAAGTGGAAAGTCTTAAGCTCTGCCTTGTAGTTTGTGCATAATTTGGAGTAAAATTTAGAGTGTAGAGATGGAGGAGGAGTTTAAAAAGAGAAAGCAAGAAAGAGGCGGGTAAAGAGAGAAGATATAAAGAGAAAGAGAGAGATTTAGTCATGGTATTTGGGTTAAAGAGGTTGGGCAGACTTTCAGATAGATTGAAGACAAAAAGACAGACCAATAGATATTCACACTCGCAAAATAGACAACTTGAGATGAAAAGGTGCAAGATGATTCAAGACAGACTGATAGATTGATTATTATAGAAATGAGATGGATATGTATCAAGAGCTAGACTGGCAGCCCAAAGGTTTGAGAAAGAAGCAGGTTGGAGAAGGGGAAGTAGATCACAAAATGAGAGATTTTAAAGTTTACTATCTGCATCAGATATCCTCAGAGCACCATAGGTTAAAAATTATTTTGATGCAGAAGTTCAAAAGAAAATATTAGGTTTTTTTTTTATAAATGCTAAGTTTTTGCTTGTTTAAATAAATTTTATTAACCTTTGGAAATTTTGGAAAATCTAAAGTTCAATTCTTTTCAATCTGAACTAGGGCCAGAAGAAAGAACTGGAAAAAGCACGAGAGCTAGTTGGAGACTGCAAAAGGCTTGGAAATGATCTCAGTGCAATCTGTGGTGACCCAGGTGTGGTCGAAGTAAATAAAGCCCTGGAAGATCTTGGTCACATGACGGATGATGTAAATGACGCCATCAGGGAGAGGGGAGATGAGCTGAGAAAAGCCTTCCAACATGCAGACAAGTTTAGTAAACTACTAGAGGTAAGCCCTGCACCATTAGTCTGAATTTCTTAGATCAGTTGGTACACTTGTTTAAAGGTTTTTAAATAAATAAATTACATTTTTGTAAAAATAGATCCATTAGGATCATGGATGGTAATATATATATATATATCTATATAATTATGTACATATGTAATTGCAACTAATTGCATCTTTTTTATAAAGTGTTTTACAGCAGCATTTTCTTGACATTACATTAGTCATTTCATTCTTTGCAAGATGTTTTTAAACTTTTTTTTTACTGGAAATTGTAAGCCGCTCTAGATTTTTGTCAAAATCATTGCCATTTATGTGTGTGAAAAAATCCATATTGAAAATTCATTTTATTATAGAAAATCAACTCAATAATCACAAAATGATTTGGTTCATCAAAAACTTTTTCCCCTAGTCTATTAACTCTTGGCTGCCGTATTGTGAGCACCGTCAAGCAGAGATGAAGCCAATTTCCACAAATCCAGACACACTGCAAGATCAAGTGGAAGAGCTCAAGGTAGAATATTAATTATGAAAATACCTAAGAATTGTTCTTCAAAAGATTGAAAACATTTTGCATTTTAATGATTTTTAGATGGACTGTTAAAATTATTTGATACATATTTGTGAAAATATTGCTTTCTTTGTACAGAATGTTATTTTTCTTTTCTTTTTTTTTGTTTTTGTTTTTGCAATTGCACACGGTTTTGTGATGATAGGTGCCAACAATGATGTAGACATTTATTTTGTTTTAATCAAAAAAGATTGGAATCAGTAAAATATCGCTTGGCTTTGATTGTTTATATCAACACACAACCTTTAAATTTCTTTAAAATTTCTTCTTATTCTTTTACCATTACAATAAAAAATGACTCTAAAGTATTCTTTATATTACTCTGCTTTGTCATCACATTAAACGCATCATTGAAATCAAGGCAGGTTAGGTAAACCAAAATTTTTGAAAATTATTAATACTTGAGATTTTATCCTCTCTTTACATTTTGATGAAAACTCGCAATTGATAGATCCATTGTGGATAAGAGATTTGGAAAGTGTGTCTCTTTCTTCTACATGTAGCATATGACTGACAATCCCTGAAAAAATATGTTCATGCCACATAAAAATATGCTAAGGATTATGCAATAGAATGGGATGAATTTGTTTTGCAAATTTTTTAGATTATTAAATAATTTTGAAGGTGCTAACCTTAAAATTACAACAGTTATATTAATTAGACATCCTATCAATGTTAAGAGCTTTTCCGTATCAAAATCGCTTTCATTCACGGGTGATGTGTAATAAAAAAAAAAGTGTTTTTTAACCATTGTAATACTGAGTGAAATTTCTTTCCCAGCTGACTTGTTATTAAATAAACGCAAAAAAATTTGGTGTATAGGTCCACCTTGGCTTTGACTTGATCTATAGGACCTCATATCTAGAGAAGTAACTTTGCTCATGTCAAGGATAAGCAGGGTCTTTAAGATGGATATTGATAGGAACTTTATGTCAAAAGAAAACATTTGTTACCCCTTTATTCGAGGATGTCTTGCTTATTTTCTCTCCTCTAGGTCTTTAAGGCAGAGGTCCATCCTCACATTGTGGAGATGCAGCAGTTAAACCAAGAAATGTCAGCACTAAGGGATGTATCGCCTATTGCCTCAGAAGCTCTTCAGAAGCCTGTGAAGCAAGCAATGGAGAAATGGGCAGAGTTGCTGAGAGGAATTACAGACCGTGAGGTTAGTGTGTGGAATAAGAAAGAACGGGGAGCAAAGAACTAATAAAGGTGAACCAGACTAATAGCAGGTTCCATCAGCTGAGCCTCTTGTTTAAGCCAGTGTTTATGGGTTTGGAAAAAACGCTAATGGCCCAACTTTGGGTCTAATTAAATACTACTCTATGTCTCTCTCAATCAAATGGATTTAAAAAAAAATTATGTGCCTGAGTGCTTTTCCTCTCCTAAGTGTGTTCCAAATGAACCCATGGTGTTTGTTAGACTTATACTTTTATTTTAACAACATAATTTAATATATATATATTTGACTAGACATACACTTGAATAAATTGTCGGGCTTTAAAAAAGTCCTTTTGAAACATGTATTATGAATCTGTGGGGATCTTTTCTACCAACTTTCAAAGTTTGCATAAACTAAATTTTCATGCAAGAGATTCACTTGTACAGTGATTAACAAGCCAATATTGAAGGAGCCATTACTCAATTGAAAATATCTTGCTTGTGTACCATATGAGTCCGATGGATACTGTCTCTTTCCAGGTAAAACTTACCGACACGCAGCTGAAGGTAGGGGAAGTAAGCCAGGGTATGGATGATATCATTACCTTCCTTGAAGCTTCCCAGCCAGTCTTGGATGGCTTTGATGAAGTCAAGGGAGACCCCAAAAGCCTAGAAAGGCATATGAGAAGACTGCAGGTTTGTCTCAGTAGCTGTGGAAGCAAAACAAATTATTACGAAGAAAAATATGTGAACTCACTGTATAGGACATGCTACACTCAGATTAGTTTCATCTGGTGATACTTAAGACATCTACTGAAGGCAGGCAAATGCTTTATAAAATTTCAGAGGTATGTTTTGCTTTAAACAAATATGAGATTTAAATGTAAGCAGATAGGCACAGCTTTTTTTATGTATATTATAATGTAATGCTCATTGTTTCTCATTGTGTGATAGAAGTGTTATTTTGGAATACTGGATACCTTTTACGATATTTCTTAGATGGAAATTTTCACATTAATACATAGTATGAACTTAGCAGCATAAACTAATGCACGGCTTATAACTTGTAATTCACTTAAAGCAACAGGTGTCTATATTTCACTGTAGAAAATCAGCCGAGAAAATTTTGCGATCAGACCTAGGTATTTTTAAATTCTTTAAAAAAAGTTATTGATCAAAAGCAAAACTTAAATTTGGGTTTGCTCAGCAATTTTTTATTTGTTGCCTGCAATTTTTAGATATTTTGCTTAAGGGAATTATAGGGTAATGTTTATGTGTAAAACATTCTATAGTATCTCTGAATAGCAATACATTCTATAAACTCATTATCTCCATCTAATAACATCTGCTTTATCTTAACAGTTGATGCAAGCAGACATCCGCAATAAAGAAAAAGCTGCAAGGAAACTTAACAAGGCTGTAGATGAGATAATAGCATCCAGTGGGGAGGATCAAGTATCAACATCACCTGTTGGAGCCTTGAGGGAAGAAATGAATGAGAAGCTGAGAGCCACTCAGGCCAAGGGACGGGAGAAAGAGAACAAGTTGCAAGAGTTGATGAGACAGGTCGGTCAAATTACTCAAGTCAGTAAGATTACTGACAAAATGACATTTGTATTTCTGTACTTGGGGCCTAAATGATCTGTAAAGGGCCTAAAAAAGTCAAGTAATTGAAAGATCAAGAATTCAGCAATACTGCAGATAAAAAAGACCTCTCAAAGGATCTCATGTATTTTTTCTATATATATATATGTTTTTGAGATATTTTTTATATGTAATATAAAATATTGCAAATTTATCATCTGTTGACAAAACTAGAGTCACATTTTTTAGAGGTTAATGATTTTAGAGCTTTAATGGGTTTTTTTTTTTTACATTTTTTTTTTATTTCAGATGAAGAAATTCCTCGGTGACCTAGATGATCAGCTGGCACAGCTAAATGAATTCAGAGCCGAACTCAAATCCAATAAACCATTTGGAGCACTACCAGAAACAGCGGAGAAGCAGTATGCTGCTTTTGTTGTAAGTTATATAAAATTGTTCTCTTTACAAACGAGAATATTTCTTTATAGCTAATTGTTTGCAAAAGGCATTTATAAATAGTGACCTCTTATATATTACTGTTTAGACTGTCTAGAACTACTATTTCTTTCTTCAAGTCCTTCTTCAAGTTCTTCATGGAAAGTTTCTTGTAAGTATGTATGTAAGTATATTGCAAATAAAATTTTGAGATAATCTTAAATGTATCATTTGTTATGAAACCATTTTAAAAGGATATCATTCTGGGATATGTGACTCAAGATTGCAGATTTTTTTTAAAGCACTACTATGAATAATCATTTTTTCTACTTATAATATATATTTTAATATTATATATATGAGTTTATAAATATATAATTAACAACAGCCTGGATAGGTTACAAAGATGCCAAAATAGTGATATTTGGAAAAAACAAGCAAAACAAAGCGGGACCATGTAACACCTCTGCTTAAACAACTACGCTGGTCACAAGTAAAATCAGGCTTTAAATATAAGACTTTGATTCTCGGTTATTGACAGCTCTGTGTGTAATATTGTCACCCCTTACCAGCCAACACAGTGCCTTCAGTTGACTGGAAAATAAAAGTTCTGAATGTAAAAAGATCTAGAACTTAAAAGTATGGCAAAAGAGCTTTCGGTGCTACTCCATCAAAGATCTGGAACAGCTTAACACAGCAACTGAGAGACACAGAATTTTAAAAAGCCATTAAAAACACATTTGTTCTACCACCTAGCTTAGTTAAATCTAAAACCATACTATTGTATGCATGAATACTTTAATGGTTGTATGTTATGAAATAATGTAACATTTTCAATGGTATGTTCTTTGATTATGAGATTTTAAAGTGTAAAAACTTAACTTTTTAGTGAGGGCGCTCTAGAAATAAATTGTACTATTACTTTATAGTATCTATATTAAGATCATGCAATCTTAATCACTCCAGAAAAAATGCCAAGCTCTGGATGAGCAGGAGCGTGATGTTGACAACCTCCTCTCCACCGGGCAAGATATCGTGTCTGCAAGTGATCCTAAGGATACCCTGGAAGTGGCAGACAGACTCAAAAGGTTGCGAGAGAGATGGACGGATGCAAGAGACAGAGCTCGAAAAAGAAAGGTGAGGGCAAGAGATAAGGAAACTTTCGAACATTTTATTAAAATCAACATTCTATCACATGGAGATTTTGCAAAATCTGGTGTCTTTTCCTTTCATACAGTTGTCATTGTGTATGTTATGAATATTGTTGTCGAGTGGTATAAGTTTGGCTTTTAGATTAGGAGGTGTGGGGTTCAAATGCTAGCTAGGTCAGTGTGATGTTTAGACTCGAAGGAATATTAAAACACATTGTCACATCACTCAGGTGAAAAGAAAGTGCCTGACTAAAGGTAGTGAGAAATTTTGTCAGTATACTAGAGTAATGTGTTGTTACTAAAATCTTCTCTCTGTAAATGAAAAATGGCATATGATTCATAATTGTTATCTGTTGGTAAACCCTTGTAAAGCACTAAAAGCACTTACTTTCAGAGCTAAGTAAAGCAATTTCTTTGCATGATCTGCCAAAAAAACCAAAGGAGCAAATATTGGTTAAACAGACTTTTAGCCTTTTTTGCTTTATTCAATATTCACAAATGACTAGATAAGCAGTAGTTGTGTTTGTATGTGTGAAATTTACTTATCTCAACAAATTTTGTACTGTGCAGTTTTTAAATTTCAAACTAAGAAACTTCATACTTATTGTTAACTCATAGCTAGTTTGAAATCTACAATTATGTGATCTTTCTTTAAACTACACTTGAATTTCTCATTGTTCAAAGAAAGATACTGTGTTAATATTTGAATTGGAACGTAATACATAATGCCTCTTTGCTTATTCATATTCAGGTTCAATATTGATTTAATTCTTAATTCAATGAATTTCAAACACATTTGGTTGATATGTTATAACAATATTTTTTTTTAATTTAAGACGACTTAAAAAATTTTGGTAACAAAGGAACATATTTTTTAGTACATTATATATTACATAATTTCAAAGACAATCAAGCTGAATGTAGAGATCTATTTGACTTGTAAAGGAAGAAATATATGAATACATAGAACTGATGTGCTTTCAGAGAGGGATTTGAGAGAAGATGAGTTAATATCATGTTTGGCATATTAAGCTGTAAAAGATTAAACAGTATAATGTTGATTGAAAAAACAACAGAGCTAGAAGCATTGATTCATCATATTTTTTGTTCTTCATCCTCTAGGAAAAGATGGAGGAACATCTTCGCAATGTGTCGCAGTTCCATGAAACGTTGAAAAAGTTCACAGACTGGCTAAACAATGCTGAAATAATGATGAGGAGCTTCAAACACCCCAGCAAGTTGGTGGATACCATAACCCGACAGATTGACGAACATAATGTGAGTTCTGTTATTGTTATTATTATTATTATTAACATCATCATCATCATCATCATTATTATTAGTATTATTATCCCTATCATTATTTATGTTATAAAAAGTGGTATATAATAGTGCTCATTTTCAATACACCAGACTCTCAGCACTTTACCTAAGACTTTCAATGAAAAGATAAAAGATTATATGCATTATAAAGAAAAATACAAACAAAGTACTAAAAATATTTACACATTCAATTGCAAATACTTTTTGAAGTTACACCAAGAAAAGCAAAAACATTGCAAAGAAGACAAAAATATCTATAATAAAAGGGAGAATTTATTAAAAATTCCTACAGAATAGTTTGTTTTATATTTACCATCAGGGTAATAGTTAAGACAAAATTTTGGATTATGAAAAGAAAAACTGAGCCAAATTTGGAAAGATCTAGTAATGAAATTTCTTTGAGGTCTTTGGTTACAGATTTCAAGAATTTAAATCAGGGAAAGTAAACTCTTTTACATATGGTTTTAAGATTAACTTTTGGGAGAGTAAATCATAGAAAGATCTGAATACAACCTATTAAAATTTTTAGTGCTACATTTAGTTTTAGATATAGTGAAGGTTGTTTTTTTTCATGTTGGCCTATGTCTTTTTATCAAAGGAAAAGAGTAAAAAATAACTTTTATCAAAGGGATAGAGAGTAAAAAAAAAAAGCTTTGTAATCAACAGCTACAAAATATTGTTGGTCTGAAACATTGTAAATGTGGATCTAAAACTGAGATTTGAGGCCGATGTAATCAAACTTATCATTTGCAATGTTTTACCTCCCCAATCATTGAAACCATTTCACACAAGTGTTAATGTCTCTTTGCGGATGCTTTCTTATGGGAACTAAGAGGCAGAAAGAATTTAGAATTGTTAGACAGCGTAAAATCAATTTTTTCTTTTTTTTTGAGTGGCTCTCATAGTTTCACCAATCTATCCTCTTTTTTCTCTTTTTTTTTTCTTTAATTTTGAATCCCGTTTCTCAATGCCAGTTTTGAAGAGCGATAAAAAGTAATCAATGAACAGCCTTGGACTGCCACGTAATCAAGAAACACATCTTTCCCTTTTTTTTTATTTTTCTCTTTTTGCAATTTTTCCAGGGTCTTTTGAGAGACCTCAAGACTCAAGAAGAGAATGTAGGACTACTGGACAGTACAGGAACTTATCTCAAGTACTATGGACACAAGCAGGATACTGTTTACGTGAAGAACTTACTTGTAGGCATTCGTCTGCGCTGGAAGAAACTGCAGAGGCGAGCAGATGAGAGAGCCAGACTACTTCATTCGTGTTACCGTGAGGACAAAAGGGTATGCATTTGAAAATTTTTATTCATTTTAAATACCCCCAGATAATGACAAACAGTTTTGAAAGCTGCATCAAGGGAACCTTTTACTATACCAGGAACTATCTTTAAATTTAGGAAGAAGAAGTGTGATATTGAACGCTGTTATGATTATCAAATGATTATCTGCTGATGAGAAATTTGAGATGTATAAAGAAAGGAAGGGCAAGAAATATGAGATGAAGACAAAGCATAAGTTTCTGATGCTATCGCTATTTTGCTCCCTTTCCATACCATCATTAGTTTGACGATTCTTGGCGAAGCTTGTGTGACTGGCTAGATGAAAGTATGCAGAGACTGTCGAAGTTCATGACCCCAGCCAATCAGCCATCAGGGATGAAGCATGACATCGATGAGCTCAAGGTTTGTACCCATGATTTTCATTAAGGAAACTTCATTGAGATGCAATTTGACGTTTCTCACTTGTGATGTATTGTTGTGTGACACAAAGCACTTCTTTCATGTGAGTTTGCAAAATATGAACATCATCATAAATGAGATGTATTGTTACCCAAGTATAACACGTTAATTCAGTAGTATTGAAACTTCATCACATGTGGCACATTTTCAATTTCGCTCGCTCAATAATTTTTTTTTCTATTATATATTTTTTATATCATTTCTCTCATTCATTAGTTAACATGTTATGTGTAAATTTGGAAAGAAAATTGTCACAAATGGGAAAACATCCTATGTTTTACTTTCATGTAGGACAAGTAGTCTTCTAGTATACTATTACTAGAGAACCAAGTGCTGTGCCTTTGGCAAAACTGATGATCATTCCAGTTAAGCAGATATGATTATGGTCTATGAGCCAGGAATAGTGCTGAGAAGCTAAAATAAGCATCCTCTATGATTGGTTATTGTAATTTTATGTCCTTTATCAAGTGAGAGTTTAGCAGGCTTGTCCACCTTTTGTCCTCAGATGATTGTTGTTTTTTTTAAAAATAGTGTTTAAGTAAAAGAGTCCAAAAAACAAATGTTTATAAAAATGGCTACGAGAAAACTTAAAATTTTCCAAATAGGGAGCCAAAAAAATATGGGCTGTTTTATCTTTGATAGCTATAAAAGGTTGCGGTCAAGTGTAGCCTCGTTTTTGAGGCCCAACTCATTTTTTAATTTTAGACAGATAAATTTCTGGTGTATGACTATTTTCATCTAAGCTAAGGCATAACTTTTTTTTTTATATTTTATGCAAGTTTTTTAACAGACAACTTTGTAAGGCATCCATTGCTTTATCTTTAGTTGTCTGGCATCATAGGGACCCTAAAGAGTTTTTCTTTGTAAAATAGTGGATAATCTAGTCTAAAGTCTCTGAATTTTAATGTATGACCTCTTCTATTTGAAATTTGGAATAATTAAAAGTGTACTCTTGACCCCAAGCAGTTTGACATAGGCAACATCCCTGCATGATTATCCTATGATTTTTTTTTATGTAAATTCAAATTTGGAAACATGTTTAAACTTTCATGAAATTCTCTGATCACTGATATCGTTATCTGCATGCTTTTCACTTTCAAATATTTTATTTCATTCATCTGTCCATTTTTTGTATTGCTTCTTTTTTTTCCCCACTATATTTCAATTCTTACAGTATATTTTTGTACCAATTTTTTTTTGAATGTCTAAAACATATTATTTGTTTTCGTGTCACTGCATGTGGCATGTGCATTATAGTATTTTTCTTCTTGTTATACAGAAAATTGAAGAAGTCAGGGTGAGTCCCTTATAATCTCCATTGTGAAATTATGACTGAACCCAGGCCGTTCTCCATTGATTTTTTTTTCCTCTGAGTAATTTTTTCCTGCTCACTATATATTCGAAGCTATTTTTCTATTTAAGTAGATTTATGTGTTTTTGTGTAAGACTAACTTCTAACATGTATTATTCTTCTAACTTTCTGATGAACAAAATGACTCACGTCCTCTGTTGTGTGATATTAAAATGATAAAAAAATTTATGTAAACATTTGAGAAAATTACATTTTTTAAACATAAGAAAGGGAAAACCCCACTTCTTCCAATGTTTGTCCTTTGCATGTCTCTTACCTGGCTTGCCCTCCCAGCATCGGACAATATTGAGATGTTATAGACAAAAGATTCACAAAAACTAAAAACAAGACACAAATATATTGTCTACAATTGATTGAAAATGATGTTTGTGACAATCTAAAAATATGACTGAAATTCAGTTTGTGACAATTTGAAAATATGACTGAAATTCAGTTTGTAATAATTTAAAAATATGACTGAAATTCAGTTTGTGAAAATCTAGAAATGTGACTGAAATGTACATGTACATTGATTCATTATCATTGTTTAATCTTTCTCATCAACACGTAAAAAACTGGCTGTTCATAGATTTTGTTTATATAATATTTTTTTACCTTTGTTCTGTACTAAAAACCACCACCAAAGTAAGCTTTAAAAAAGTACAATTTTTTTTTACCCTTCTTCCCGTGCCCTAAAGTATGACCAATTTAACCCTTCTTTCTTGATCTCTTTCCAAGCATTATCTGTGTGCTTTTCTTGCAGTTCTCTTTTACTATTTATTCTCTTTGTGTGACGTATTGTATCTTATTTTAAACTTTCATAGATGTAAATCTATTTTCATTTTCAATACAAGTGCTGCACAATTTGAGGATACAAAGGTTTAGGCCTCTTTCAGCAAAATGTAATATAAAGAAAAAATTTGGGAGCAAGAAAAAAATATAAAAAAAAGGAGATAGTCACAGGTTAGTAACAACCTAAGTAATTTTGACCAATAATTTATGGATTTGCAATTCATTTATCATTACTTTTAATGTTACTATTGAAAGATAGAGTACTTATATTTTTTTTTTATTCAGGTCTGTCAGAATTTCATCCAAAATTTTCATTTTGAATGAAAATATAAAAATAATATTAACAAAAAATCTCTCTCTCTCTCTCTCTCTCTCTCTCTCTCTCTCTCTCTCTCTCTCTCTCTCTCTCTCTCTCTCTCTCTCTCTCTCTCTCTCTCTCTCTCTCTCTCTCTCTCTTCCCCCCCCCCCCCCGGGATCCACTTTCTTCTTCTTCTTCTTCTTCTTCTTCTTCTTCTTCTTCTTCTTCTTCTTCTTCTTCTTCTTCTTCTTCTTCTTCTTCTTCTTCTTCTTCTTCTTCTTCTTCTCTTTCTTCTCCTCCTCCTTCGCGTGCGTCGTTATCGTCGTCTCCCGCCTAATATGCTTCTCCGTTCTATCTTCAGAACACATGTCTGATAATTGACAATTATTATCCCTGGGCAATATCATAGAGTGATGAGATTAGCGTGGCACACTCAGAATAAGGGCCTTTAAGGTTGGCTTCTTACTGAATTATCAAATCCGTTCTCTTATTAACGTGTAAGAGAGCCGCGCCGATGGTAATTCAAGATCTACGGCGTTTTTAAACCTTCGTCTTATGAACTACTTGAAAGATAGATCTGGGGGAGGCGATGGCAAATTCTCAAATTAATATCACAGGAGACATGCATAGAGACCGCTCCATATTATTTATAGTTGTGCAGTGAAGAAGCTCGGGAAGTTTTTGGAGCACAAAATAGTTTGGGGAAACTTGACCATTCGTCTTTTGGAAAAACGACAACAACAAAAAAGTGTCTGTTTACTGCCCAAAAGAATATGACGTGCAAACCGAATGAAATCAGAGACGTACCGCTCGCCAAAAGCTTTCACAAGTCAAAGCATGATGGTCCTACCCAGCAAATCCATAAAACCGACTTGGTTTTCAGTTATAAAATATTGACCGAGAGCACGGACAGAATAATTCTGTAAGAGTCTTGAGAGTAAAAAAAAAAAAAATACTGTCTTTGTGTGTGTGTGTGTGGGGGGGGGGGGGAGAAGAGGGGGGCTCTGTAGATTTTTCGAGAAATTTATGGAAGTTTGAATTTATTTTGGAAGCGGAATGTGGAAATGGCAAGAGATTTTCTTTTCTTTTTTCTTTTTTTTTCTTTTTCTTTTTTTTTTTTGGGAGGGGGGGCTTAGAAGAGGAGAGTAAAGGATATAATTATGCACATGTACCTCGACCGAATTCGGGAATAGTTGAGTGTAAGGTGTCAGCCTTTGAGCCCTGCCTTGCCTCGGGATATTCCATTTAGTGCATAAAGAAGACGGTCTTGTAGAGCACAATTTTCACAAGAGAGAGAGAGAGAGAGAGAGAGAGAGAGAGAGAGAGAGAGAGAGAGAGAGAGAGAGAGAGAGAGAGAGAGAGAGAGAGAGAGAGAGAGAGAGAGAGAGAGAGAGAGAGAGATTGTTGTAACAGAATAAAAAGCAGATGCCGCAAGAGAGTGGGATGCAACTGCATGTCATTTTGTACGTTTGTTTTCAAAATGTGTTTACAGTGTGCCGAGTACTACTAAGCTCGTAGAGGCGCCATTTTGATTGGCTTCTGAAGATGTCAGCTGAGAGTTAACAAAATAACTAACCGCTTCCTAAGGCACGAAACGAATATTATTATATCTATATGAGTTAATAGCCTTTTGAATTCTTTTCAATATCCCGGGAACCAAATTATATTATATCCGCAATCTACGCCTTGTAGATCTATTTGCTTTGAGGAAAACGTAAGTTCAAAAATAATACACCAGACTCGTTGCGTACTGCATTACCACACCATGCGAAAAGAACCATTTTTTTATTCTCCGCCCAAGTCTTCGGGAAACTTAGGTGACATTAATTTCACTGGCCCATTTTTAAGCTAAGGTCTTGATGCTGACTGACGGCTGTCGTCACCAACGCGTCATTATTGACTAAGTTGTATCCTTCCTGGCAAGTAGAATCTTTCGTTTGCCTTGAAAGCGTAAAGAAATTTGACATTGGAGATTCGGTACAAAAGTTATAGGTTAAGAATACAGTCGTGAAATAAGGCTGGGTTTGGTAGTCGTTTTAAATCGTTTAACATGCTCTAATTCTCTCTTGCTGACACGAGGACAGTTTTAAAAGGAGAAAAAGTAAGGGCAAAATAGGGTAAGCGAGAATTTTTTGAAAGATATTTTGCAATATTACGGTAAAAAAAAATTGTTTTCAATTACCTTGATGTTGAAGAGAGCTACTTTATTATTATTATTTTTTTTTTTTTTTGTGTGTGTGTGTGCTTTTGACATTGACTATCTTAAACTACATGTATGCAGTCTTAAGCATCATGGTCTTTTCCCCCCGTGTCCTTTAAACAATTTCTGCATGTGTTGCTTGTACAAAATCAGTATTAGTTTGCAAGTTTCTTATAATTCTTTCTATAATTTTACAGTGATACATTGCCGGATCTTTACAATTTTGATGCTCTGGGTTTTTCAATACTAAACTTTTATGCTGAGAAATAAATTCCCAACTTCGTTTAATGCAAAGCGTTGGTCTTTAGTAAAGAGGTACAGAAAGACATTATGACACAAATCTCCCCCGATTCGTGTTTATTTTTTTTTTGCTAGCAGCCGTTGTGGGCCGGGAAATAGCCTTGCAGATATCTCGGGAATAAACTGTAATAACTATTGCACCAATGATGATTTTAACAACAACCGTACAATTTAATAGCCTTAGGAAGATCGTATTTTGTAGTTTGTCTTGCTTTGCAATGTATATAGCTTTATATTATTATTATTATTATTATTATTATTATTATTATTATTATTATTATTATTATTATTATTATTATCATCATCATCATCATCATCATCACCATCATCATCATTCTTCCTTTTCTCCTTATTGTTATTATTATTATTATTATTATTATTATTATTATTATTATTATTATTATTATTATTGCTTTTTATCGGTGTTAAGCCGCTTCAGTATTGAAGTGGCCATTTTAAATAACAGGTATTCTTGCAAAACTTATGTCACTTTGCTAAACGGTCAAGTTCAGTGCACTCGGGAAATTGAGAATGTCATGTAACAACTTCAAGTTTTCAGAGACGAAAAACAGACTAGAACTAGAGGAGACTTTTTCCCGCCCAAGTTCTTACGGCCCAGCTCTCCTCTCCAGTTTCCCATCAACTTGACTGCCTTGAATCTGAAGACTACTCAAAATCATGCATTCACTTAAAGTGGCTTTTATATCTGACAAGATATTTCTATCTGCTCACTTCCTCTTTGGAAAAATTGTTCAGATGCTTTTTTTCGGTCATATTCGTTGGTTTATGAAAACCTCCATCTCTCTCGCCCTGCAGCTTTCGCCTCTTTAAAGCCTTAATGTAAAAGACCAACAGTGTGGGTCGGTAACCTTTGACACACCTGTGTGAGACAAACGCCGTTCAGTCAGACAAGCCTGTCACAGGACCCAGCACACCTTTTACCGCTCTCATTCCTGCAGCCTCAGGTCTTCGCTGAAACTAATTTCATAGGCATGGCGACAATCGCTGCCACGCCTCGAGTAGTCTAGCTAGGCCGAGCACAGATAGATCTACGCAGGTGTGTTGTAAATGTTGTGATACCTGTGCTTTGACCCCAGCTACACAGATTGTCACATCGCACTATTCGTACACTGCATCAGTCTTGCTAGTCACGGCTTGGCCTTTTAAACCTTATTTTACATCGACTGCAGTCTTCTAGATTCTAGCCTGACGCACAATTTTAACCCTGTTATAATTTCAGATAAAAGTGCTTACCTCTTGTGAGTTTATTCTATTTTTTACAGATATTACTCAGCTCTAGTCGCATATCTGACTTATTTTGATCTAAGTTTCATTTTTATTGATGCTTGTAGAAAAAAAAGACTTGTTTATAAACTTACTAGACGTCTGGGCCAGATCTGGATTTACAAAGCATACGCTGAGGCAGCTCTTGGATTTTAAAAATCGTCTGGAGACACTTAGTCTATTTCATCGCTTAACTGGATTTTTCTCGGTGTTTTACCTGTGGATTTGGTTTGGCTCGGATTTAAACGTCTTGGATACTCTTCACTGAATACCTGTACCGTAAACGTAAGTCTGTAAGCTAATTAAAGCGGTTTTATTTTAGTGAGAGTGGATAAAGTGGATGATCGTTTTTTTTTTGTGTATCTGCATTTCAGTTTTTAATTTTGTACGGTCTTTTAACGACTTGGTGCCGATTGCTTGACTGTATGATACAACCAGTCCACAACAATAAGATGTCAGACCTTACATACATCGAACAAGCTACACAGGATTCAGAACTAAAAAAGATGAGATATTAAAGTCACCCGCGCTTATCCCCAAAGTCACCACCGCCGCTCTGCTTGTTTTATTGAATGCCAGAAACAGATTTAGGCGACACATTATAAGTTAAGTTCCGCAAAGTTAAAACCCTAGTACTGCGCACCCATTATATTTAAGCTTTGTCCTGACGATAAGACACATCCACTCGATCCTGTTGTACTTTATATTTTTTTCTTTCTTTTTCTTTTCTTCTTTTTTTTATTTACTAACCTTTTTTTTTGTCTTTTCCATGTTTGTTCTGAGACGGTTTTACGAGCTCGCGCTCTCGCATCAGTAATTTTGTTGAATTTTAAAAAATTAATTTAATCTCTTACTTCAAGGAAATGATTCAAACCTATGATTACGTTTTTGAGCGTGAGCAAGAAGAGCTAAAGTTACATTTTGCTCACAAAATTGTGCAATAACTCGTTGACTTCATAGGTTTTTGGATTATGATTCACTTTGAAACTTGATATTATGGCGTCGTTGCATCGATAATTATTATTATTAATCAGTTGCGCACTGCCGACATTTTTTAAGTTATAAGTTCTAGTTTTGCAAGCTATTGCGATGCTGCCCAGTGCCCACCAGTTACTGTTGACAGGGTTGGTTTAGGCATTTCGCGATCGATAAAGTGCAGCGATGAATGTTTTGGTTTTTCGTTGGGAAATTCCGCTCCATTGTACTTCGTGATGGTCGTCATTTTGATGGGGTTTTGCCGCCGAGTTGAAAAGATAGCAATAATATTTAACAGAGAAGTTAAAGAAATCTCTGCGACTTCTTACAGGACCCTCGCCCGAAGAGTTTGGATTTTATTCTTTCTGTGTGTGACGAAGGAAATGAATCCTGTGAGAAAACTCGCGCTCTTCACAGACCACGGAGATTCTGATTCCTTTCCTTCTTCTCCGGTGATAATTTAAGAATAATGAGCTTTTGTTTTACTCGGAAAACTAAAAAAAAAAAATGAGGTGAACCCGAGTTATTGGCATGTCACGCAGTGCCGTCTTTGTCTTCATGTTGACAGCCCGATCTCAGCCATGAAGGTTAGAAATAGCGTGCGTGCTGCTAAAGCTTAACAGAAAACACGTTTGAAAGCGAGGGCTAACATTGTACACTGCAGTATTGTATAATATATCTATTACGTAGGTTAAACATAAATGACATATTTATTCTTTAATAGGGGTTTAAGATTGAGAGAGAGATTGATAGCACAAGCAAAAATAAAGAATTTGTTCCAAATAGTTAAACCAAAGATTCCTTTACTTATCTTTGGTTCAACCACCTCGTGTGATTTGGTTCAAATAGTTAAACCAAAGATTCCTTTACTTATCTTTGGTTCAACCACCTCGTGTCTCTTCCACAGCCTCTGGACGAGAATTGCAGTTAAGAGGCATACGGAGGGGAATTCGATAACCAGCATTGTGTTTTGTGCGACTCCGGGAAATCCTATGTGGGATTTTGTATTAGTCATCGGTAGTATAATATTATCATTCAGTGGAAGCCAGTCTTCCTCTTGCAGCTCGCGGTACACACAAGAGGGCCACAGAACAATAAGTGGGTTACACCTAGGATTAGGCGTCCTCTTCTTTGTATTATCAGATAATATTCATTGTTGCTAATGTCAATTAATATATTTATGGAATTGCGGGTTCTGCTTTCTTTTTGTTGCTCGTTTTTCGGGTTTCACGGTTTAAGTTTCTCTCTCTCTCTCTCTCTCTCTCTCTCTCTCTCTCTCTCTCTCTCTCTCTCTCTCTCTCTCTCTCTCTCTCTCTCTCTCTCTCTCTCTCCTCTCCCCTTCCCCCCTCCTCTCTCTCTCTCTATCTCTTTCTCTCTCTCTGTTTCTCCCTCTCTCTCTCTCTCTCTCTCTCTCTCCTCTCCCCCTCCCCCCCCCCTCTCCATATTAATGTCGCACCGCAAGTATTGACCAGCGCCAGCTTGTATTTATTTTATTAAAAGCCTTCGCGTAGTTGTTGACTGTTTCGCAGCTGCCACCTTGTACTACTCCTGCGGCCTCGCTTGATGGGGAGGAGATAATCTAGGCTTCCGTCATAAGTGTTGAATTTAAAAAAAAAAAAAATTTACAACCATTTGACGCTCGAAGTGTGGGAAAGGGAGGTGGGAGGGGGGAAGAAATGCTGTAAGGATCTAGTTGGAAGCTCTTAGCTTCTTAGCTTTTCTGGCGAGGCTACAATTGCAAACTCACTCACCGACTCTTGCAATTGATCGCCACCTGAACATAAGTCCCTCCAGATCTTATGGGGCGAGGGAGGGTTGAACCAGCAACCCACAAGTCCTCAATCCCGATCCTAAAGCGATGGCGTACAATCTTGACCCTTGTTTGAACCATCAAGTTTTCCGTTACATTAAATTGTCATCGTACAGGTGAATCAATGCATTCTCTTCGTTTCCATGAGTAGATTTCGTCCCCTCGGCTCATCGAAGACGCCGAGACGGAGACAATTAAAACATCGGTATTTGGTTGGTTGGTTAATTCTGATACCTGCCCACTCGCTAGACGATTAATTTAACTCTTTAAAAGGGACGCAACTTTTGCCCATAGCAAGGGGACGCAACTCTGGTTAAATTCACAGGCAACGACTATCTTGTGCGATCTCGCTTTATAATTATCTGCAGCATGAGAGTCTGAGACCACTAATGAGGCTCCCGTGGATGGAGCCTTGGAGTCGGGCTGATTAGATGAGTCGAAACAGGCCAAAAAAAAAAACCCCACAAGTTATGATTCGGGCCTTGGGCCAAGTCATGAGCTATTTGTCACCCCGAGAAGCACTTGGAACTTTTTTCTCGAATTTTTTTTTTTTCCTTCTCAATGTAACCCTTTCAGTCACACAATGCTTTCTGCAGGCAAGTGATAGGGCTATTTATTTCTCTTTAGATTGAAAATCCAAGGAATCAAAACCCTTGTTTCCTACTTCCCGTACACATCGGGAGCGTCCGTAGATATGGGGTTAGAGCGTCCGCCCTACTTTCCGCAGATTCGAGACTCAAATCGTCAGTTTGGTGAGATTTTAGGGCCTCATCTTTTCAGTTCCACCCTGGCTGACGGGGCATAACTCTGATTAATACGCGAAACCCCGAGGTCGCCGTGTTGTGGACTGGTTATATCAAACCAAACTTTACGCAAAGGCGAGTGAACCTATAACCACAAGCAGCCTCCGCCGATGCTACATTAGCTTACATAAGATCTGCATGGCTCAGCAGTCTGACACACTTGACAGCAACCAGACTGTTTATAAAGTGCATTCATTTACATCATAATTTCATGTATGACATTCCAACTTCTTTCTTTTTTTTTAATTTTATGATAGATCTTTGTAAGATCCTCAGCGCAAGCAAGTTTTAAAGCTTTTCATATATCGACTCTATTTTACTAGAGTAGATTTTTTCCTGCATACCTTCTTTTTTTTTTAAATAGTGTTAGATCTTCTGTACAAGTTTTAAAGGTTTACAGATTTCGACTCCTTATCTAACTAATTATTTTACTGGGGTAGCTTTTTTCAGCATATCTTACTTAGAATAGTTTGAAATACTTAATGACATCATGCAGTTAGTTACTTTACCACCTGTGTTGAATTCACTGTTTCGCTTAAAGGGAGGGGGTGGGTTGCAAAAATATGTCATACCAATGTTTCATCGATAAAATTATGCTAAAATTATTCTTCTGAACTTCTATGTCTTCTGGCCCACGCTCTACAACTTTCATTGTAACTAAATTGTTGAATCTTTGTTTTTATTTGCCGGAATAACTCGGCGCTTACTGTCTAGACATACTGAGTTTTTATTTTAATGAAGCAATTATAGAAAAGTGAATATAATTATAATTATACCAAGAGTATTGTTGCTTAGAAAATGTGACATTTATGAGGCATAGCGGTTTCGTTTTCTTTAAATGGAATAGTTTCATGACAGAACTGGTGCACGGTTCAAAAAGGAATATTAATTTTAATACAGTTTTTCGTAGTGAATGAATGGAAGGTAATACAATAAAGTAAAATAACGCATAAAACCCCCCCCCCCCCCCCTCTCTCTCTCTCTCTCTCTCTCTCTCTCTCTCTCTCTCTCTCTCTCTCTCTCTCTCTCTCTCTCTCTCTCTCTCTCTCATTCAATTCATTTTTATCTCTGCAATTTTCATGTTTGGTCTGTTGGTGAATCACAATCATTATTTACTATGTCTACCGTTTGCTTTCCCCGGAAGAAGGTAGAAAAGTCAAAATTGACTGATCTATATTTTGTTACAATGAGATGACTGTTGCAAAGCTCTAAATGTGTTGTAAGGTGCTGTCCGTCAGATCTGATAAACGCCCATTTCGTCGTTTTTTGTTTGTTTGTTTGTTTTTTAGTTATATAAGGTTTATAATTTTATTAGAATTCAATTCTGAGCCCTACAGGGCCTGTTCATGCTCTTATCTTGACAGTTTTAGTTTTCCTGCCATGTCATAAACCATTGACTCTTTGTGCGCTGTTTTTTTCTAATTTCATGATCCAAGATCGTCGTACACACATACCTTAATTGATTAATCATCTGTTTTGGAGTAAGATCAGCTATCCTTTCTGATTTATATATAATAATACGCAAGCCAAAGTACAAAGTCTGAAAGTGTTTGTTTGTTTGTGCTCAATTCGTAATAAGTAAGTAATTAGCTAGATCTAACACTACTGTAGTCTTTGTTGTTGTTTTTTTCTGGCATGATAAGAGGAGCAAA
Source organism: Elysia crispata (assembly GCA_033675545.1). Classification (NCBI taxonomy): domain Eukaryota; kingdom Metazoa; phylum Mollusca; class Gastropoda; family Plakobranchidae; genus Elysia; species Elysia crispata. The sequence continues at coordinate 130,072 of JAWDGP010004450.1, forward strand.
GAATGTTGTCAAACTATTATAATACAATCCATTCTAAGTGCGTCATGTTATCACCACAGTCAACTCGTCCCAAACATCGGTGTCAGAGCGGATGGGGCTCTATCTCTGATAATACACATCATGTTTTATCGCGCTTTCAAATACATATCAGTCTCTTACATACCAGTTGGGAGATTAAAAAACACCGATGAGATATAATAATAATTATGTTGGGGGATTTTTTTTGTTGTTGTTTTGTTGGTCTATATGGGGGGTGGGGGGCTCTCTTTCCAACATTCCTTTCTGCTTAATCAATGAAATGTGCAAGAATAATGCTCTTGGCTCCAGGTTCAACAGGAAAGAGACGAGATACGAGTGGGAGGAAAAAGTAGATCTTTGTGGGCGTATGGTAGAAGAGACACAGAGAGAGAGAGAGAGAGAGAGAGAGAGAGAGAGAGACAGACAGACAGACACACTGACTGGATGTATGTTAGAAGAGAGACAGACAGACATAGTGTGCGTGTGTGTGTGTGTGTGTGCGAGGCAGAGAAAGGGGGGAAACAAGCAAACGCAAACGATGATATTTAAAGAGAGAGAACAGGGCCAAAATTACGACGATACGGAGTGGGATAGAAGATCATGATTGTAAAAAAAAAATTGGCTATCTATTCGATTACGTTTTACACAGATTGGTAATTATGGCAAACATACAAAAGAACAAAAAAAAAAATCAGAAAAAAACACATGAATGGCAATAGCATTACAGACTGAGAGGAAAGTTGAAAACACAGACGCCCTTTATTATTGCAAGTTAAAATCCGTTATTTTCGAGTAGTATTCTACTGACGTTGAGTCTCTGTTGTCATCAGTGTATCGATCTATATTCTCTTATGACTTCTCCTTTGAAAATTATCTGCGCTATCAGTTATCAATATTCCTAGCGCCCCCCACCCCCACCCCTCTCTCTCTCTCTCTCTCTCTCTCTCTCTCTCTCTCTCTCTCTCTCTCTCTCTCTCTCTCTCTCTCTCCGTCTCTATCTATCTAATTCTCTCTCACACCCTTTCCTACTCATTTCTGTTTGCCTCAGCCTTTAAATAATCCTCGTAAAGTCATTTTTTCATGGTGGAATAAATTTGTGCAATAATTATCCTCCACCCCCTTCTCTACTATTTTCTTCTCACTTTAGTTCCGACGACAGACAGAACCTTGTGTGTATATGTATGTGGAAGGGGGGAGACAGAGCTATCTAGAGAGTCGGAGTAATAACAAGTGCTGCGTTGTTTACCTTGTGTACGGTGTTGATTACAGCATGGCCGCCGGGTTCCGGTCGAGCAGGTCTCACTTCTGCGGAACCTTCCGCACCCTCCAGATCCTCCCGAGACGGGGTTAATGATCGTGGTCGAGTGGGACGAGGCCTGTGCGGCATTATTCCATCGTCAGAGATCCTAATGACAACTTGGGAGCTAGAATCTAGTCTAGATCTAGATCTATATCGGGAGAACCGCTCAGAGCTCACCGAGTGGGCGACGTTTTGTGTAAGTAGGTCAAGATTGGACCGCAGACGTGGAAAGAATCGAGACACACGGCAGTATAATACAATACTACAACGGTTGGGACTGATGGTTCTAGCGGTCAATGGCTTGGGGGAGGGGGGACCTGCTGGGTTTGTTTCTCTGTATTAAACTAAATGGTATCGCACGGTGTTTTCGTCTCCGAGTAGTATATTCCTTTGAAAAGTCGTACGTTTGAAAGGTTCTGACCATTCTTTTTGTTGTTTACGGGCTTGGTGGTACTAAAATGGCGATATTGTTACAGCTGCTCAATGGTATTGGCTCAAACCGGCTAGATGTCCAGCCAGTTTGTATTCGGCAAGGTTTCACTCAGTCTTCAAGCTGTGCCTTTGTACGGTGTATTCTGTGTCGCCATCAATTCTCTATCTGTACTTTCCTTTAGGGAGCCAGGTAGCTGTGTCGGTAGAATGTATGACTGATAATACGGTGGATTTTAATTCGATCCTTTGCTGAGACAATCAAACAACCCTTGACCAGAAGTGAAGAAAAATTGCCATTTCCATGAAGCATTCATTTATAAGCTGAAATGAAATTATACTCATCAAAATCCTCTCGCCATTTGTTGTCATCGTCGTCACCCTGGGCGCCTTGTCTCAACTCTGTCCTGTAGGAAGACGCACCTTGCGATATCAAACAGGTTTAAGCCAAACGTTGGACAGAGCACTAAATCTGGGACATTGTCGATGTTTTTATTTTTATTTTTAAACATCGATATCAACTCGATATGTACCCTCAAATGTGTACGCCATCAACAAATATCCACCTTCTTCGTTGTTCTTTGTCCAAGATTTTTGTTCCCATTAATCTTTGTTTTTCATAAGCTAAAAGATCTTCGAAAATATGACTTGCTTTGTGTGAAGTACACGTACTTTCAACCCATCGATCTAGGTATTTCAGGCCAAATGACAATAAATAAGCTGATAACCATATTGCTCTTGATAAAGCCTCTGCATCGGATTTTATAAGAAACATAGGAGAAGTCATATTATCCCAAGGGGCGAAACACGCTTAATAATCCCGAAAGACGGGACATTAAATCACACCAAAGTAAGGAGAGGTTAAATTATCCGAAAAGACGGATTTGTTAATTTACCCCAAAGGGTGGTAACTTTAAATTACCCCAAAAGATGCCCTTGAAATAGCGTTTCGTAGCCCATCTTGCTTTGCCATGGCCTTGTAGCTGACGTTGAGTTGAGCTATTTTTAATTTAGGGGCATAATCAGGAAGAGTTTTACTTTAAGTTCCAAGAATGAAACATATGTGCGTCTTTCTTATACTCTTTTTGATATTTCTACATGTATATCTCATTGACTGTGCTTTGTCTATCTCCAACATCTTAAAATATCCTGTGCATAAACCCTTGTTACAGTTACAATGCCATTTTGTTCCAATCGTCTCAACATTTTTAAAACTAACCTGTCCCATGATTCTTCTAGACCTCTGAGGTGGGTCGTGAGGTTGCAAGACATCACGTGTCATTCTCCCCCCCCCCCTCTCCCCCCCCTTAAATTCACCTTTCTATCGCTCCACTACCAGTAGAAAAAGTAACATGGTATAGAACATCAATCCATTTTTATTTGAAAAAAGATCAGATACAGATAAAATGTCTTTATTTATCCTAATTTAGAACCTTTATTTTTGGACCACCTTCAAACACATTCAAACTCATACAATCCATAATTTTATTTTTTACACCTTAAGTAGTCAAAACGAATCAACAGCTTGGTTCTTGTTTCAATTCTGTAAATAAATAACAATGTCAGATACCCAAAGAACCGATCTATATCCGTATCCCTTTCACTCGAGATACCATGCGATCAACCGATTACATCATATTACTCGATTTAACCCTGTCATTCGGCCTTTTCTTCTTCTTCTTTTAGTTAATCGACTACAACTATATTCAACCAATAAACCGGACCCTAGCTCCTTGTCGGGGAAAAATGTCCAGAGAAGAGCTTCGTTCAATACTTTGTATCATTCGAACAATACAGTTCTATTTTCTTACCGTGTCAGACAAATGTCATGACTTATCTCGACCAATTTCTATTTCTGTTCAATCATTCATTTTCAACCGACCAGCTTCTCCCTCTTTAAAAAAGAGTTTGACTAAATTATTTATAATTATATTTCCATCTCCTTGCCAGGCAAAACTTGATCAATTGTATTCCCTAAAGTATCTGTCGAAAGGAAAAAACAACCCAATATTTTTTTATCCACACTGAAGCTTAAAGTAATGTCTATCTCTTTATTGGAGATTATAATGGGTTTTTTTTTTCTCTCTCTCTTTTTTTTAATTTTGTTTGTTTCTTATCACGAAGAACACTCAATCGAAGAAATTTAATCAATCAGGCTCTATCTTCCCAAATTGACTGTACCACATGAATAAATTAAAAACAAAACCTTATTCTAATATCCTTTGCCGGGGAAAAAATTAAACTTATAGTCAATTTTCTATCTCATTACCTGCTATCAATCAGCCTAACTCTATCTCTTTTGCAAGATAAATACACATTGAATCAAACGATGTCTACCACCGCGACACACACACATAATAATAATAGTAATAATAATAATAATAATAATAATAATAATAATAATAATAATAATAATAATAATAATAATAATAATAATGATAATAATAATAATAATAATAATAATAATAATAATAATAATAATAATAATAATAATAATAATAATAATAATAATAATAATAATGACGATGATGATGATAATAATAATGATGATGATGATGATAATAATAATAATAATAATAACAACAACAACAACAACAACAACAACAACAACAACAACAACAACAACAACATCATCATCATTGCACTCATCAACCGACCAATTTGTACATCCTCGTTAACCAAACATAATTACACCCACCCAATCAATGATCGACCCACCCCAATCTCCCTTCAAACGCTCAATATCGACGCGCCAAGCGATATATAACAATCCAGCCCGACTGACCTATAATCTGTCTCGTCACCAGAAATTCAACCTCCAGCTGACGGCCAAGCACCCGAAGTTTTACTCCACGACGCGGCTGGGGCGAAACCTCAAAGACCGCTGCACCAAGAACGACCCGGAGAGGGAAGTTCTCAATGGCATGCTAGAGGAGCTCAAGGCCAAGTGGAACGGCGTCCGTTCGGTGATCTCCAAAAGGTGTTTTTGTTGTTGTTGTTGTGGTTGTTGAAGATGATGAGGGTGGTGTTCTTTTTTTCATCTTTTTCGTTTGCTTCCAATAATTAATGAGTAAATGTTTTCTGTGTGTCATTGATTTGTGTGTGTGTCTGTCTGTCTGTCTCTCTTTCTCTCTGTCTCTCTTTCTCTCTGTCTCTCTCTCTCTCTCTCTCTCTCTCTCTCTCTTTCTCTCTCTCTCCTCTCTCTCTCTCTCATTCTTTATCATTTCATTTTGTCTTCCCTCCTCTAGCCAGTGTTTGATGTGAGATATTGTCCATTCACTTCATCCATAGATAAACCCCCTTCGAGCAGGGTGAAATTGAAAAGACGATATCCTAAATTCACTTACAGATGGTGTTCACGAACCTGCGAAGAAGGTCCTTGCGGATGTCAGGGTTGACGCGCTCTCTCTCTCTCTCTCTCTCTCTCTCTCTCTCTCTCTCTCTCTCTCTCTCTCTCTCTCTCTCTCTCTCTCTCTCTCTCTCTCTCTCTCTCTCTCTTTCTCTCTCTCTCTCATTCTTTATCATTTTATTTTGTCATTTGTCCTCTAGATCTAGCCAACTTCTTTGATTCGTGTTATATATTCCCCAGCCACCGGCTTCTCTCTCTCTCTCTCTCTCTCTCTCTCTCTCTCTCTCTCTCTCTCTCTCTCTCTCTCTCTCTCTCTCGTCTCTTGCACTTTTTCACACCCTACTTCCTTTTTTTTTAAACCCTCTCATTCTCTCTCTCTTACACACACACACACCCCTGCCCTTTCTCTGCCACCTTCTCGTCTATTTCACTTTTCCTCACCCTATTTCCATTAATTTTTTTAGCCCTCTCATTCTCTCTGAATATGTGTCAAAATTATTTCTTGTCTATAGCAGTCTGATCCCTATCGCTTTCTCTCCTTGACCCATTGCTGAAGGGAAAAATGCATGTCCTCCTTTTCTAAATCCTCGGCTACGATCAAAAAAAAAAAAAAAAAAAGGAGAGTGAATAAACAGATAATTAAAAACAAGAATCAAACAGAGCATGAAAATTGTCAGGGAGGTGGGGGGGTATTACAACTCAAAATTGTCCCTTACAGCGCGGAATTTTAAAAAAAAAATGCGTAACTTAATTTTAACATTTCTGCCCACACAGCTATCCCACTTGTTATTATTTCGGAAGCCAAGGAATGTGATGGGAAGAGACCTCCCTCGTCCCCACTTGTTAATAGGAGAGAGAGAGAGAGAGAGAGAGAGAGAGAGAGAGAGAGAGAGAGAGACAGACAGACAGACAGACAGACAGGCAGGCAGATAGATAGACAGACAGGCACAGCGATAACAAGTTTTACATCGTTACAAAGTATTATTACCAGAGACTGGTTTAAACCACAGGCACTCTACTGGTGGAAAAGATGGTAGCTCGGTGTGTTCCCGCGTTAATGGCCATACCTGTGAGGATTAGGGACATGCTATAAACGCATTGTACATTTCATTGTAGCCAAGTACGAGTTATGGCATCTTCGCAGCTGTTCAACAAATTAGCCCTCCACACATTACATGAAACCTCGCTGTATTTGTGTAAAGGCTCTGAATGAGTAACACAGGGCGAGCCTACATCAATGAGCCCGAAGGAATGTAGATCTAGGTATTAGCTGAGCCTCATTGTTCACACGGCTTCCCTATTGATAAAATTATGATGGTGGGATCAACGTCGATACAGTCATGTGCAATGTGGCCATTTTTACTTTGTGGATTTCCATGTCCCCTTTGCTTCGCATGCCGATGCAATAGACTTAGGATACCGGGCACGGTACACACAGACTTGACCAAATCTAAATGGCTGGTCTCCGTTAATTACTCGGTGGCTCGTCATGATCCTACTGACTTGCATAAACAAAGGAAGAGATAACGAGTTCGGGAAAAGGAGTGGGGGTGGGGGGAGGGAGGTCTCCAGGACTGTTTGTGGAGAGTCGATCTTCGGTGAAGACTTAGGAAAGCAAAAGAAAAAGATGTCTCTCTTTTGATGAGTATCTCATCTCATGGCCAAGCCTTACCTCCAGCCCACTCCGAACTGGAATATGCCATGATTGATAAATTCAATCCACAACTAGTCAACTTCAGCCTGTATGAGCATGAATATTAAAGGCACCAAAATTGAAAATAGAGGACAGATTACAACTTCCAAGCCTCGTGCGTTATTAAATGGAACCCGAATGGCAGTTGGTAGAAATGTTCGCCCTCTTTTAAGTTTTCAGGTGTTTCACGTTTTTACCGTTGTTATGATTCACGGAGATAGATTTACGGTAGTCCTCTTGTGCCGCTATTTTCTTGCAGCTGCCTCTTCATCCCTGTCTAATTGCACCCTAAAGGGGAGATTATTTAGACTTTGGTAGATGAAAGGGAAAGTAGGCATAGAATAATGAAACCTTGCACCCTTGCAGCTTTTGTAAATGATCGAACAAGATGCATTTCACACAGCCTAGTATCAAATATTGTGTGTGCAAGGACTTAAAATGCTTTTGGCTGAGTGGCTGTGTTTATACTGGAATTAGCTATCTCTACTTTCCCAATCTATTTAAACATCCCTCTGAACACTTATTATAAAGTTTGGTATGTGGGTAAATGCCTCGCTGGAAGTTGTACCGGTACCTAGATAATAATGAAGGTAAAAATGAACCTAATAGTTTTGATTTAACAAAGTACTGTAACACTGGTGAGTAAATGCAAAAGATGCCAATTGTATCGCCTTGACCTGCCCAAAATTATGTTACATGTTAACTGTTTAAAGGCTACTTTTCATTCAAATTTGCAAGTAGAAAAAATAGGTCAAAGCATAAAATTCGCAGCCAAGTGAGTTACTTATCATCTTTATAAAATATGACTAAAGGGATGTTGAAGAGAGCAATCATTTGGAAACTGATAACTTTTTAACTCTTTTGGCCAATCATACTGTGTAAACAATATAATCTCTGTCTAATTTTATATGGAACGTTAAAAAAGATCGATCAATTGAGATAAATTTAATTTTTTTTTGTTGGTTTTACTTAACAGCCTAACATTTTTTTTCAGCCAAAACAAGCTGGACGAAGCGCTGCTCACGTCAGGCCGTGTGTCTGATGCCTTACAATCCCTGCTAGAATGGCTGCAGAAGGCTGAGGCTGCCTTGGACGATGAGGCGCCTGTCCTCGGTGACCTGGACACGGTGCACATGCTCAGCGAGCATCACCGGGTGAGTAGTGGGAATGATGGCTGTCAGGTTTATGTGTCACAGATGCAATAGTTAAATAGGTGCCACATGCGTCTGGCTTAGATTGTCTTCTTTAAGTGCCTCTGGTGAGGTTTACATTTTTACATTTTTCTGTGTTTTTCTACATTGCTTTGACTGGATTATCATATATGTTCAAAGTTCTTTTAATGTATTTCTGTCGCAAAGACCAATGGCAATCCAACTGCATTCTTGCAGAAGATCCAAACCACACAAGCATTTATTATATCTTTCTGAGGGTGACTCACTATAATTCTTAGTAGAGGTTGACCCATTGCCTTTGGTTTCATGTTATTTCCAAAAACAAAAATTCTACTACCAGTTATGGATAAAGATATGTGATCATGGACGATACAAGCAGTCATGTATCTAAGTATATATCATATATCATACAACTTACTATCATAATCCTAAATTGCTACTCAAGGATTCTTCTATAAAAAAATTTTGAAAATTTGTCTAGAATGGTTCAAGCAAAAATTGCAAACACTAAAATGATAGATGGCCCCAGAATTTAGTGTGGTTTGAATATAAGATTTTATGAATGTCTCTTAAGAGTATTGACCATTGTCTCTAGCCATAATAATTTTTTTTTTTAATTTAGCTTTTTTATTCCAACTCTTGGGAAATATTTTAGTTTTTCTGTTTTGCAGTTAAATACTGTTCTGTAGAGAAGATATTTAGACAAGCTGAGTTAATTTTGTTTAAAAAAACATTGGGTCAATTTTTTAAAGCATTACAGATCTAGCTAGACATCCACTATACTAGCCCTTTTAAGTCTTTATAATTTATCATTTTATCACGCTAGAGAATCCAATTTTATAAGGACCTACGATAAACTTGCTCCTTTCATCCATATTCAACCCACCCAGGCAGAATCTTCATGTGGTCATCTTCTACGCTCTTTCTTTATGAAATTAAAACTCATTTCTGCAGAATGTTCAGCAAGAACTGGCTGCAAGGGAGGCCACTGTACTGACAATGCGTGCCCCTGGCAATCTCCCCCCAACCCAGGCTGAGGAGTTATCCAACCTGTGGGAGAGGGTCAACCATCTCTGCGATGTCCGAGGAAACAGACTGAAAGAGGGACTCAAGCTGGTCAGTCATCGAGCCTTTTCTTTTGATTTTGCAGCTAGTTATTCTCATATAAACCATATGTGATTCCTAGGCATGTTTTGTTGTTTCTTTTACACCTTATAAACGTATTGGGGAAAACTATGCTCACAACATATCAATTGTTTTAACAATAACAGGACACACAGGCAACCGAGTAAGCAATTTTGAACAAGATAATTTAAATTTTGGTTTAAACCATCAAGAGCTTCAACCTCTTGGTTGACTTTGGTGGACCTGAAATTTGAAGCAGCGCTCAAGATATCTTGAAACCAATGCAATATGTTTGATGTCACTGGCACATCTTCCAGAGACAGTCATTTATGAATTTCTTTTGATTTCTTATTTGCTTGTTTTATGACAGCTGTCAAGCAGTTGTCTGGAACAATAAACTGAATTAGTCAAAGTATGACAATTTCTCATTTCAATGTGTTGACAATTTCAGCAATGCATATCTCTTATTGTTCTGGAGTAAATTTTATATCATACTTCTCTGAAGAGATTTTTAATTGTGAAACTGTAAAGAAAAGTAAAGAAAATCAGATTTCAAAATCATTTTGTTTTTTTTTTTGTTGGGTGTTTTTTTTTGGCTCTGAATTCTAATTTCCAACATATGACTCATTACAAGTAGATAAAATATTGTTAAAAATGAGCATAATTATCAGAATAGTATGTGTGTGAGGACACTCTAGGTTAAAAGCTTGGGAATAGGTTCTCAAAGGTTTTTATAATAGCATGCAAGATACTTTTTAAAACTGTTATATATTTAAGTTAATAGTACTTTAGGAGCGAATTAGAACATTCAATTTTCAGCAATAAAAACGCAGACACCAAAGCTGTATTTTCCACCATTAATCCTCTGGTTTTGTTTTCAATATACGGTTCATTTGGATGGTCTTAATAGAATCTATAGATGCTTACCTACCTTTAGCTCTATTATCAGATTCATGTCAGTTTTACAGAAGGCTTTTCATTTAATTTCACATTTAATTTCCGCTCGTAGAATAGGCTAATTTTTTTCTGTAAATTGGATGTAGAGGAGAAAGATGACAGGATTAATTATAAGTAAGAAATATAAAGAGCTAGAATTAATAGAGAGCCTAGTGGTCTGTTATAATAATAATAATAATAACCATTTATAAAGCGCCGTATATCACCTTAAATAAAATGCTCTAGGCGCATACAGATTTTTCACAATAAAAACAGTAGATATATAATTTGACATCAATAAGACCCTAAAACATGAAAGAGGTCACACAAAGGCTTGTTTAAAAAGGAAAGTCTTTAAATGTCGTTTAAAATTGTCGTGTGTAAAAGATAGTTTTAAATATGCCGGGAGGGCATTCCATTTAATGGAAGAGTAAATTGAAAAAGCCCTATCACCTAGCGTTGAATGAGATCGTGGTACAGCTAGTTTATTATTACCACTTGATCTTAAAACTCTATTAGGCCTATGACATTCTAAAATTTCTTGAATATAAAAAGGAGATATATTTTGAAAAAATTTATGAACAAAGGTCAGTACTTTAAAATCAATTCTTTGCTTAACTGGAAGCCAGTGAAGATCTTTTAAGACAGGTGTAATGTGCTGATGCTTTTTAGCACAGGATACAATCCTGGCTGCCTGATTTTGTACTCTCTGAAGTTTAATTATTGAGTTAAGAGATACTCCAGTAAGCAATGAATTACAGTAGTCTATTCTGCTCATTACTAAAGAGCTGACTAGAAGTTGAGCAGTATCTTTATTAATATAGCTTCTGATCATGCCAATATTCTTAAGATGGTAGTACGATTGCTGACATATGCTATTGATCTGACAAGACATAGTAAAATTTGCGTCTAAATAACATCCCAGATTCTTTACTGAACTTGAAACAGGAACGCTGGAACTTTTTATTTGAACACTATTAAAGTTAAGATCTATAAGAGCTTTGTTCGTCCCAAACATGATCACATCTGTTTTATCACTATTTAACTTAAGTTTGTTAGAGTTCATCCAATCTGCAATTTCAACCACACATTTCTCGATTGACTCCTTTTGGTAAGATGCAGTCTCAAGCGTATTATCAAGTGGTACATAGAGCTGGTGTCGTCTGCGTAGAGATGATAATTTACTCCATGCCGCTCTGCAATGTCAGCTACAGGTGCTGTGTACATGGTGAAAAGTAGAGGTCCCAGGACAGAACCTTGTGGGACACCATATTTTAGAGGAGATGGAGTTGCTTTGTTATTGTCGATGGATACTGTCTGCGTTCTGTTCTTAAGATAAGCATTAAGCCAATAAAGGGCTTTTCCATCGATGCCAAAACGTGAATGCGCGCGAGCCAATAGTATATCATGGTCGATTGTGTCGAAAGCAGCGCTTAAGTCCAGTAGAATCAACAGAACAGACTTTTTATTATCGATGTAACGGAGGATGTCGTTGGCAACTCTTAGCAAAGCAGACTCAGTGCTGTGATGTTTTTTATAAGCAGATTGAAAGTTAGTATGAAGATTGTTAAACGCGAGGTGTTGTAAGATTCTGCTCGATACGATTTTTTCGATGAGTTTGGAGATTATCGGTATGTTAGAGACTGGTCTATAATTTTTCATCTCCTCCTTATCCAGGGATGCTTTTTTGATTAACGGTGTTACATAGGCCTGCTTCAAGGAAGATGGAAAGTCGTGGTTTGCTAGACTTGAGTTTATGATGTCAGCTAATGAAGGGGCGAGTTCCTTATGAGCCTCTTTGAAAAGCCAGGCAGGAATTTTATCCAGTACGCAACTTTAAGGCATGTTCTCCTTGAGTGGCAAGGCGAAAACTGCCAGCACACCTATAAGTTGATAGTTTGAATCCCAAAGCCAGTTTCCTGAACTCATTATCATATTTTTTTTATATACAGGCTGAGGAGTTCCAGGAAGTTGTGACAGTGATGCGTGAGTTTTTGCCGCAGGCTGAGGCCCAGCTGAAATTCCGGGCTTTGCCTGAGGATGAAATGGTCATTTTGCAACTTATAGAGAGACACGAGGTATGCTCCAATTTTTTCCCTTTGTGGTCTTCTTTAAGGCAGAGAAGTTTATTATTGTGTGATGCAGCTTAACAGGTTTTAACTGATGATAATCAATATTTAAGGATGCTTTTGTAAATCTAGATCCATATCAAGAGATTTATAAAGATTCAGAGATTATTTAGGTGTCAAAAGTGCATAAGATATCCAATCAGAGGCTGGTCTTTCCCGACCTCTACCACGTAGGTGCCCACTGTCAAGCAGACTTGTGGAAAGATATTGAGCAGTCTATTTTTCAAAAGATTTAAAAACAGAACCAGCGTCTGTTAAGACTTGAATGTGAAAGCTCCTGATTTCTAAGTCATGAGTTAATATTTAGCCATAAGATCATTGATTCCACTTTTAATATATGTGATTTCGCTATTTATGAAGCATTTAAGACATTTTTTTAATTAATTTTTGTTCATAAATGTAATGGACCATATATCACTCACCAGAAATTTCAAGAAGACATTTTTTTAATTAATTTTTGTTCATAAATGTAATGGACCATATATCACTCACCAGAAATTTCAAGAAGACCTTCGCAACCATCAAGATACAGTGGACAAGATAAAGAGCTTAGCTGAGGAAATTCTGCTTAGCTGCCATCCCAATGCAATCCGTTTTGTCAAGTACTATCTCACGATCACACAGACACGTTGGGATCAGCTGTTACAACGTGCGCAGAATCGAGGTCAGCGCTTGCAAGAAGCCCTGCGCAACATCCAGGGTAATGCAGCTCTGCTAGAAGAATTGCTTGCCTGGCTTACAGATGCTCAGGCGCTGCTGGCAACTAAAGAAAGGGATCCGATACCAGATGATCTTAAGGTGGTTGAGACTCTTTACAAAGAGCATCTGGTACGTTGACTCGTATTCTTTTAGCTAGTTTTTAAGTAGATGGTATTGAATGGATTGATGAAAATCAAATTTTTTTTTTTAATTTTTAATTTTTGTTTGCACAAGCGTCAGATTTGATGGTTTGGTTTTTTTTTCCTTCTCTGTGATAAATTGAGAATTTCACTTTATGTCTTTAGTTACTTCAGTTTTATTTTTCAAAGAGTTAAGTTTAAGCATTGTTTGTGACATGGTCAAGTTTTCATTGTTTTGATATTTTATTTTCTCACTGGCATATGTTCAAAGGAATTCCATGAGGAAGTCACAAGCAAGAACAATGATGCTGAAAGGTTGTCCAAGCTTGTTACCTCAGAATCAAAGATGGCAGCCCAGGGTAAAGGTTATGGAAGGTACAGAGCATAATATTGTTGCTTTACTTTATTTCTTTACTTCCAATGAAGGATATGTAATCTACTTAACTTTATATATTGCCAAAAAAATGTTAGAAACCTTGAGCAGTTCAAAGCAGAAAAGTTCCTCAAATTTGAAAAATGTCTCAAGTGCTCAACCTTGTTTAGAGTTCTCAATTTATGATTATTTGAAGGTTTACCCTTTCTTTTGAAAACACTATCTCTTTTATTCTTATAATGCTGATATCACTGCATATGACTCATAATTTGCCTGTACTTCTTGTTCTGTTGCCTCTTGGAGGTATTTGGGTCAGCCTCAGTTTTTAAAATTATTCTTGGGAACATGCGAAGATATAAATTCTTTCTTTTTTTTGCCTTTCTCAGCAACATGAAGTTAAATGAGTTTGATGGGTACAACCCAAGAGTGATTGCCTTACAGAACAAGTGGAGGACTGTATGGCACATGTCAGTAGACAGAAAGAAAAGGCTACAGGACGCCCATGATACACTGTTGGAGGTGACTTATACCTCATTATATTCCACTTGACTTTAAACAAAATCTTGATACTCACTGTATTGTTGGTTTGTGTTAAAATGTGATCTACAACCACAAGAATTAAGATAAATCTTTTTGTCTTACCGTACGGTTGATTTTTAGGTGTTTGATACAGGCAATCAGTTATTACTTGATCCTTAACCTAGGATTCTAATATTCATGAGGCCTCACCTGGAAGGAATGTGCTTTTCATGCATGCGTCACTTTGTGTGCAACTTCTCGCATCAGATTCACGGATTATTGAGCCCTGTGTTTTATCCAAATTTTTGTATTTCATCTTATATTCTAGCCTTAGCATTGTGTTCACTACTGTGTGAAAGTGCGTGCGACGTTTTAGCAGTCGATTTTGCCTCCAACATTTCTTAGATCCCTCAGAAACTTATTGACCAGTGGATTATATCATAGACCTTGGCTCTTCACTGCGCTATGGCTTCATGGATGTTTTATTCGGGCCATCTCTTTGTCTTAAGCCACGACTCTGATGATAAACCTTGTTTTCTCACCTCAATATTAGTTTACAGATGTTGTGATTCAGGCCTCTAGTCATAATTTGATCTTAAATCCATGTATCAATACAAAGATGGAATCACAAAGTCCTTAAACACTGTTTAGGTATCACTAATCAGTAAACGATGTGGCCGCAGAACCATCATTTCTTTTTTTTTTCTTTCAAGCATTAGTGCGATATTAGAGCAATAGCCAAATAAAAGCTTGTTGATCTTTCTTAATTAAGTTTTTTTTACACTATGTGAGGAAGTTACAATTGTTAGAGACTTCTAGATAATTTGGAATGGATTCTTGTCAAACAATTTTCATCTTTCATTGCACATTCCTGAAAAACTCATTTTCTTTTTATCTCTTTCCTTAAGTTGCAGTGTTTCTTAACAATTTTACCTCTATACCGTAAAATCAAGTTGTTACTTGCAAACTGGATCTATTGGAAGTAAACAAGCATCAAATTATGAAGGCGTAGAGTACTTGTTTCTGAGTATCTAGATAGTCTAGTAAATCAAATGGAATGTTAAATCAAAATAGGATTTGAGAAATTTGATGCCAAATTTAGATCCAATTTTGAAAATTTAAAGATGTTCTGGTAATTTATCCTAAATCTGATTTTTATTATCCTAGATCCTATTTGTTTGGTGTCATGGCTACACATATGTTTTGATGTTTACATTTGTAAGGCTCCAGAACTATCCCTTTAAGTTTTCCTAAGCTTGTCAGGATGCAGGAAAGAAGTAGCATAAATTAATATTTCAATTATAGTTAAAATTAATGTTTTTTTTTTTATAATTGTCATTATTATTATTGCCATTTTGCTTATGTGTTTGTTGCTGTTATTAACATTATTTTTATTGTAATTTGAACAGTTATCATTGTTATCTAAAAGATCAGATTTAACAATTCACGCTTAAATTTATTACTATTACTGTCTCAAAGCTTGAGAGCTTCAAGAACTTCGACTTTGACCTTTGGAGGCAGCGCTACCTTAATTGGATTCAAGCCAAGAAATTCCGTATCACAGATTTCTTCCGGCGGCAAGACAAAGACAGCGATGGATTCCTGGACAGAGAAGAGTTTGTTAATGGAATGCTTCAGTCAAGTAAGTGAAACAGGGCTTTTTTAGCAGATGAAAGTAAAAAAAGTCATATTTTGTGTTTGTTCAGCATTTTATCAAGTAGCTGCTATTTATCATTTTAAGGACTTTTTTCTGAACATGGTCAGCGGTTAGAGGTTTGTTTTCAATAATTTCTAAAAAAAAAACATGGAAAGCCGTGATCGTTTCTTGAGCTTGTGACTTTCTGCTAAAAGGATATTGGTCATGTCACCAATAGAAAGATATGTTATAGTACGCATTCCTAATCAATGTGGGTATTGAACATTTTCTATGGTTATTTGAAATTGCAATGTTTTGGTTTTTTTATTTTTTTTTTTAAGTTTCAATGTATATTTGAATCAGATTTTAATTAAACTAAGTTGATCTCTAATATTGTATTAATGATCAGCACTTATCATTTATTTACTCCATCTTAAAAAGGCCTCCCTTCAAAAAAGGTTATCTTCGAACTCCACAGAATTTCCAACGAACCGAACAGAGCTGAATGCAGTCTTTGACATCTTTGATGGCAATAACAGGGGCCTCATTGAGTACAAAAACTTTGTGGATGCCTTAAAAACAGATAGGGTAAAAAGAGTCATTCAATATTTTATTGAAATAATTTTCCTCATAATTGAGGTTTTGTCCTCATTTTTATGGTGCATTAGTGTATGTGTTTTAAGTCTTTTTGAGGATCTTCAAAAATGTATTTCAGGGAGCCTCTAGCATTGCTTATCTTTATCTCTGTCCTCAAAATTTTTTTTTTTGAAGCAAAACTGGAGCTTTCAAATTGTTTGATTAATTTTCTTGAGAAAAATAATATCCACAAACCCTTACGCCTCTGATTTCCCAATGAACCCTAAGCAAATTATAATCTTGCATTGTTTGCTTTTATTCCCAGAAAAACCGAGCCAAAAACAACAACCGAAAGTCCAAATCAGATATGGAATTGATACATGAAGAAATTGAAAAGGAGCTTTCCTCTTGTGCTTGTCGTCAACCATTCAGGGCAGAGTGGATAGATGAAGGAAAGTACAGGGTAATTATTCTTTCTTTTGCTGTTTCTATGACATCCTACTATTATATTAGGAGGTTCTATTAAAGAAATTTGAAAAATTGATTGCTTTCCTGCTGTCTTCAAAATAGAAATTATAAAATTCCTTACATGTTTCTTATACATTTGTAAGATGGTGTTAAGCCCCACATTGGGAGTCAAGTCTGCTGCAGACCAATGTCTGAAACAATCATTTCTATTTAGCTTATAAGATTTCTTTATTGTAAGCCTCAAGAATAAATTAATCATATATTATTGATAATCAAGCCTTGTGGTAATGTTGAGAGTCTATGCACATCACAAATGTGTGTTTGAAGGAGTTAGATTACCACATTGAAAATAAAATTGGGTAAAAGTAATTTTGATAAAAAGAATATTTATTAAATGACTGTCCTGCTAGCAGATATAGCACCAAAAAGTTTTTCTCTCTTTGAAATATAGTAGTTCTAAATTTTTTAACGTCCCCTTATTGTCTCTCTGGGTCTTATATAGGAGCAGCTTCTGAATAGATTACTTTTATTTTGAATGATTTTAAATCAACGGCCCATTTCTTGTTCCATCCTTTTAACAGTGCACATAATACTCTAGACTCTAACAGTGAGAAAGAAAGATTGAAATACCAACTTTGAGCAGAATAAGTTCAAAACTAACCAAGAATTTTTTATATCAATTCTTTGCCAATTTTGCTGTCAATTTTTTTTTTAAGTTATTCATGTGACATTTATTAACGCAATTTTCATCATTACTTTCAGTTTGGAGAGAAGCAGAAGACTTGCTTGGTGCGGTTCCTGAATCATACAGTGATGGTGCGAGTCGGTGGAGGATGGGTCACTCTCGAAGAATTTTTGGAGCAGACTGATCCCTGTAAAGGTATGCCTTCCTTTAATTGCTTTTGTTGCCTAGAAATAATCTGGCAGAAACACAGACTCCGCCAATTTGAAGGCTGAGCAAATGAGGCACCATTCCAAGTTTTGAGTTATGGCAAATGTTGTAGTCTACTATCTTCTCTTTAAGAGGCTGTAAATTTTATGTCCAAAGCGGCCCAATCTGGAAGGAGAACAAAAAAAGATCATAAGATAAGTGGAAGAAGCCCGGTTGTCTTCAGCATATGCCCAGGAGTTATATTTTGAAAGACTAGAATTGCAATACTTTTACCATGACATTTTCCTCCATGCCAGCCAAGGCTTTTCTGTGAAAGAATATGAAAAATCCAAGCATAGCTCTCAAGCAATAGCAAGTATTTCAGTGTTTTTTCTTTATCTTTTATTTTAAGAGGTGCTTCTCTTTTACCATGACATGATATTTTTCTCCATGCCAGCTACGGCTTTTCTGTGAAAGAATACGAAAAATCCAAGCATAGCTCTCAAGCAATAGCAAGTCGATCAGTGTTTTTTCTTTATCTTTTATTTTAAGAGGGGCTTCTCTTTTACCATGACATGATATTTTCCTCCATGCCAGCTATGGCTTTTCTGTGAGAGAATGTGAAAAATCCAAGCATAGCTCTCAAGCAATAGCAAGTCGATCAGTGTTTTTTCTTCTTTTATTTTAAGAGGTGCTTCTCTTTATCAGTAATTGGGATATCTATCAAGCCCCAGTTGAATCTTACAGTGAGAGTATACCCATGGAACGCATAGATTTTGTTACTGATTTGAATCAAGAGGCAAGACATTTTTAGAACAATTTGCAGCTTGTACAGGTTCCTGATGGCTTATGTTCAATTATTGT
Organism: Elysia crispata; assembly: GCA_033675545.1. NCBI lineage: Eukaryota > Metazoa > Mollusca > Gastropoda > Plakobranchidae > Elysia > Elysia crispata. The sequence continues at coordinate 148,369 of JAWDGP010004450.1, forward strand.
GTTAATAAATAAGCATTTCTTAAACCACTCAGACTGGAGAATTGCTCTATATTTTTGGCTTTTATGAATTTTTCTTGAAAGACACCTATTTGAAGATGATGAAATTTTATGCGCTCATTTTTTTAATGGTTTGTTTGATCAAGGAAGTCAAATCTGTAAAAAAAAAAAAAACATTGGAAGTGTTAGTTGATTTTAACCAAAGATTTTCATTATACATTTTAAGTTTTCTAAATGGTGCATAGTTCCTTTAGACCAAACAATGCATGGGTATTAAAAGAGAACCACATTTGTTATTGAAAACAATTACTGGAAGTAGAATTTTGAATGAACAGAAAATCTTAAACCATACTGATGTCATAAGACTTGAAATTCTTTTTTTTTCTTACTCTTAAACAAGAAATAACCAATTGAAAATGGTTTTTATGCTCCTTTAAGGTATAACACTAGGCCTAAAGCAACATTTTCTAAATTATAGATATTTAATAATCCTTCAAATTTTTTGTGTAACTAGTTTCTTTTTATTGTTTGTTCCCTCTATCCTGACTTGTGTCTTATAGCTAAAGGCAGAACCAATATCGAGCTGCGAGAGACCTTGAACTTGCCTGATGGCACATCGCCAGGTCAGACGGGCCATCTCTATATTCGACGGAGCAGTGCTGGAGGTCGCACCTCACCCTTCCCTACCGGAGCATCACGGCGGCGGCCACAGAATGATGCAGGCTATGCATCTTCCACGTCATCAGGTACTTCCACTTCCTCACCTGCGCCAGCTGTCTCGGGTTCGGGCTTACCACCACAACACTCACCCTCTCCATTATCCCCAGGAGTTGCGCCGAAATCCCCCCAGGAGAGGGCAGTAGTTAAGATGAGAAACCAGAGGGGGAGATCAACAGCAGGAGGTTCTACCATGAGTTGGTCAGCCTCCCCCTCCCCCTCTTCCTCTGCCAGGTTCTTGTCCTCTGGTTCTCCCATCTCCCCCACTTCCCCCATGTCATTGATGTCACCAATGTCTGTTGCTATGGCAACACAACAGGCCCGTGGGGATGCTTCATCTCAGCGCTATAGTTTCCATGGTGATTTGTCTTGGAGTGCAGGTGCACCGGTGTCTACTGCAGATTATTCCTCCGGCTCGAGCGCTGGCATGAGAGGAGGTAGTATCCTGGCACAGCTCACTCACTGACCCTTTCAAAGAGTTTCTCAACACTCTTCATATCTCTGCTCCATATCCTAAAGGCTCTCCTGTCTATAAGGAGCCTATGTATTCATCTTTCAGAGTTTGTTCTCTGTGTTGGTCAATTTGCGTTCTAAAAACTAACTTTTCTTTCCAACATTGCTTAACCAACTCAAACATTCTTGCAAATTCTCACTGTATCTGCTTCAAGTTAACCTAACGAGATTCACCACATAATGGATTCTGCCATTCAGAGAGTCACGGACAGTTTTTCTCTGTGTTCTCTTGTTCATTTGCCCCCTATAATTATTAATGTCATTCCACAAAAGTTTTTGATGAAATGGTCAGTTTCTATTTGCTTTATTGTAATTATTTCACTTAACCCTTATTCTTTTACCTAAAAGTTTGTTTTTTTCTTCCTTATTCATTATTTTTTTTTTCAGCATCCCGTATTAGTAAAAGTTCAGTTCAAAGACTGGTTTTAGAGAGGAGTTTGCTCGACTTGTCCTTTTTCATATTGTAAAAGTCATTGTCTGGACTTATTTCTATTCCACATCAAGCTTTTTATAATAATAACAACACATATGAAAAAGAAAAAAACTCTTTTTATTCTTTCATGTGCTTTCAAAATGTTTTATATGAATTTTTCTCTCTTTTTTATCTCTACTGCAATACATAGGCTTTTTGAAATTAGGATAGTTTAGCACCATTATTTCTTTGAGGCCTAATCTCAGCCTAGTGGCCCGACTAATTAATTTTTTCTTCAACTAGTGGGTGTTATGTTGTTATCTCTTTTCTTTCTCCTAGTGTTGTCGCTCCCAGTCACTGTGAATACTATAAGAAGTTATAAGTGACATCACACATGGAAGTTTCATTCTGAGCCATTGAAAGCATGCTCCTGTCTAAATACATTTATCAGTTACTTATCTTATCAACTGTTGTCTCTGACTTTTAAATCCTTTGTAAGTAGCAAAGATGAGGAATAGACAGCATTAAAAATTGCAAACACTTCTTTAATTTTTCTCTGAATGAAAAGTCGATGGAATTTTTCTTACATGTCTGTGATCAAAGAGCTGGTGTGTAACATTTTAAGTGAAAAATTAAAATTAAAATGATGAGTGTAGAAACAAATTGGGCTTTACCTGAAAGTATTAAGAGAGATGTGCAGGCTTTGAAGGTTTTGATTGTTGTTGTTTTCTTTTGTTGACAGAGAAAAGTGAGAAATCGTTTGTTTAACTTCATTTTTATATTTTACTGGGGATTCATTTATCCCTATTTTACATTGTTAAATAGGTTTATCAAGCTTAAAACTATAGTTCATTATAATGGCCAATTAATTTGCTAACAAAAATTTAATTCAAAAAGCAAAACATTTTGATTAATGATATCACTATATTATTGCTTTTATTATTATTATTATTATTATTATTATTATTATTATTATTATTATTATTATTATTATTATTATTATTGTTATTTACTTTTAACATCATTAATATCATTATTGTCATTATTACTATTTGTATTTCTATTACTATTATCCTTATTATTATTTATCTATTACTTCTACCACAACTATTTCACATGGTCAGTTCAGTATCTTTTGAATTATCCTGAATTAATTTTGCCTTTGGGAAAATAACTAATCAGAAAGTGTAAGTTGAGCAGTGTCTAAAATCTTAGCCATGCGTGATGGTTTAGGATGTTTGTTTCACTATCTATCATATTGACACACTTATATTTCATTTATTCCAAAACTTTCCATTTCGAAATGCTTGAAAACACAAACTACCAATATAAAATTACACAAAAACACCCATTAAAATAATCATTTTGTGCAATCAGAGTACCCAGATGATTAGAAAAATTTGCATTATGTTTCTTTTTTTTTCAGTTGCTGTAATCATCAGTAACTGCATAGGTATTTATAGAACATAGATCATGCTAAAATCATAGACTGTAGGAAAATCATTGCTCAAGCTGAAAGGCAGTTTAGAAGATTCTAAGTAGTGTCCTCTGCTCTAAGAAAGCTGGTGGTGAAAATTTTCAGACTGATGCAGTGAATCTTGACTCCATTAAAAAAAAATTTTTTTATATGGTATTTATTTCATTGTGACCTTGCCTTAAATTTGTTGTGCCTTATCTGACTCATGAGTATTGCCACCCTCACGCTCATTTACTATGTTGAGTGCCCATAACAATTTGTGTGTTGCTCTTTTTGAATTTATGAGCTCCTTTCATTCTTATGAATACAATGATTCCATTTTCTTCTGTTTTCTCCCTCTCTCTCTCTCTCTCTCACTCACACCTTCTCCCTTCACTGTATCTCTCTCTCATTCCTTTTCTCTCTTGCCAAAACTCTCACACCCCCCTCTCTCCCTCTCTCTATGTCTTTCCCCGTTACCATGCACCATAGATTGGGATCACCCTGCTAATCTCTTTGTCTATTAATAACTAATGTGTGCTTTATGTCACTTGCCGTGTGCTGCACCAGCAGGGAGTGGTGACTCCAATCTACGTCGCAGTCGAATCACTTCATCTATGGTGAATCTAGCAGGGGCTGGCAACAACTACAACCAGGCGTCTTACTCTAACTCACCATTGGGAAGAAGCTCAGATGCTTTTGGTATGCCAGAAATATTTCTTTGTTTAAGAGAAGGAGTAGAAATGATGAAAATATTGAAATATGCAGCCCGTTATAATGGACTTTTGTTGAATAATAAGAAACAGATTCAATTTAAACATAATTGTGTTTGGCTTTCGTGCTATTTTTTTTTTTAAAACAGCGTTATTTTATTTGGTATAATTTTTATTCGAAGCTAGAGATATTTTTGGGTTTGTTTTAAATACAGGTCTGCTTCACATGTTTAGACTGGGGTAGCCCTTTCTTATAGGAATATTAGGGTAGATTTTTTTTTTTTTTTTTTTGGGGGGGGGCTTTTGTTTCTGTGAGTAATTTCCCATTTTTTTCTTCACTTTTACTTCCAAGGAACAATGCTCAGCTGCATCACTTGGAATCTATTACTGGTAGCCACTTATCAGTGTGATCTTTACTAATTTGATGAAGGATTATAAGATTTATTCGCGGGTCTCTGCAGGAAATTGGGTTTAACTGCAGGTGGAAAGATACGGGTTATTAAAGTAAATAAAGGAACAAATGCATTCTCTTTTTTTTCTTAACAGTGTGATGTGTCAAGAGCTAACAAACACCCTTATCTACACACATTGTTTCGTAATGTCATCACAGAATTTTTTTTTTAATGAAAAAGTGCATCTCATCCACTGTGGCTTTGACAGGCTGCATTTTGTTTTCAACTGACCATTATAATTTTTTTTAATGAAAAAAAAAAAACTTTTTTGGACACATATGAAAGTCATATTTGTGGGCAACATATGGGCTAGCCTGTTCTGCGATATTAACATTGATGTCCAATTTTAGTCTTATCTCATTTTCTGTCCAAAAAAAAAAAAAAAAAAATCAACGTTAGCGTTCTTTAATGTTTAAATGAGCGCGACAAATGAAGCACGCTTTTCGAAGGCATTTTAATCTGAGTTAAAATTGACCCCATTATGTCAATGGAGTTATGAGGGTTGCTCAAATGTTTGTTTGACATCAACGTCTTTAATATATCTAAAATCTCAGATCAGAAATTTTTCTTTTAAATAACTTTAGATAGCTTTTTTTTTTTTTATTTTCTGTTATTAATTTCTAATTCCTATTAATTTTGCTTTATCAACTACTGTTCCTGCGGTTCATCCTTTCAAACACACCTGTAGTTGAATCTCAGCTTTTATCACCCTGCTGCTAGTACTATCAATATTTCTTTTACTCGTTTGGCTTGCCAAAAGATAATTTATTTTTTCTTCAAATACTGTTTTCATTGATCATCTTATTAATCCACGACAATGAAGAGAATGGCAGGTACATCATAGAACAATTTAATCAGATTTTCTAAAGTGATGAATCAGCATTTGTTTTACGTTTTATAATCCAGTAGGTTAAGAAGAGTATATCTGGGTATAAAGTAAGTTGGAAGCTTTCTTAAAAATAATCGTACATTCTAGGTACTAATACTTTTTCAGCCTAGGTGATAAACAGGATGAAATTTGAAAGTAAATAAGAAAATTTTTTCACATTTCGTAAAAAAGAGTATCAGAAGTGAAATTCAATATTTTGGGCAGTTATCATTTACGTAGTCTATTCTCCTCCATGTGTTGCAATTGAAGATCTAAGAACAAGATTAATGATAGTTTGAAAAAAAAAACATCTAGTAGCTTCTAAAAACAAACAACAACAAAACAGGGCTAACATATGATTTATTTGCTACATGCAGTTAACAAGAAGGCTCTGTTTACAGGTATCATATTTTTATGAGTAAATAGTGGAAAATTTGATGAAACTGTAATAAGCATATATAAATATAGGTCAGTTTAAAATAAATCAAGTTATATGCAAATTCAACGTGTTAGACTTCAAATATTCTTAACTTAATTGCTATTTGTAGCATGTCCCTCCACCTTCAGTTGATTAGTTAACATCTGCATATGTAAACCACAACCAGGTGGTTCCACAGGCAATCTAAGCAACCGCAGCAAGCGACTTAGCACATCCTCCTCCAACCTATCAGGAAGGCGAACTCCCACCTCAATAGGTGGCACTGCAAGTCGCCGGGCCAACATGTTCACCCCTCGGGCCACTACTCCTACCGTTGCATTTGGTTCCTCCGTTAGGTCAAGGTAAAAAAATCTAATCAGCATTATATGTGTGTCATCTCTATACAAGACTCTTCAGGAAACTAAAGGAATGTAAAATTAATCATAGAAAATAAAAATGATTAGAGTTTGAAGTATGAGATATATCTCTATTGCTGTGGTTGATTATGTTGGGTTTTTTTTTTCGGAGGAGGGTGTGGTGGATGGATTATTGCCTTGCCAGGAAATCTATCATATTATGATATGAGTTTAACTGTTTTTATTATTTTCTGTAAGAGTAAATGGTTATTTAGGCTTGTATCAAGACTGATCCATAGCATTTTTGTTGCAAGAAATGTCAATTTCTAAATTAATCATCAAAGTATATAATATTTGAAACCTCGATGCCATGTGATGGAATTTGAAATGTTCAGAATCAAGAGAATATTTACAAATGCATGATCAGATCTAACTAAACTTATTTTTTATTCTATTTGTTTCATCTTCTCCAGACCGACGACGCCTACCTCACTGTACTCCTCGTCCCAGAGACCTGGTAGTGTCACACCAACCAAGGGTTTGGGGTCGGGGCCAGGCACCCCAGGCAATAGTATGGGGCCATCTCGGCAGAGGAGGCTTCCCAGCACACCTCGCACACCAACAGGGCAGGCCCCACACACGTTCAGATAGGTTGGATGTAATTTTCTCTTTAGGTTGTTTTGGTCGATGTGGGATAATTCAGTTTGGATGCAAATTGAACAAAATTTATGAATAGTTTGCGTTATAGACATTACCATATTACCATAAAAATATTGTGTTGCATTTTAGGCAAACGTCTTTTGACTAGGTTGTCTTAAAATGTGGTGTTTTGGGGTGGCACATTTATTTCTGTTTTAAGATAGAGTTTCTTGACAGCTGCTTGTGCAGGCTTCTATTTCTCACTGATGAACATCATTGAAGTAGTGTGGGAGGATGATTTCACAAAAAAGTGTTTAAAAAATTGAAAGTCTTTTTGACATAAAAGAAACAGTCGTGAATGTGAAGCATGTGGTGGAAGAAAGGGTTTTCACTATGTTCATGAGTGATTTTTTTTTATCAGCTGATGGAATGTCTGACAAATTGCTGGGTTATTTTCCTTGCGATAGTACCATTTAAAATTAAATATTATTAAACAATTGCTTGTAATTATTAAATTTTCTGTTTTCATTGTTGGCATCAATTCAGTGTTCAGTAATTTTGTGAGCAACATCTAAAATATGATGAAGAAAAGGATGATATATGTAATAATGTTAATGTTATTTTGTTGCTTTTCTTTTCTATGACACAACTAATTAATTAGTGTTGAAAAAATTGTATCTTTTAAATTATTTTTATTTAGACAAGAGAAACATGTAGATTAAGCGTTATTCTGTTGCTAGACAAATTTTTAAACGAGCTGAGATGCTAGAAGAGAGATGGTATTGCTTTTTATATGAGCTGTTCACTTGGTAACATATTGTTGAAAAGTATCTTTTTTTAGATCTTTTTTTTTTTAATGAAGAATTCATTTTAGAAATTATATTTGAAATAAATTTTTTCAAGGACTTTCAGGGATGATAAATGGATAATGATAAAAGAGTTTGTTGTAATGTTTGATCATACTGCGGCTTGCTTTTTTCTGCCCTTTTTTAAAGTATATGTTGAGCCTAGTATGTTGCCTATAATGCTATTATTTGAAGAAGCCTAACTATTCATACCCATTCACAATCAGCTTTTGTTTAGAATAATGGTTTAGTTCAGATGCTCCAATATTTTAAAAGTATGTAAGGGTCAGGAGGAAGATATAGGTTTGAAAGGCAATGTAGCTTAAGTTTTTATATCAGTTACCAATTCTGACTTTAAACAGTTTGCAATCGGGATTTGATATCAAGCCTATCTTAGATTTGGCACATGCTTTGAGGGCCAATTGTTTAGAAAGGTATGAGTGTGGAAAAGATGAAGATGAAATCTGTAGAACAATTACTTTGGGAAGTGGAAAATCCTTCCTAACTGCTACCATATACATATAATATGATATTTAATTGAATTATATGAAACAACTTTTGTGTTGCATTTCGAAGTGTTACTATCCTTACATTCCTTTGAAAAGGCCTCGAATTCATATATGTACATATTCATTTATATTTTAACTATGAATGTTTTTTTAACGTCTAGATCTATTCATACTTTTATCCTTTCTATTCTCCTGTCTCTGCCTTTTATATACAGTGCAAAATGTATGCCGTGATAACTGTTACCATTTACTCTTCCTTTATTTGCACAAATGATGTGTTTTTAGGCCCTGTCATGAAATATATTTATCACCTGAGAAACAATTGTTCGAAACAGAATATATTTGTGAAGTCTATTTTCATTTAAAATTTATCCTAGAGTGGAATTAAGGGAGAGAAAAGAAAGAGAGAGAGAGAGAGAGAGAGAGAGATATGAAGGTGGAGACATAGACACACAGGAGTGCAGAAAAGGGCGTAGAATTTTTATTGAAACTCTTACAACACAAACCTTTCTGCAGATGTTAAAGTGTGGATCAAACATTATTTTATACTATGCATTTATTATGGGTTTCCAAATTTATATTTGGAAAAAAGAACATTCCAATGTGTTTCATAAATGTGTTATTGTTATTTTCAAATTATATGAATTGTTACTATCATTCATTGAATTTTTTCACTCACAGAATCATTTTCAACATTTTTCATTGATTTTTTTAACATTGCCCATTGCTTATGTATGTTTGAGGAATTATTCAATTTTTTTTTTCTGGAATCAAAAGATACGAAATAAGAATTATTCAGAGTTTAATCAAATAAGAAAACTGGAGGTGAGGAGGCAATAAAATTGATTTTCATTTAGAAGGTTACATGGAGGCAATCTGACGTATTATTTAAGAATCATGAACTTTAAATATTTCACAAGCGAGGTGGCTGTCTATAAGCACACAAAGTTGGTGCAACTACTAGCTTTTGCCGTTCTTCACTGAAGAAGCTGGTCTTTAATTTTGAACAAAGAAAGAGAATTTATAAGTTTCTATAAGAATCAATTTTTTCATTGGATGTAGATATGCACTTGTGTCATCTTCATTTCCAGAACAAATTGTAGAATTTTAAGACAGAGGCAAAAGGAGAAAAAATACTGAAGAGGAAGATATGAACCTGACAATTTTAAAACATAGGGTATAAGTTGAGTTGCTTTTAAAGGCATCTAATTTAATATTCCAATCGCATTAAAGCCTTTAGAATAACTCAACTCAAGAATAAAATTTGGGAATGTTTGACAAAGCTTCAGTTTCTTGTGGAGCTTGTTCGTGTTTGTGTTCAGATATGACAATGAAAGTGTAGAAATTATCATCAATTTTTAACGGGTTTTGGACCTCATATTTATGCTTTTTTCTTTTTAATTATTATTATTGTGCTTCCACAACAAACAGAATTATATTACACTTTATGGATAAGAATGAGAGTTGAAAAATTTATGGGGAGCAAAATAAAGTCATGTCAACACAGGAGGACGGATTCTAATTCACTAACATTTTTTATTAACATGAGAGCATAGTTCTTTTTCACATGTATTTGACAAATTTATTTTGAAAAATTCAAGCAAGAAGATTGTATTTCTCTTTGCAAGTGGTGTTTTGTTTGTTTCCCACTAGGAAAAAAACTATACAGCAATATGCATGAACATTACTTTTTTTTAATTTGTCTTTAATAATAAATGGTCGTCTTATAGTAGTATACTGGGAAACCTGCAGATTACAATTCCTTAAGGAAGAGAATTTGAATTTTTTTATAGAGAAAAGCATAGATTTAATAATGAATTGTCTGTCTATTTTGATTTTCGAAAAAGATTTTTAGTTATTCAGAGCAAAATCATTATAGAAGGAAAAATTTACACTCTGAATGTTGATGTTACACACGTAAGCCGTATCAATCATTTTAATTAGAAATACTTGGTACATTTAAACAAATGTCAATGCTCTTAATTTTTACTATCTAAAACTCCAGATTTTCATCTGATTTAAAATGACAATGTTTTGTTTTTTTTACATGCTTTAGGAAATGCTCAAAGACATGTTTTTTAATGATCTCAAGGGCACTGAAAAAAAAAGTGTATGCATATTGTGTATTATATTATAATTGCACTTTAAGTCATATGTGTGATGAAAAAAGCATTTTCCATCTATGTTTATATACACTGATTTAGGTTTTATTTTGTACAAAAAAAGTGTATGGAAAAGCTTCAGGTGTCGGATACAGTAATTTGAACCATATCCCTATCTCTGTCTCATTATTTTAATGACACTTCATACTGTGAATAATTGCAAAAGGAAAAAAAAAATTATACATCAGTATATGTCACATGTATTCATGGGTATTGTTAGAAAGGAGATACACACAACCTGTTACTTGATTTCCATCGTTAGACGGACTCACTCGTTACCTGAAAATCTCAACTCCAATGTCATCATGTTCAGATACTGGTTTGTTTGTTTTTTAATTCACAATTGTATCTTGTGACATTGCATGGAACCACTGATGTTTACTGATGCAATCCGATCAAAATGCTGGAAAGAGTATATAACTGTTAGAATTTAATGTAATGGGTAAAACTAAAGAGGTCCAAAAAGCCAGTTTAAAGTGAAGATGTATTTTCAATTATGATTGATGATAAAATATGTTTGCTGTCCATTAAGTTTTTAACCTTTGTGACCACGTTACCTTTAGTTAGCCTTTTCTGTTCTTCAATTTTGATAATTTTTTTTTTATCTTTTACCTGAATTGCCTCATGCAACACATGTATAGAGAATCTAATATTGATTAAATAGATTCTTTATGGTGTAACTATGCATTACTGTAATTTTTTTTGTGTGTGTGTGCTATAAAGACAGTTTTGTATTAATTATAGTAAGGAAGTACAGGAAAGTTAAGTTTAGGTTTTACACATCTTAAAGTAAGCATTTTTTCTCAGCAGTTTTAGAGTCTCGGAATTCTTGGCATGTCAAATAGGAAAATATCTGGTCCCCAGCCAAGATTTGATAAGCACAAGATTGAACTGGGTTATGAGGTCTTATTTTCTTTCAAGCCTCAATTCAGCTTGATTTTATTTTTAAAACAAGCAGTAAGCATGAACAGTGTTACATGACTTTCCAAGGGTATTAAATGTCTTCAAATTATTACAATTGATTGAGCAGCATTGATTTTTGTAAATTTACTTCTATTCCTTTGGTGCTTTATAAAAATGTCTGTAGTTTGTGAATCAGAACTCCGGTTGTAGAAAGTTTTTCTTGTTTCTCTGAAGAAAAAAAAAATGAGAATGATAAAATTTTCCACACATCCCACTCCTAGGAATCATACAATTACAGTGTCATCTGCTTCGGTTGAATTAAGTTGGGACGGCAAACAAAGCTTGAATCATTTGGTTTGACCAACAGGTAATTTATTTTACAGAAAAATACTGTTTAGTCTTAGTTTGAGTCATTATGCTTTGGTATGTAACTGGCAAGCAATGTTAATCATGTCTTTGATTCTTCTTGGAGATATTTTAACATGTTGCAGAGCACTTCTTTTTCTCTTTTCTGTGCTGTTCATGTTTTTTTTTAAGAAAAGTGGTCACATATGATTGTGTAGAACTTGGACAAATGTGAGGGTAACGGGTTGTGTCTCTAGTTTTATACAATTTAACCATATCAACTATCGAACTATCACCAATATACCTGCTTTTATCCTGCCTTATGTAAAGATCATGTATCAATCAATAAACAAAAATTATTGTTCATAAATGAATATCAGGTGTTTATTATTATTATTATTAATATTATTATTATTATTATTATTATTATTATTATTATTATTATTATTATTATTATTATTATTATTCTGAGATTTGTGAAATAATGTTCTCACAAGTTTACATTTAGGTTTACCCAAAATTGGATTATAATGTGATGAAATATAAACTGATTAAATGGATATTAGCTTCATTTTCATTTTGTTTTGGGCTTACAGGGTGAACTTGGTTCAAGAACAGTTAATTAAACCTTCCACCGGAATCAGAAATTGCAGATTAAATACACTGTAATTTGAAAACATTTGAAAAGAATGAAGTCTCAAACCTTCATAGCTATTACTGAATAGGTTATGATCAATCCAGGTACAATGTATCTAATATATTCTACTTGTATTTATCACTACTTTAATGGAGGAATGGAGAAATATTAGTATGATTGTAAAATGAGAGAGATATTCTTTCAGCTTAGCTCGTAGAGGGACTGATCTGCAAGACGTCCTGTTTTGGTTGGGACATCTGGTGGTGGTGATCTATCCTGTCTTATCAGCCCTATACCTGACTACATCTAGATAGAAAGCTGAGAACTTATTTCTAATTTTTTTTTCTTCATTGAAATTTTTTTTAAAAATAAAATAATGAGACTTAAAAATTAAATATAATATATCCCAATAATGCTAATGGAAAACTTTAGCCATCATTCATTCAAGCATACACACAACACTCCTGATGAACTCCTAACTAAAAGAAAAAAGTTTCTTTTGCAACTTTAATCAAGGGACATAAGAATACAGTAGACTCCAGATAAACACACAGTCTTCTGGAAGCTTCAATAGCGTGTCTTTATACAAAGTAACAAAAAAACATGTGACATTTCATAAATACTAGGTTGCTTCCCTAAATTACATAGACCTTGTGCGGGGATGGTAATTTTATCTTCGAACACCTTATGGTTTTTTGGGTTTTTTTTAATTTGAGACAAAAATGCTTTCAGCAGTTTCGTGTTGACCAGCACGTGACAGGTGTTGAATTTGCATCATCTTGCCCTCATTATCTGTAGCTTCAATTCTCAGGACTTATGATATTGCCCATCCCTTGTTTACAGGGATCATTTCCTGTCCTCCTTCTGCTCCCCTTTCACTTTGTGTGTACTGTGCAAATGCATGCAGTCTTTGTCGTGTCATAATAGAGAGCCCTTCTTCTGTTAAGTGTGGCTATCTCTTCCATTTTACTTGTAATCACTTCCGATTTCAAAGCATGCGTTTAGGCGGTGTATTGTGTGTGTCATTAGAGTATACTGATTATGCAGTAAAAAATCCGTCAGACTGCTACAGCATATGTTTAGCCGAAGCGTGCGTTTATCTGGCGTGTTTATTCAGAGACTATTGTATTTCTCATTTATCAATATAGCCTTTTTTTTTAACTCTTTTTAATATTACAATAACAATAACCCTGCAATTACAAGACATCTGGTTGTTAATTCTGTAATAACAAGAGATCTGATTATTCTTAAGTTTTACTTTAAGTAGAATAGCACAATATTTGAAATCATTACAATGCAAGGACAAGGGTGGTAAAGTTCTGTGTTTTGTTTTACTGTCACCTCACCATGAGTCGTTCCTCTACCTTTTAGTTTTACTATTACAGCGCTTTATTTGAAGATCCCCAAGCATGCTCCTGGATATTTGAGAGATCAACATCTATATTACATGTATCAGTGAAAGAGTAGGTAAAATGAAGAAGTGAAACTAAGAGAGGGAATTTAAAAAATATGCAATTTTCTTATATATTGGAGACATTGTAAAGTGGCTTGTTAACTTATAAGTCATTTTCAGAATCAAGACAATGAATCTACGCATAGTTATCCCTTTTTCTTTCGTTTCTCAGTTCAAATGTTTTAAAAAATTATAGCAATTTCAAAGTGATTGGGTTGATTGTTATGCACTTTGCCAAATTACAACGCAATTACATGATGTAGTTAGTAACTTGATAATAACTGCTTGTAATAAGTTCACTAAACATGAATTGAGGCTAAAACAAAGAAAATCTGAAGAAAAAAAAATAATTGCAAAACAATTGTGAGCAATTGCATGCAAGTGTTGAGATTTTTATCAAATTGTCACTGTCAGCTATTCTTAAAAAGTTTTAATAGTTTTGTTAGAACTGGGAGTTGTTTTTTTTTTTTAAAATGCGATCCAAGCATATTTTTAGTCCTTAAATTGAGAAGAGTACTCTATGGGGAAATGGCAGACATGTACTTGCATTCAATACATGCCCAAATTTCAATAAGGAAAAATTCCATTCATGAGAATTTGCATACAATTTTGAATTTAACTGATAAATTTATTTTGCTTTTGTCCACAAAATTATGGATCAGTATACAATGAAAATTTTATTTTTTCCCCCTAGGTAAGATTCAATGTAAGGATGATTTGTATGAGAAATACCAATTACATGTACATGTATTTGGACAAAGGCGAGTAATAACCTTTGTTGAACAATTATGAAGATGGAAAGTAAAACTCAATAATTTTGTTTTTAACTTTCGACTCTTTTTGTCCATGTCTCCTTTCATCATATAAGCTTTATTTTCTTTATTTTGAAGGTTATTTTTTTATAATACACAGTACATAGTATGTTAAAAGTTGCATTTTATCAAAGCTAATGAATTAAGTATGGCATGTGTTCAAGTAGTACTGAAAACTTTGAAGTAAGGTCTGGGATAAATTTGAATGTGAGTAAAAAATCCTAGTTTTGATGCAATCTTTAGAAAGGCTTATATGATTTATTCAGCCAATTTCCCTTTCACTTAATGGTTTTCCGATCTCCTTCAGTGATATTGGTAGTGGGGAATGTTAGGTTCATCTGAGCTAGTGTGGTTACATGTTCCGCATTGACATTGAGAGAACAAAACTGTTACTGCTGCCTATTATGTGTACAAGGCCATTAATGGAGCCTAGATAAGGGGTTATAGAACGTAACCTAGTAATGGCTGTACTTGAGGGGAGTGGGTTGGATTTTAATTACTTGTAAATGACCTTTTCACCCATACCCAGTCTTTCAAGTTATTATAATGATGAACCCATGACAAAGGTAGGATCTATAAAATGGGAAGATAAAAAAAAGAGAAAGAGAGAGAGGGTTTTACTTCTTACAGTTTCACCGTAAAGACTGATAAATGCATTGCTTTTAACACCAAAATCACTGAGAATGAAAATTGCAACTCACGCAGGGCTTTTCAGACTTTTTCAGTTAACATAACTTTACATTGTAATAATTGTTAAAGTGTCAGTGATCTGGAATAGATACTCTATGCCATTATCATTAAGAAATCTTTTTTAAAGTGTCTAATACTAATAAGGACTTAAAACAGGTTTGACTTTAATTGAGGACAACTGGCAAGTTTTTTGGGGAGTTTTTTTTGCTTTCAAAGATCATTAGGCCTACTAGTAGTAGTGGTACTGTTTCAACTGAAGTTTAGATGCCAGTGAAAAATCAAATGCACAGACACATGAAATTGATGACATGTACTTTTAATCATTCATATTTTATTACTTTTACAAATAAAAGTGCTAAAAACAAAATGGGAAACATTGAAAACTGCAAAGGACTTGACTAGCTGCAATAATGTGCAGTATTAGTTACTATTATTGGAAAGATTTCTGCTTTATAACTAGAGAAACATTGTAAAACTGAAATTCTAGTGTAGGAACGGTTACAAAAAACATGAATTCCAAACATTTTGGTTTGACACTATTGCAAATAAATTTTTTCTTTTGAAATTCATCAGCCCTTCTTGGCTTTCTGAGTGAAATGAAGATCTCAGTATCTAAAACTATAGACATTTCAATAATTTCTTTTTTTTTAATGCTGGCAAATTATTTATTTATCTTAACATTTGCTAGTGCGTTTTGTCCAGGTTTTGGAATTAGCAGATCCAAATCAGATAAAAAAAAAAAACCCAAGCCACTTTATTATTGTTTGTAGATATATTTGCATATTGTGCTTGAAAATCACTGTTGAGTGCATGTAATGAAAATAGGAACTTTTTCAATTCCACTACTTTCTGTATTAAAAGTAATTTTGTTTTAACATTTGGATAAGCCTCCTGTTCTCTCCGTCAATGGGCTTTGTACTTAAGAAAATTGCGATGTACTTTAAATGCACCCATGTTTTGATGAACAGGAAAAATAATGGTTAATAAAAAAAATTATGAAAATGAAAGGCATCTAAAAAAAAATAAGTGTAGTTACACTTTAACTCATTTAGATAGCACTTTATTGAACAAAGAAATAAAAATCCCAAGAATGCAAGTTTCAACAAGCCATTGCATTTTTAATACATGTATACCCATGTTTCCACTTAAGAAAAAATGAATGACATTAAAGCTGTAAAAATAAAAAACACCTTAGAAAAAAGCTTACACTTTAGTACATTAAGGTAATACTTTAGTTGACAAAGATGCAGAATATACAACAATAACCATGATAATGTATTAATATATATTTTTTCACTGCCTGTACTCAAACATAAACATCAAATTAAGATTGTATATTTAACACATTATTATACATTAACTCCAAGCTACCCTTTTGGGTCATGTAATGAGGAGAGAGAACTAGAAGATCTTGTGAAAATTGGAATGATCAGGGGAAAACGACGTTAAAAGATGTTGGATGGACTGACAAAGTGGTTCAAAATAGGAAGAGAGAAGCACTGGAAACGATGAGGGATAGAGATGCACAGAAGGTCATAAGTTGCCTATGTTAAAGAGCATGGCACCTGATTGATTATAGTCAACTGAGATTAAACATATGACTTGGAAATCATAATGAAAATAAATGGAGAGATGAATATCAATGATTGTCATGTTTAAACAAAATTTGCTCGTTTACCACTGGCAATGGAGATGAAAAAGAATGCAAGACTGAGTTTTAACAATCAGAGATTCAGCAGGGTATACTGTTTAGTAACAAAAATTTACATAGCATTCACATGGCTGGAACTTGGAAGACTTCTTAAAGTATTGTATTGATTATGCAAATAACTGAAAATACCAATCAATTTATAAATCATCACTTTCCAAATTACTTTTAATACAATAAACTTTTCCTAATCATTTTTTTAAATCAACATCTGAATTATTCTAAATGCTTACAAATAATATTTACTGCAGCTATACTTAAGTTATTTAACTTTTATAAATAATCTACTATTGAAATCATCTCATTTATAGATTGTCTGTGTAAAAAAAAAATGAAGAAAAATAAAAAGCTCTCATGGACCTGAATTATTTTTGTATGACTCATTCTTGAGACTCATTTTTTTAAAATCTACCAAGAATATAGCGTATTATTGCAGTTATCCACCCAACTCACTTTAAGCTTTAAAATTGTAATATTCATAATGAATTTGATATGCTGAACACAAATATGAATGTTTTATTCATCGCAAATAAGTACTTTTCAAGATATAAGCATTTTTTGTTGCTTTAATTCTAAAATCCCATTAAACTACAAGTTTTTAAATTTGACTAGAAACATTCAGTTGTGAAGCCTAGCGTGAGTGGGCCAATATCTGAAAATTCACCGAATATAGATCTTTAAAAAACCATCATAAAATAGTCCCATTGTTTACTTTCACTCAAAATATATGTATATAAATGGGCAACCAGATTAGTTTTAAATCTCATTGTTGGTACATAAACTATATAAATAAATAAAAAAAACAACAGATATGTAATTGTAAACTACTAGTGAATTCATATGAGGATATTAAACCCTTATTGAACATGCAAGTTCCATTTTCTGCTAGAAGCAAACGCCTGTGAAAAAAACAGTAGTCATCTTGAATGCCACAAAATTAAAATGCAGATATCTGGGCCTAGAACATACGTCACTTTTAGATTTTATTTTTAATACACATGTATGCACATATGCTATGATATACAGAAAAAAAGATTGAAAAACCAACAGCTTGTTTCTCTGTTAAGTAAAGACAAAAAACAAAATCTTGTTTCTACGACTGTGATGTGAAACATATTAGCTAACCCAAGAAGTAAAATGAGACAACTTACACTAATTTTTCTTCCATCCTTTAATTAATTGTATCTTAGTTTTCTTCAAAATTTCTACAATAAGAAAAAAGACTAGTTATGAAAATACAGTAAATGTGCTGTATTCCAATACCCGATGTGACAAAAATTAAGTGCAAGGCTGGCTGGGAAGCTGGGCAAAATACTAAGACCAACTATCACTTGGTCCTAAACAAATCTACAACTTAGTGAAACCCCTAAAAATACTTGAGTTTGACAACAAAGGCAAAGAATTGTCTCTTGTGGAATTACTTTCCTGTTGATCCATAACCATTACTGCCACGTTCTGTCTCGTCCAATGTTGGCAGTTCTTCAAGTTCTGGATAGCAGATTCTTTCACAGATAAGCTGAGCAATCCTGTCACCTTTGCTCACTTTAAAGTCTTCGTTAGAAAAATTGAACAGAACCACACCAACATTCCCACGATAGTCTTTGTCAACTACTCCAGCACCAACATCAATGAACTTTTTCACAGCCAATCCAGAACGTGGAGCGACACGGCCGTAGCAGCCATCTGGTACAGCAATCTGGATGTCAGTCTTCACTAGTTCTTTTCCTTTAGCCGGGACGACTATGTTCTGCGCACTGAAAATGAAACAGATTAAAAAATTTGCATGAGAAATGGAAAATGTATTTTCCTGTCAAAGCTTTTGTGTGAAGCAAATAATTGAAAAACATTTATGCTTAGGTTTAGGGTGTTCTATGTCCCGCTTATATATTTTACAAGCCCAAATAGAGAGCTTGTGATAGTTTGCGGGGGTTACCTGTAGATGAAAAAAAAAAAGAAATTTGAATAAAGTAAAAAGCATAAAATTGGAAGTATGAATTAAGGCAAAAGTACAATAGCTGCTTCATAACAACCAAGGTGTGTAGTAATGTACTGGGTACTTTTTTTTTTCCTTGATAATTTTTATCGCCATTAATGATTTTACATATAATTGAACTGAAAATTATAAAAAGTTCAATTAAGATGAATGAATGTTATGCTGGTAAATCATACTTTGACTTGATTATCTCTCACAAGTAAGTCTATGTTCTGAGAACATGTTCTTGACATAAAACATGTCTAAAGGTTTACTTTTTAAAGAACATTGATGAAAAAATTTAAATTGCATCTTTAAGTCTAACCCTCTTTTCCTGTAAAATGATTGTCTGTATAATGCCAATTTAAAATAAAACTGCCAGAAAGGGTAGGTGAAGGGCTAAATCAAAAGGATCATTTTTCTTTCAAGAAAAGGCCAGTTCTTACACTGTGCCTGTCTGTCTAGCAATGACAGTGTGACAAACATCAGTTCCTAGAGTACAGTATCGCAAGTAAATCATCTACTGGTGCCAGAAAAAAATTGTTCAGCCAAGTGATTTTTTAAAACAAGAACATTTTATTTTGTATTTCATTATTATTTTTAGTTTCCCATGTTTCTATTGACAAAAACACAGCGACTCCTTTGTTTTCACTTTTAGATAATTCTTTTTAAAATGAATTTTGTTTATCTGGTTCACCATGTTTGATGGCCATGACGGTTGCAACAGTAAAGAAGTTAACCAGATGTGTTCCAATGCATGCAAGACTTTGCAAGCGATTATTTAGATTTATTAGAACACAATATACATGTCCATTGACAGTTTCAAAATAACCTGTCAGGAACTCTATTGCATTATTTAATTCCAGTTTGCACATAAATGATGGTCTATTATTATTTTTTTCACCTGACTTTACCTGGGAAAAATTTATAAATCCTCTTTGGAAAAAGATAAATGGAGAACTCAAATCAAGATTCTTGGTTTGTTAAATCCAATGTTTCTTCCTTGCGAATTTGAGTTACAAACTTGCATTTCTAAACAGGGCTGGAACTAATCAACATGTAAAAGAGCGGCAGCAAACAAGCACAGTTCTCGTTATCCCTGAGCCCTTTCAAACTAAAGGCTATTCAGGTGCATGCTTCGCAAAAAAGGTGCAAATTGTTATCATTTTAGTTCTATTTACATGGGATTCAGGGCAAGATACTAGATCTAGTTTTTATTATGATTCTCTTGTAATGAAGACAGGTGAAAGGAAATGCTGGAAATTCGACTCAAACCTTACAGCAAGGATTTCAGCTTTACAAAGGAAGATTATAATTTTCTGGTAGATGTAGACTTGATGGATTGTTAAAGATGGGGAAAACATATAAGTAGAGGATTTATATTTTTTGACTAATTCCAAGGCAAGATAGAAAGTTAGAATTACTTTTGAGGTTGATGGATGCAAGATTAGCCGTAAATTTCTATTTAATCTAGATCTAGATCTAGATCGAGGATCTTGCCAAGTCCGACCTTACCTATATAAATCGTAACCTGCCGCAAACGTTGAACCTCTGGTTGGTGTGGTGGCATTCTCTGATAGTTTAGCGAAACGCAGGACAGGGTTGGACACTGTGGTACTGGTACTGGAAGGCATTTTCCGCTCAATAGGGGATCGTGATCTTGATCTAAATACACTTTGGGATTCTTGTGAGGTTAATCGAACTTGAAGAATCGAGGCTGGTTGTGATGTTTGCATTAGAGCACTTTGAAGGATACCTCCTAGTTTCAGCTTTCTATTACAATAACCATAAGAAACTAGACTTCGTGCTGTGCGATAAAAATTTTCGAATGACGGGTGATTGGTAGGCCTAAGGCAAAAGCGCGCGTCCCGCAGCATGCTGAGTGGCGCTTCTCGGGCCTTGACTAGATCTAATCTACGTAGGCACTTCAGGAATATAAGATGCCTATGGTTTTTTTTTTTTTTTAATTTATACATAGGCTATATCTCAATATAAAATTAGATAGAAAATCGGTGTTATGATCAGTAATCATGGAGACCCGATTATCTTTTCAAGTTTCACTTTCAGCCATTAATTAAATTTACTCTTTATGAACTTAGAGCTATAAATAACTTCCATACGTCTAAGGGAATTCCCAGAATTACTAATCGTGGTTTTGTTGTATTCTACCCACCTGTGATCTATAGAATGGTTTTACGATTGGTTTATTTGTTTTGCTTAGTCCCTTTTTTATATCCCTAAGTATCCTTTTGCATAAATAATTGAAATTCGCGTCGAAAGAATATGTCACTGTTTTAAATCAAAGTTCTTCGTTAAACTATCGATGTTGATCAACGACTCCTTATCCGTTACTTCTTTTTTTTTTAATCCTGTTTTTGGTTGTTGTTGTTTGTTTTAGTTTGTTTGTTCCTTTTTCCTCAAAGTTTTCTATAAAAAATAAAATTTGCACCAAAAGAGGCAACGTTTTTGTGATTTTCGACAAGACAGTGTAAAGTGGATTTTAAAAAAATAGAGGAAATACAAGGAAACAACCGAAGTAAGGCATGTTGAGCCCCATCTCATGTCCACATAGACAGTCCGTCACTAGGCCAAAGTGTTTTGGTAACCCATTACAAGTTCAAAGTCCAAGTGGCGCTTGATGACATGTTAGAGGCCAAGACATATAGTTCTAGATCTAAAAGTATTCTTGGGTTTCACCATGCCATCGATTTTGTTTACTCGTCGTTCGATGTCGAAAATCAGGTACTCGTGGAGTGGACTTTGGATAGAACTTGCAGCAGTGACGAAGTTCTATTAATAGATTTCCGAGCCGAAAGGAAGAGAGCGGTGTTTTTTGTTGTTTTTTTTCCCTCCTTTTTGCAACCACAACGCGTCAGGTTTAAAGTGTGGCGATTAGCTTTTTTTCTTCCTTTTTTTTTTTTTTTTTTTTTTTTTTGGGGGGGGGGGGGGGGATGCTCTATTGTGCGCATGTGTGGAAATGATGTGCACAACCAGACCTTCATAAATGCTCTAAATAGTCTTCATCAAGTGCGAACATTTTATTTCAAATTTAAACAAAGCCAACGCAAGTTTCTGCTCCCGCCCCTAAGCACACAAAAACAAAAAAAGAACAAACAAAAAAAGTGATGCAAATCTGCTTTTGACGAAGAATAAAAAAGCATTTAATAATAATAATAATAATAATAATAATAATAATAATAATAATAATAATAATAATAATAATAATAATAACAACAACAATAACAATAACAATAACAATAATAATAATAATAATAATAATAATAATAATAATAATAATAATAATAATAATAATAATAATAATAATAATAATGATATCTTGGAAATTTTATCACGGTGAGAGAGGTGGTACGCCTCACAGGCTGCCTAATATTGGTCGAGTGGCCAATGTTTAATCATTTAGGCCCGTATAGCTAAAAAAAAAGCAATCAATACAGAAGGGCGATTATTTTACCGTTCTCATCCGCACACATACATATAAAATGAAACAAGCAGAATGTAGGTTTAAATTAAAGTTATCAAATCAATGTCGAAATAAAACAATTATTTAAACGAAAGTTCAGCCAAGCAAAATTGAATGCTGACAGTCTAATCAACCAGTCATAACCATATTTTTCTACTCCTACAAGCAAAGATGAAATTAGTACACAGATAACCGGCTGAGATGATCACATTCTATAAAGAGTTGATCAGATAAGAGAAAGAAATCCATGCTGCTGCCACGATTAGCACATTTTATAAAGAGTTGATCAGATAAGAGAAAGAAATCCATGCTGCTGCCACGATTAGCACATTCTATAAAGAGTTGATCAGATAAGAGAAAGAAATCCATGCTGCTGCCACGATTAGCACATTTTATAAAGAGTTGATCAGATAAGAGAAAGAAATCCATGCTGCTGCCACGATTAGCACATTCTATAAAGAGTTGATCAGATAAGAGAAAGAAATCCATGCTGCTGCCACGATTAGCACATTTTATAAAGAGTTGATCAGATAAGAGAAAGAAATCCATGCTGCTGCCACGATTAGCACATTCTATAAAGAGTTGATCAGATAAGAGAAAGAAATCCATGCTGCTGCCACGATTAGCACATTTTATAAAGAGTTGATCAGATAAGAGAAAGAAATCCATGCTGCTGCCACGGTTAGCACATTTTATAAAGAGTTGATCAGATAAGAGAAAGAATCTATGATGCTACCGCAAATTTTCAGGACACATTTGAGATAACTTATAAATTTTCGAAACTAAATGTCAACACAGAAGATCGGATGAGGTAACTGATATGCATGTATAATTTTTAACAATAACTCACTATTCAAACAAATGAGAGCATTATGTTACTATGGATATAAGGTTCGACATAAAAAGCGGCTACGAAATGTTTGTGCGCATTAAGTATTATTAGCCGTATAAGTGTATTTTATTTCAGCAACAAATATATCTGCAACGCTTGTTTGTTTGTTTTGTTTTTGTTTTTTTGTTTTTTGTTTTTTTTTTGTTTGTTTGTTTGTTTGTTTGTTGTTGCTTTTTTGGAACTCGTCATTTCATAGTTTGGGAACTGGATTTTAAAAGGATTCTTTTTGTTGTTGTTATACACCTTTTTTTTTAATTATTTTTTTTTTCAAATCGCCTTCTCTAATTTATTTTAAACACACAATGGTAAACACGATGGTTGATCAGCCATCCTTGACCTTGGCGCCGTCATGACTGATTATTATTTTTCAGCTTCAACAAACATTATCTGCAACACTTGTTTGTTTTTGTTGTTGTTCTTGTTGCAGCTGCTGCTGTTGTTGTTGTTTTTGTTGTTGTTGCTGTTGCTGTTGCTGTTTTAACTCTTCATTTCAAATGTTCATTGTCTGGGGATTGGATTTCAAACTATTTTTTTATTATTATGCACTTTTTTTTTTAAATAAATTATTTGAAAACAATTTGGTGTTGTTTTTTTTTACATTTTATTTTCAATACCGTACTTTTCGATGGAAATCAAAACACATATCATTGAAACCACACTATTTCCATTTGCGGAAAAACCCATAGACAATTCTAAAAGTCACACCCATCTCTAAGCACCAATTTAACATAAAAAAATATCTATATAGTATAAACCTATTACTTGTTTTAATTCATTTGCAAGAAGTAAATGAATATTTGCGTTTTCATTTGTGTTTGCTACTTTGTGTGTGTACTTTTTTTTACTCTTTTCTGCGTTAAAAAAATTATGTTTAAAAAATGAAATTACTTTTGGTCGTTGATTGAAAATTGTGCTTGGTAGAGTAAAAGTACAAGATCGTAATCAGCATCTAACACGGTTAGCAGCACTGCAATACTATAAAACATTAATCGAATTTTTTAATATGTTTCGATTTAATGTCTGAGACTGAGAAGGAAGAGAATTGATGTCTGCAGATGAAAACTATAAGCACCGTTCTTAATGTTTTCCTTAATTTTGAGCACGCAAATGGTGTACGAGGGAAAAAAGGATCCGTGCCATTGACAGCGTAGGCTAAAAAAATATGGGGGAGGGGGCAAATCTAATGTGCACTATTGCATTATCTATCGACAGAAATAGCAGAATTTGTACCCGCCAAGCTAAAATAGCTACTCGTATAACGTGATCGTCGCTGGGTCAAAGTCCACGAAGTACCTCGAGAGAGAAATGATAATAATTCTTTTATTGTTCTTACTTACTTGTGAGACGCCACACACACAAAAAAAAAGAATCTGAGAAATGTTTCCGCGCATTTCAGGAATGCTCCTCTGACTAAATTAAAGCAGGTAGCCGATTGGCTGTGACTCAAGTGGGGGTGTAGAGCGCCTGCGTGGAACCAATTTCGTGATGTTCAAGTCAAGCATAACAGATCGCAGCAACCTTCGGTCTATCGACAAGTTGCCCGGGGGCGGTTCTCTGACGTCAACTCACTAGTGTGTCACACTCAACGCCTTCGATTCTCTTAGGACTTTCGACTGCTAACATTCAAGAACTGTGCCCGGCAGCCGTCATGTATCTATATAATTATAGATCTTACTCAGGCACCGTTTATAGAACAGCTCGATCTTGCATTCTTGATAAAAATTCCCAGGACTAGCAATCCGGCTCGCAACTTAAAAAAGAACTCTGCATAACCTTTACTACGGCCTTTCCTTTTTTAGTCGACGCAATGATGAAATAATATTTGCCCCAGTTGATATTTATTCAGACCTAGACCTAGACCTTATGTTCTACGTTAAAAGTTAGGTGCCAAAGTCACCAATTCTGTCATGCCAGAGAATCACTTACATTTATTTATCTAATATAGTAGCTCCTCTTGAAGACAACATTTTATTTCCCACTCAAGTTCAGTAACGTTGCTGTTGTTTAATATCCTCGACATAGCCCCCAACATGGCTGAATGCATCCCAGCAGATCACCAGAAGCGTACCAAGAGACAAGAAGATCCTGGTGCATGCCATCACAGCGACAGCGCAACACTAGGAATCAAAGAGGAAAGAAAAGATCGACTGTAAGTTAAACTATAATGTTTATCTCCTGCATAATATGTTGTGCTTCGCCCTTACGTTTAAAAATTGTTTCATTCAATTCATTTACGACGCATAATTCAAATAATCCTAGAGTCTCAACTAGCAGACAAAAAATTTAAAAAAAAAATAAAACATTATCAATACTTGTTTTGTACATTTAAAAACAGAGAGAGAGAGAGAGAGAGAGAGAGAGAGAGAGAGAGAGAGAGAGAGAGAGAGAGAGAGAGAGAGAGAGAGAGAGAGAGAGAGAGAGAGAGAGAGAAATGAAAAAAATGAAAGTAAATAATAAATTCCATTTATAATATTAACATGAAACTGACAGTTTTGCAATGTTTACTTTAAACACAGTCGTGTTGTAAAAAAGTTGAGGTTTAGGTCTACTTGAAGAGACGCGCACTTGTTTAACCGAAAGTGTGCGTGTAGAAAGGTCTGGAAGTAATAAAATATCGGTCACTGTGAGAGATATGATTTAATGAAAGCTAAGACAGTTTCGATTTATCATATTACGAAAGCTGGAGTGTTTCCAATAAGCACATATTGAAAGCTAGGTCAGTTTCGAAGTAATCACTTCCAGGATTTTCGTGGAAATGTCGATTGTGAAAGCTATCTCCCTCTGGCAGTTTATACCGGTACCGATGTGAAAGTTGCTCTTCTAGCCCCAGATCAAGAATAGTTAACATTAGCTAAAAACATTTAAAAACGGTTTAAAAATGGGCAGCTAAGAAATACCGCAAACAGTGCACTTTTGGACGCTTTATAGCAACAATCCAAAGCCTTCTAATAAACGTTTACAAGAATCTGAAAATAGTTTACAAAAATACAGAAATAGATGATTCTTCGTATTTTGGGAAACGGGTTTTTCCAATCGGTCTATCTTAGTAAATACCGTAACTATAGATTTTTAAAAATTAATCATTCAGATTTCCTTCTTAGAATTTTTCTCTTGCATTTTCGTGAAAATCATTCATCAAAAAGTTTGATTTTTTTTCCAGGAGAAACTTAAATCGCTTCCAAGTCCTGGTTGGGGAGAATGGAGATGAGTCAAACATTAAAGATTCTGAGAAAATTACGCTCCGACTGGATATGGAAGAAGGTAGGGATAGATCAAGATTCGGTGGAATCAGGTGGAATTTTTCTAAAATTACTTAGTGGTCAGTTTTCATTCAGCCCAATCCATTACAGACGATCATTTGAGGCTTGATGAGGCCCGAGCACACCACATAATAATCAGAGATAAATAAAGATGTGTGCTAGTAACTGATGGATAGCTCAAGAGGATCTTTTCAGTTCCACCCTATCAAACAAATTTGCCATAAAAGGAGTACAACTACAAGTGCTTCTTCAACTCAACAACCTATTGCTGTTAATGATGCGTTGAAAAAGAGAAAAATAAGAAGAAAAAAAAAAAGAATAACTTGGCAACGTTACAAGTTCCTAATCTTTAGCATGACGCCGTTGATTGTTATCATGACAATGACCTAAAGGATACTGATAATGGTGATATTCTGATGATTGTAATGACGAAGATGCTGGTAGTGACGTAACTTTTGCGATGACCTTCGTAATAATAATAATAATAATAATAATAATAATAATAATAATAATAATAATAATAATAATAATAATGATGATGATGATGATGATGATGATGATGATGATGATAATAATAAAATAATAATAATAATAAAAGAAGAAGAAGAAGAAGAAGAAGAAGAAGAAGAAGAAGAAGAAGAAGAAGAAGAAGAAGAAGAAGAAGAAGAAGAAGAAGAAGAAGAAGAAGAAGAAGAACAATAATAATTGTTAGATGATGAGGAAAATATGATAATATAATATTTAAAAACGTTGATTTTTCTACAATTCTATATGTCGTCAGAGAGTTTGGCGGCCATGGCGCCAATCGAGAAAAAAAATGACAGGAAAAAGGCAAGAATGAAAAGCATTCTCTTCTGGCGCAAAAAGAACGATCATAAATCCAGTACTATAGCCAACTCCAACGGTGACAACGAAGGAGCAGGGCAGCACGTAGATACCGCTTGTGCCACCCCAGCAACGAATGATTTAGAAGGTGCAGCTTCAGAATCGCACCCCCGACCCAAACCTTTGACCACTCTCGAAAAATGGGCAGCTAAGCAAAGGGAAAAGTCGGACAAAAAGCGCATTATGCAAGCAAATCGCAGACAAGTTCCTCCCAAGACTTTGAAAACGCACCTAATCCCGCAGCAATATGAAATCAAGCATAAAAACTCATCATGGTGGAATGCCAATCGTATTTTACGAAGAAGACCAAAAACAAAAGCAACATGTCCTGACGAGCAAACGGCCGAGGAGCCACAACAACTTCCGGAGACGCACGAGGAGACACCAGAAGCTGACGATGCGCAGGACACAACAGATCCCATAAATGATTATGAACACACATGTGCCATTTGCTATGACATCATGGTAAGGCCACACGAAGTTCGCCCCTGTGGTCACGTGTTTTGCGAGTTGTGTTTGCGGCAGCTGCAGAGTACCACAGCTTCTCGACAACCTCTGTGGTATCCTAGGGGAGTAAGAAATGGAAGAGAACAGAGAGACATATTGGTGCTCTGTCCTATATGCAGGGGATCAATTGAGAAATGTCATGCGAAAGGAGGTATGTAGCTTAACCTGGCGCTTACAATAGTAGTTTTCATGTTTGATATGTTCCGAAAAAATATACTTAATGTAAAAACGAACTAGCGAAATGCAAGATTCTTAGAATAAAGGATCACAAAATACAGTAACTGAATTAGATTTACATTATTTAAGCAACTAAAGAAGACTGCATACTTCCTTTTATTCTGAGCTTTTGTAAATAAACTCCAATATAATGTGGAGGAATTTCATGTTTCATATTATATCAAATTAGGCAATTTGTTAAGAAACCTTTGTAACAGGTAACTCTCAATATCGTCCGTCCAGAACTTGACGAGGTTATTCGCGCTAAGTACCCACAAAGACATGAGGAGCGACAAAGACTTTTGCATGATGAAACTCGCAAGCCCAGAAACAGCAGACTTCCCAGTTCACGACCAGGTCAATATCGACAGTTGCATCAAAACCATCGCCCAAACCACCGTCCTGGCCCAGTCCAGAATCAGCGGCTGCCTGCCGGGAAGAAAGTGGGGTTAATCCTTAGAACCTTTGGCTGGATTCTGCTTTTGTGTGCCGTAGGCTCTGCCCTAGCACTATATTTCGTGTCTATGATCATTACAGTAGGACTTCTAAAATTCTGCTTCGCCTGTGTTGGCAAGGGCGGGTTGGTTTTTGATAAAGATAGGGGAGATGCCCGAAGCCCCATCAGTTTTCTCATGATGCAGGTCTTGAGTTTTGCCATGTTTCTTGTTGCTGTAAAACTGTTTGTCACCCTGTATTGGGGACAGCTCATTGTCCTATATCTTGTAGTGCTGTTTTTAATGTCCATGGGTTATTCTCTAGATGGCTCGGCCGGAGCAACCATATTTAAAGTCGTGATGGCAGCAATTTCCTTCCGCCCAAGGTAGAATGTGATGCTGGAATATAAACACACACTGCGACGGAAATGTAAAATTCCATCAATGGAAAAAATAGCTATCGAATGATGTCCCTTGCACACCATATACACACATTGTGAAGAAAATGTAAAATTCCATCAATGGAAAAAATAGCTATCGAATGATGTCCCTTGCACACCAGCAAACATGAATTTCCGTTCAAATGAACAGGTGGGGAAGACATCTACGTTAAAGAAATCAAGTTTACAACAAAATCAAATGTCTATCATACACAGCCGTTCATTTAACAGCTTTAAAGTGTAAAGAACCTTGAGGCATTTAAATTCTTCACATGTATGTCTCCAAGAAAACATTCTTTTTGTTAATAATGAGGCAGAGATTTCAGTCAAAAAAGAAGCGAACTAAATCAGGGAATTTTTCTTCACACAACTCTCATTTGAACTATCGTTTTATTGATATGTAATTCTGATGTTATCCACAGAAGAATCAAACAATGGGCAACCTGATCTGGTGAAAATGTGGTCTTCTGTGAAAAAAAAAAAATAAAACAAACCAAAGTAAGATGCTTATTACTCAATCCTTCCACTAAAGCCGATCTTATGTCCTTCTTTTGTAAATACCATGGTTTTTAAGGAGGCAGTCATAAGGCGGCAGATTAGTATTCAAATTTAATCAGTGAGCTTTTTATACTTGCACATAGAATTCGTTCAAAACAAATTAGAGGTTGACTTTTTTTTAATTTCAAAGCTTCTGGATGAATCATGTTATATGTTAACCTAATTTTTATTTAGATACAGACTGGAGATGTTTTCATGACTAAATTGAAAAAAGTGTGATTTTTTTTTTTGCTGGAATATTTTGTATTGTTGTGTTTTCACTTCTTTCAAAATGTGAATAAAAGCTCAAAAACATAGAGAATCAACATTTAAGGCTGAGGATTTTTTTTTCCTGTTTGTCGAAAATCATTTTGCATGTTCATGTGCAAGGTTTTGAATGTAGAAAGATTGACCGCTTTGAAGAAAATAATCCAGAGAGATTGGTTTTTTTTTAAAGGAGAGAGCAACCATCAGTGCTCAGAGAAAAGCTCTCCGTCTTCATGCACTTGGTTAATATTCAAATAAATGTAACACAGATGTGTAAACAAAATACCTGAAATTAGTTTTAACTATAAACTATGATCAGGCTGTAATTAGAAACGAGGAGAGGAGGAAAAAGATCACTCAAAAAGCAAAAATAAATAAAAATAAAGCAGTTTGTTTTGGGGTTGTTGTTTTTTTTTTTTTTTTGTTTAGTGATCTCAATTTTTTTCTGAAAGAGTGAGGAAATGGGAAGATTTGAACAAGAGAGATGGAGCAAAAAGAAAAAAAAATAAACCCCCGAAACGATAGCAATAAAAGACAAGACTTTTCCCAGTCTTGTGGGGATTTTAAAAGTAGAGCATGAACTTATAAAAAGATAGATATTTATTGCTACATGTGTATATGATAGCCATCCTGAGCACTTCAGGATATGTCAAACGCAATAGCATGAGTCACCGTTCCTTAATCTGTGATGAGGGTCATAAATAGTAGGCAGCGGGTATTCTGGCCATGTAGGCAAAATAACCTTGAAAGGTAAACTTACAAAGGAAGAGAGGGAGACAGAACGCTACTATTCTTGTCATATAGCCAAAATAATCTTGAAAGGTAAACCTACAAAGGAAAAGAACACTACTATTCTGGCTACATGACCATTTTACACACTCCATAAATAATATATGGTCAGCTGAGGGCTGCCTGACCTTAAGTAGTAGAATAAGAACAGCTTCTATCAACAATCACTTCACACCATGACTCTAAGTAGTATCATCTAAATAGCTTCCATTACTTTATATTCACAAGCAATACATTGCCAGGTACTTTCAATTTGAGTACAAACAAACATCACTAGATTTCAATCAAATGAATTCCCTTTCTCTATAATGCAAGCATTCAACTGCAAGGTTCTTTCAATTTGAGTTAAGGCAAACATTTCTGCCAGATTCATTCAATTTGAGCACTGACAAATATTCCTAGCTTTCAATCAATTGAATTCCATTACTCCATATTGGCAAGTAATCAACTGCAAGATTCATTCAATTTGAGTAAAGACAAATCTCACTAGCTTTCAATCAATCATTGAATCCCTTTACTGTATATTGCAAGCATTCAATTTGAGCGCAAACATTGTTAGCTTTCAATCAATTGAAGTCTATTCCTCTATATTGGCAAGTAATCAATTGCCAGGTTTATTCAATTTGAGTTTAGACAAACATTACTAGCTTTCAATCAATTGAATTCCATTACTCTATATTGGCAAGCAATCAACTGCAAAATTCATTCAATTTGAGTAAAGACGAATCTCACTAGCTTTCAATCAATCATTGAATCCCATTACTCTATATTGCAAGCATTCAATTTGAGCACAAACATTGCTAGCTTTCAATCAATTGGAGTCTATTCCTCTATATTGGCAAGTAATCAATTGCCAGGTTTATTCAATTTGAGTTTAGACAAACATTACTAGCTTTCAATCAATTGAATTCCATTACTCTATATTGGCGAGTAATCAACTGCAAGATTCATTCAATTTGAGTACATACAAACCTCACTAGCTTTCAATCAAGTGAATTTTTCTCATCTAAGAAAACTATCAACTGGGAATTCGCATAGGCTGTCATTAACTAACAAGTTCATAAACAACATTGTGTTTTTTATGCTTTGTTTTTCTTTTACGATACAATCCTAACATAGAAATGGGTTTAAGTAATTACATATAAAAAAGAAAGAAAGGAAAAGTCACAACACTTTCACAAAAAGCAGAATTCATCAGAAATAATTATTCAGCTTTTATGAATAATAATTCATAGAATTGTAAAATTGCTGAAGCGGAAGTTTATTATTAAGATTTTCAAAGTTGTATTGAAATATATAGGTTTCCTTTTTTATGACAAGACTCAGCGTACTTCTAAATAAAAAAAAAAAAATAAGAGATGTGTGAGAATTAGAATAAAAAGAGGGTACTCACAATTTATGCAAAATCTCATGCTTAAGCATTTCATATAAAGATTGAATATAAAAAAAAATTACATGGGAGAGAATAAGAGTGAGAAAGACGAGAGAGGGACGAGAAAAATAGTGTATGAGAGAGAGAGAGAGAGAGAGAGAGAGAGAGAGAGAGAGAGAGAGAGAGAGAGAGAGAGAGAGAGAGAGAGAGAGAGGAGGGAGGTTTGCTGACTTACAGGTGGTCTATAAATGAAAAAAAATCATCAGGTCTTTTGGCAATAACTTGTCAAACTTACATCCGTCCTGGTTTCTGTTCAGATGGGATACATGAACAATTTAGGAAGTAAATTTCCCTTCTCCCGCTTTTCGGATGTTTCTAGTACTCTAAGAGTTCTGAATTTGTTTCTCAATATCACAAACCGAAATAAATGCATTGTTTTAAACACTTCTACCTCTGAGTATGAAAAATTGTAACTCTATGGACTTTGAGACACTTGAACTGATTCAGTTAACGTGAAATTACACTGTAAGCGTTTGTTATCTGTATAATTATGATGTTCTATGAAATTATCATAAATGTACTTCTTTTAACGAACAAAATGCTAATTATGATTTAAAACAGGATTGGCTTATGCTTGAGGACAATTGGCAAAAGACCATCTCTGGTTCATAGCCATACATGTATTTTGTATGGAAACAATAGAGTGGAGCATGGTAATTTTTTTATGCTCTAAGTTTAGATTTTATTACAAACAAGCTGAAAACCCCGTTCTACAAACGGGACCATGGTGCCAATTTTCCGGAACTGGGGTGCATGTGTGTATTTAAACAGGCAAATAGATGGTCTTATTATCTCTCCAATTACTTATAAGATTCACATATATGTCCCCACCTATCCATCTTTACCTGATAGCTAGATATCTCGATTATTCTAATTCTAATCACAAAATTTAGATAAAGAACTTAATTCCTTTTGGAATAAAGGAAATCGACTGAATATTCTCTTCTTTCTTAATATGTTTATTTTTTAGATCCTTTTAAACGCTTATTAGAAAGCTGTGAATTTTCGTGTTAAGTATATAAAAATGTACTGCCTTTTCGGGAATTCTTAGCCACAAAGTTATTGAAACCTAGATCTATACCTCAAGTCGACTGAAAAAGACTTCCGTTGTTAAAGAATGAGAAATGACGTGCGAAATTGGTGATAGTAACTTAGCTTATGTTGACGAAACTAAGCGTTTTGAGGAAATCGAGGAAAGCAGTTTGCGTTGATGTTTTAATGA
This sequence comes from Elysia crispata, assembly GCA_033675545.1. NCBI lineage: Eukaryota > Metazoa > Mollusca > Gastropoda > Plakobranchidae > Elysia > Elysia crispata. The sequence continues at coordinate 181,308 of JAWDGP010004450.1, forward strand.
ATTGGAACATGGCCACATGAATTCTGTGGACGCCTGCAAAGTTTCAAAGGTGTGGGTTGGTTATAACGGAGGATATGAGTTCGCGCCCAAAGCCTTCCAAGTCCGCTTTTGATATAATTATATATAATTGCTCTGTTCAATACCGAAAAAAAAAAGATAAACAAACACATAAAAGAAAATAGATGAAAAATTCTTCTCGCCATTCAAATTTCATCACTTTTACAAATCAAAGAGCTGGAAGAAAATAAGGAGACATGGGAAAATATTGCAAATAATATGATTGTATGAAATGCTATTTTAGAGATTTCTGCTTCTTTTCTACTTATAGTGAGAAACTATTATGCAATATAATCAAGTTCAGCAGCCTAATTGAATTAAGGTTGCTGGGCCAATCATAGGACGGTATGAAAGCTTCAGCCATGGTGTATCACCCAGTTAACGAAAAATGTCAATGGACCTATAGTATTTTAATTTAGCTGTAAAAATTACGTAAACGAAACACTTCTTTGTGTTTACTATTCTATATGTTCGTTTTTTTTCCTGTTTTTTTTTTTTTTCAATCTATCTTTAAAAAAAAACAAAAAACTATTGGGCTAGTTATAAAGGAAATTCCCAATAAGGAGTTAATTAAACAGGAATAGTTAACTAATTTTGTAAAATCGAAATCTATTTACAGATTCTTTTTTTTTTTTTAAATTCTTTATCATGTAGGTTTGAATAACTGCATGGCTAAGAATTCCCGCAAGGCAGTGCACTTTTATGAACTTAATGCGAAATTCCCAGCTTTCTCATAAGCGTTGAAAAGGATCTTATAACAGGTTCAGAAAGTACAGAACCGGTCGATTTCCGCAATTATTAAAGTTCTGGAATGAACGCCCACCTAACCAGCAGTGGCATAAGTATGAAAATTGTATTCTAAAAAAAAAAAGAGGGTGTTTTTCGTTGTTGGTTGATTTTTTTTTTTTCTTAATTTCGCTAATTATTTATTGTATTTTGTATCCTGCTTTTTTGTTTTTGAGGTGGGGGAGTGGGGAGGGGGCGACCAAAGGAAAAAACCTTAATGACCACGTCCTTTTGTTTACTATTCTTTGTGTGTGTGCGTGTGTGTGTGTTTTGTTGTTTTTGTTTTTTTTTTTGTTGTTTTTTTCTCAATCTATCTTTAAAAAACAAACATGTGGCTACTTATAAATGAAATTCCCGACAAAATGTTGAATGAATTACTTAAGTTCTTGAATGAAAGAACGCACACCTTACAAGCAACGACACAGCATGCAATGCTATGAAAATTGTATTCCATCAAAAGAGGTTTTATAATATATATATATATATATATATATATATATATATATTTTTTTTTTTTTTTTTTTGCAGGGGGAGGGGGTGGTGCGACCAAAAATTAACAAGGCTTTTCCTGGTGGTATTGCTTGCGCTTAAAACAAGTCTATATTTTTATTTTTTTCTCTCAAAATAATCCAATATTATATGTACATAGATTGTTCTATAATTATAGCAATGGCAGGCGCTGCACGAGAACTTGTCTTTCCTATTCCTTCCTAGCCTGGCCTGCATGTGCATGCAAGTGTATGAAAATAATTATGTTTCCCATCATACACTGAAGATCTATGGAGTGATTTCACGACTGACGTATAAAGACAAGATGTCCGGCTGTACTTCGTTTTCTCTTGAACTTGAAGCTTTCTTGTATGATTGATCTCTCTTTTTCGTTGTTGTTTCATTTAATTTTTTTTTGGTTCAAAATAGTTGTGTTTTACAAAAATATTTTGCTTCTTTCTACATTATGGTCTTTGGAAGATATGTAGGACAGGCTAAGACCATTGACTCTAGATGATTTAATGAATAAATTCCACATTTATTGTAACTTATTTATGGGACGCAACAAACATAGACGCGGAACATGTTTCTGCCGGCTTTTAATGTAGACAAACCACTGATACTGTTTCGATACTAATATCGATGGAAAAGAAATAAAAAAAAAATGGACATTAAGGTAGCCCATTTACTGGTCATTCAAGCTGTATGAAACTTGTGGTGGACACTGGATAGTGGCAGGTCTGTAAATCATGCAGAACTGATCTCAGTAACGTTCGATTTATCGATATGTTGCAGGAGAGATATTCTCTGACGTCATCTCATTCTATTGTGTCACACTCGGCTTCCCTTTGATTAGTTCAGGGTTTTCGCCGCCTCAGCTAAATCTGAATCTCAAGAACTGTTCCCGGCACCAATAATATAAAAATAGACCTTACCAAGGCACCGTTTTTAGGCCAGCTCGATCTTGCCTTCTTGATGAAAGTTCTCAGTTCTAGCAATCAAAAAAAAAAAAAAAGAATGATAAACTACGAATTTTTAGCTTCCATTTTTTTTAACGGAGCTGCTTGGCCTCTCATGATGAAAGCATGTTTTTTTCCCCACTTTATACTCGTTCTGAGAGTGTAGACCAAGAGATCTACCTGAGTGGAGAATCATGTCAGTCCAGTGCAACAATCACCAGTTCTGTACTTCTTAAGAATAACTATTGTTTCTTAGAGCAGTGATATGGTTCGGTTTCCGTGATAATATGGCATCCCAACAAATCACCAGATACGTACCGGGACCAAGAGACAAGAAGATTCGGTTCCTTGCCATGAGAACGTCAGCACAACAATAGGAACCAAGGAGGAAAGAAAAGGTCAACTGTGAGTTTCACTGTAAAGTTCAGGGCTTGCCTTCATTTTTTTTTCATAGTCTTTTCAAATCGTTTTATTTCATTTTAAAATGATTTTTTTAAAAGCCCTTGTTGTGTAAATCTTGAGAGAGACAAAACTTTATGATCAAGATTTGTTATTTACATCACGAATTTTGCTTTAATCAAGAGGGGAAAAATTAAATAAAATGAAGATAATTATATAAATTGTTAATTCGACACACTGCGCGAAAATGACACCATTAAACTTTTATAATGGATACCTTCATTACAGTCGCGTTCATTGGCCAAATTATATCTGCGAAGATGTGTGAGATCATTAGATTTTAGTACAGTCACTGTCAGTGATAAAAATTATCCCAGTAAGGAAGCTAAGGCAGTTTTGAAGTAATCTCTTCCTGAGCTTTCATGGGATACTTTAACGTGTAAGCTATCTCCCACCTGGAGTTTATGCCGATGGTGAAAGTTGCAATTTTGGGAAACAGGTTTTCCCACACGGCCTATGAGAATCTCTACAAGGATTATTCATAATGGTTATCAGAATAGCTTACTTTAATTAAAAAAAAAAAAAAAACCAGGGCAAATTCACAACTACTACAGATTTTTACAAAAATTTCCTGTTGGTTTCCTTATTCTTTTTTTTAAATATTTTAGTCTAGTTTAGTCTGACATTTTCGTGAAATCTACGATATTAAAGAATTTTTTTTTTTCCAGGAGAAACTTTGATAACTTCCAAGTCTTGGTAGAAGAAAATATGGATGAGTCGGGCATTAAAGATTCTGAGAAAATGACGTTTCAACTAGATATGGAAGTAGGTAAGGATAAATGAAAATTCTTTCAGATAGTATTCTGGGTTTGGAATTTTAGAAATCCATTTTCATAAATTTCCAGTTCATCCCTAGACAGAGATGAGAGGGCTTGATGAGGCCTGGATGTGCCACATAGGGGCAAAATAAACAGTCGTGTGATGAGACCTGGATATGCCACATAGAGGCAAAATAAACAAAGGTGTGATGAGACCTGGATATGCCACATACAGGCAGAATAAACAGAGGTGTGATGAGACCTGGATATGCCACATACAGGCAAAATAAACAAAGGTGTTGTATTAACCAAATAGGAAAAATGAAAATACTGAGTGGAAAGGGAAAAGGGGGGGGGGGGGGGCAAGAGGGAAACTGAATCTGTGGACCAAGGGTATAGATATTTTGTTTATTATTATCTTAAGCCCTTTTGATTGACTAGATTGTGGTAATCAAGTTAGCACCAATTTGACAAGATAATGTGGTGAAATGTATATGATGAGGTGGGTAACAATGATGTTAAACAAGATAGATGCCACAAAATAGTTCAAATGATGATAACGATGATGATGATGATACAAATATGTAGATGTCAATAAATGTTTTACGATGTCGTTATCTTTACGTCTCTGGATTCCCGAGCTCATCGCTAAAGGTTACAAAGAAAAATAGATGGTGACGGTGGTGAGCACTCTATGTTGTTATGATGGATTGCAAGGTCCTAAACATAAAGCGTGACGCCGGTGATAGTAACCATGCAATGACCTAAATCATACTGATTACGGTGATTTTGCGATGATTTCAAGGCCCACATCGATTGTTATGATAATAATTAAGATGGTGATAGAGTCTAAATTATGTTTATGGTGAATATACATTGATAGGGACAGCCATGGTAGAGTGATGATGAACTTGTCTTGAATACGTGCATTGGAATGACTAGTGTAAAGTTAATAATGACAAGACTATGAAAAAGAAAACCACTCAAAAAAAGTTCATAACTGTCTCATTATAAATATATCAACAGGAAGTTTGGCAGCCATGACATCATTAGAGGGAGAGAATGACAAGAAAAATGCAAAAATGAAAAGCGATCTCTTCTGGCAGAAAATGGATAATCATAAATCTAGTAATAGAGCCAGCCCTGTCAGAGGCAGTGAAAGAAATGAGCAATATGCAGAGGGTGCTTGTGCCATGCCACTCACAAATGAGTCGCAAAGTGCAGCTTTAGCATCGCATCCCCAACCCAGGTCTTCCGCCGTTCTGAGAAAACGGGAACCAAGGCAGTCCGAAAGGACCGAAGAAAAGGATGTTATGCAAGAAAATAGCAGACAAGTTGCTCCCAAAACTTTAAAACAGCAGCAAATCCCAGAACAAAATATAATGAAGCATGAAAACTCCGCATTATGGAATACTCAACGAATTTTACCAAACTGCCCACGGCCAAAAGCAGTCAGTTGTGACCAAAAACCGGCAAAGGAGCCACAAAAACATTTGGAAACGCATGAGGCAGGACCCTGTACTGAGGAGCTAACAGATGCAGATGATGCACAGGACACAACAGATCTCTTGAATGAGTCTGAACACACATGCGCCATATGTTATGACATCATGGTAAGACCACACGAAGTTCGCCCCTGTGGTCACGTGTTTTGCGAGTTATGTTTGCGGCAGCTGCAGAGTACCACAGCTTCTCGACAACCTCTGCAGCATCCTCAGGTAGAAAGAAATGGAAGACAACAGAGAGAGATATTGGTGCTCTGCCCTATATGCAGGAGACCTATTGAGAAATGCCATGCGAAAGGAGGTATGTAGCTTAGCCTGGCGCTTACAATAGTCTTTAGGTTTGATTTCATCCGTCTACTTCTTCATATTGTTGTAGTTAATTTCAGCAAACGACGATATACTGCGAATGCGACAAAAATAGTCAAATGTAAAATTCTGAAAAAAAATTCCCAAAACTTGTAAATAAAGTGTACAAGATTCACATTATTCAAGAAAATATATAAGACCTTGTACACTCTATTTTGCTATTAGCTTTTTCAAGATTTTCGAATATTATCGGAAGAAATATTACAGTATATCAATTTAGACATTATGTTAAGAAACATCTATAAATAGTGACGCTCTTTATTTCATCCCTCCAGAACTGAATGATTTTGTTCGCGCTAAGTATCCTCAAGGATACTCGGAGGGACTCAAACTCTTGCATGATGAAACTCGCAAGTCCAGAAACAGCAGACTTCCCAGTTCACGACCAGGTCAATATCGACAGTTGCATCAAAACCATCGCCCAAACCACCGTCCTGGCCCAGTCCAGAATCAGCGGCTGCCTGATGTGAACAAAGTGGGGGAAATCCTCAGAACCTTTGGCTGGATTCTATTTGTGTGTGGCGCAGGGTCTGTCCTAGCACTATATTTCGTGTCTATGATCATTACAGTAGGACTTCTAAAATTCTGCTTCGCCTGTGTTGGCAAGGGCGGGCTGGTTTTTGATAAAGAAAGGGAAGATGCTAGGAGTCCCCTCAGTTTTCGCATGATGCAAGTCTTGAGCTTTGTCCTGTTTCTTGTTGGTGTGAAAATGTTTTTTACCCTTTGTTGGTGGCAGCTGATTGTGCTGAACCTTTTAGTACTGTTTTTAATGTCCATGGGTTATAGTTTAGATGGCCGTGTTGAAAAAACCGTATTTAAAGTCGTGACGACAGCATTTCGACACTTAGGTAGAGCGTGATACTTGAATAAATAGACATTGTGACAAAATATAAAATCACAACATGAAAGGCAAACAATAACAAAATGATGCTTCTTTATACACCAACTTGATTTTCCTTCCAAATGAACAAGTGGGGAAGACACCTTGAAACAGAGCAAAGTTTACAGCACAACCTCATATTACGCACTGCAACTTTAGTTGAAAGACCTTCATCTCTAAAGACTTAAAACTATTAGGAAATAATTATAATTCCATAGGAAAACAATACCGTGAAAACCCTCAAAAATTGTGTTGTTGCCATGATCAGTCCTGCAACGAACTGAAAGATGTCTGCCTTTTCCGCGGTATGGATGAAAACTTTCATGTTATATTAATGCGGGGTCTCGACCATTCTCACCACATCTCAGGAGGAAAATGGATAAGAGCAATATTCAACAGTGTGAACTCATTCTGCTGGCATTTTTTTTTTCACATTATCTGCCCGTTCTTTTTTTCCCTTTTCATCGTAGCCTGCATCTGCCATGATTATATCGACAATTTTTTTCCGTATCTTAGGTAGAGTAAAAAATCTCCATGAATTTTCGTTTTCAAATTACAAATTAATAGGCGTTGCAGTTCTGAATAGACCCAAAGCTAGAATCTTCTACAATCAAACCTAGGCTAGTTACATCTAGCAAGCCTTTATTTATTTTTGTTTGTGGCATCATAATATTAGATAGCATGCATCGTACCTTCAAGGTTGACATTTATTCGCTGAAACGTGAATGCAGGATTGAATGATTCAGCATGAGTGACTAACGAGCCATTCAATAATAATAATAATAATAATAATAATAATAATAATAATAATAATAATAATAATAATAATAATAATAATAATAATAATAATAATAATAATAACAATAATAATAATAATAATAATAATAATAATAATAATAATAATAATAATAATAATAATAATAATAATAATAATAATAATAATAATAATAATAATAATAATAATAATAATAATAATAATAATAATAATAATAATAATAATATAGTCTGGAATGCAATGCGATATGATACCACGGTTAACGTTGCCTTTAAGAGGGAATAGGACATACGTGTATTTTACACCAATTATTTTGTGCATGAAGAAAAGAGGGAAGATTATATCAATATTGGCTTCCTTTCGTTGCGCTACGTGCTGATGTGAAAGGCTGGACAAAATATGAATAATCAGGCAGCATTTACAATTTTTGAAATTTCTACACTCTGTCCAGTTGAATGCGGTAACAAAATGGCATAAGCATTGCATTAACGTTCTTGCAATGACAAGCTCGCACTAATAATGTGCTTAAGAATATGAAATGCCTTGCCAAGCAAAAGTTAAGGGCATACCATAAGAGTGCAGTTAAAGTATTATGTGAACAGATTCGCATTTTTGTCCAAGTCTCTCCCAATAAAAAGCTTTTGAATACTTTTTATGGAGAAGATTCTATTATTTACAAGACTAGTTTTTGGTGTTCTTCTTTTCTAAAATTATTTATTATTAAAAGTCAATTTTCTAGTTAATGGGAGTTAAGGGGTTTCTTTTTGGACATTACATGAATTGCTCATGACCAAGGCAATCAGGAGGATATACTAATGCTTGTAACAACTTATTTCTAATACCCAGTCACTGCAAATATAATGTTAAAGTTGGTTTTTGGTTTTTTTTTTATCTTTTTTTCCATTGCGTTATTTCATGGTTTCAAAATTGGATTTTAAAAAATTTGCTACAAACAAACGTTTTCATAATAATTTATTTGAAAGCATCCTTTACTGGATCTTTTTTTTTTTAATTATTTTTGTTTTGTCAATACCTCAACGGGAATCAATATTAGGTATCAGTCTGTTTTAGCCCTTGAATAATTTATATGTCTCCTAAGTTGAAATTTATGACATACACATGACAATGACAGTATTAGTCAAAATACCAGTCCCAGTACTTTGCAAATAATACATCATGAAAATTTTCCACGTTTTTCTTGTTTTCAAAGCACCTGACACAAAACAGTAAACAAAACCAACAATATCACTGGCTGGTAGAATCAGTTTATTTACATATGTACATGTATTATACATAATGAAACACCCTTCTCCTTCTTTCTTTTATTTCTTTCTCTCATTTCTCACTTGTTTCATCTCTCTCTCTCTCTCTCTCTCTCTCTCTCTTTCTCTCTCTCTCTCTCTCTCTCTCTCTCTCTCTCTCTCTCTCTCTCTCTCTCTCTCTCTCTCTCTCTCTCTCTCTCTCTCTCTCTCTCTCTCTCTCTCTCTCTGTCTTTCTCATTTTTCCCCATCTTTCTCAAAATCATACTTTCTTATACACTGTTGTTCTTTCCTATTTATATTAAATTTTTTCCCTTACACCTCTATAAAATTTGCGACAAGAATATTTCGCTTCCATCTTTAAAGCATTTTATGCACAGAATGGATGAACTTTTATTATGCAGAAATTTTCTCACGTATGGCGTTTAAGTCAACTCTTCGATCTTTTCACCTGGAAAGATAAAAGAAGAATTTCAGAACATGAAGACAAAGTAAGACATAATACAAGCTGTTGAGACACATAGCGTATTGCCATTAAATTATAATCTTGCAGCATTAGTTTTTGCTGCTGTATTGATTACACATGATGTTATATTCATTGTCGATGTTGATATATTGTAATTAACTTGGTGCATTTTTATGATGTAAAGTTTGGAATAAAGAGATCTGCTATAAAGGAGATAGCTATTTATGTTTTGTTTTGTTTTTTTGAATAGAAGAAGCACTGACTCGATTTATCTACAAAAATTATGGAAAATGATGGCTCGACAAATATTCAATAATGACTCATAGTAAAATTATCATGTACAGAAATCTCGATGGTGTAGTGAAGAGATAGTTTAAAAGATCCCCAAATGGCATATGCAGATAATTTAAACATTCCAATGGAGAACCTATAAAGAATCCTAGGTTGAGGAGTGTTTCAGATGAATTGCTTCCCTCTTCTCTCTAGAAAAACAAAGCACCCATCTAGTTATAAGGTCCACATGAGAAATAAGTTATTTGTGACCTTATCCTGAACCACAAATTTGTAAATGTAAGCATAGTATGGAATCGCTACATAAAGATCAAGCATAGAGCATTTATGTGCAATGAAAAGTCAATAATGGTTGAGTCGCACTTTCACTGAGAGATTTGAAAGAATAATTCTTGCTGAAGGTTTGGAACAAAATGTCACAATGAAGCAATAAAATCTGACACAGAACATGATTCTTTTATATTTTTTCTGATTTTCTTCATTTTACGTCTGTTATGCAAACTACGAAAAGTAAAACAGAAAAATAAGTGTTCATCCTGCACCTCACAAATCAGTCTCAATACTTGGGATGCCTTTTGTGCTTACTCTTCCAACTGTTAGGATAGCTGCCTTGATTATTGCTCATCTCACAAGATATAAGACCATGATTAAAAAAAATGATCAGCCCTGGAACATGAATGTACCTTTGTAAGGAAAGTTTCACAGGCTTCAATCACAAACTGGTCTTGAGTGTAGAATCCTTGTCCTTGTTTGTTGGCCATGGCCTGGAGATACAGTGAGTTTGGGAGGTGAGAGAAAATAGCTTGAGTTATTGAATCATATATTGATTTCTTGATTTTATTTTTGAACAAGCTAAGTAAACCTGGTGCTCTTGCACTATGGTAATATCAAGAAAATTGAAAAACAGTAACAGGAAAAAAAAAGAATAAAAACCCAAGATAATTGAAGGAAAAGAAAATAAAACAAAACAATATAACTTACGGTGAAATAAGTTTAACTTTGTCTTGAATGCAATAGTGACACTAGGTGACTGGAGTGGAGAGCATTCAACAATTTAGAATGCCTGCCCAAGGACATGCTCAATCAACACCTTGATCAGACTACAGATCTCAATTCATTCTTATTGCCCACTCTAGACAGGTCTATGTATATTTGATTTTCGAGTAGGACCAAGCGCTAAATAGTGAAACAGTAGTCCCTAAAAAATATAGTATATGTATACAAAAAGTATGCATGCAAAAAATCAAAGGTGTGTAGAAATCCAATAATTCTTAAAGACTATGAAGTGAGAACAAGTGTAATTCAGCTCACCCGATCTAGAGCACCGTAAAGTCCTTCAGGTCCCAAGCTGTAGCTGGACTCCATGATTCTGAGGATGAGACAGAGACAGTTATAAAATATGATAATTGGCTGCTTGGCTGATACGGTATCTTGTTCACAACATAATTCTCAACGATTCCTTCACTCACGCTACTATCAAACAGGGTAAAGCTGAATGATTAGCCTCTAAATAATACAGTGGTGTATGCAACCTTAGAATACGCAAAAGACATTTCTAGCAAAGGGACTTATGACCCATTCTACTCCACTTTTATGACGTTAAATCTAGATACAAGTGAGGGGATGCAAAAAAAGGGTGGGGAGGTGTATATGTGTGCTTGAGAGAGGGAAAGGAGAGGAGTTGGGTGGGGGCAAAGGGGGGTAGAGAAATCAACATGTAAATAGTTGTGATTTCATTATTTTGGAGTTCCTGTCAAACACTAGAGTTTGATTGCTTATCGACATCTCAAAATCCTACCGGTACCGCATCATACACAAAAATCTTATTGGTTATTTTCATCGTTAAGTCATGACCTAACCTTTCCCTCCATACACACGCAGAGACACTCTCTCAGTCTCACTTACACACACACACACACTAATTCTTATTCATAGGCATCAATGTACCGTATGAAGATGAGTTGAACCAGGGATGGATCACAGTCATTAATGTACCGGTATGAAGATGGGTTGAACCAGGGATGGATCACAGTCATTAATGTACCGGTATGAAGATGAATTGAACTAGGGATAGATCACAGTCATTAATGTACCGGTATGAAGAAGAGTTGAACCAGGGATGGATCGCAGTCATTAATGTACCGGTATGAAGATGGGTTGAACCAGGGATGGATCACAGTCATTAATGTACCGGTATGAAGATGAATTGAACTAGGGATAGATCACAGTCATTAATGTATCGGTATGAAGATGAATTGAACTAGGGATAGATCACAGTCATTAATGTACCGGTATGAAGAAGAGTTGAACCAGGGATGGATCACAGTCATTAATGTACCGGTATGAAGAAGAGTTGAACCAGGGTTGGATCACAGTCATTAATGTACCGGTATGAAGAAGAGTTGAACCAGGGTTGGATCACAGTCATTAATGTACCGGTATGAAGAAGAGTTGAACCAGGGTTGGATCACAGTCATTAATGTACCGGTATGAAGATGAGTTGAACCAGGGTTGGATCACAGTCATTAATGTACCGGTATGAAGAAGAGTTGAACCAGAGTTGGATCACAGTCATTAATGTACCGGTATGAAGAAGAGTTGAACCAGGGATGGATCACAGTCATTAATGTACCGGTATGAAGAAGAGTTCAACCAGAGTTGGATCACAGTCATTAATGTACCGGTATGAAAAAGAGTTGAACCAGGGATGGATCACAGTCATTAATGTACCGGTATGAAGAAGAGTTCAACCAGAGTTGGATCACAGTTATTAATGTACCGGTATGAAAAAGAGTTGAACCAGGGATGGATCACAGTCATTAATGTACAGGTATGAAGAAGAGTTAAACCAGAGTTGGATCACAGTCATTAATGTACAGGTATGAAGAAGAGTTAAACCAGAGTTGGATCACAGTCATTAATGTACAGGTATGAAGAAGAGTTAAACCAGAGTTGAATCACAGTCATTAATGTACCGGTATGAAGAAGAGTTGAATCAGGGTTGGATCACAGTCATTAATGTACCGGTATGAAGAAGAGTTGAATCAGGGTTGGATCACAGTCATTAATGTACCGGTATGAAGAAGAGTTGAACCAGAGATGGATCACAGTCATTAATGTACCGGTATGAAGAAGAGTTGAATCAGGGTTGGATCACAGTCATTAATGTACCGGTATGAAGAAGAGTTGAACCAGAGATGGATCACAGTCATTAATGTAGCGTATGAAGATGAGTTGAACCACAGATGGTTGAGGAGAATAATTACCGCCGAAAAAAAAATAATAGGTCGAATCGAGTTATGGCTGTGGAACAGATCATAGATCGGTTTGAAAGCGACAGCCATCGTCGTGGATCACCCTCTTATGGGAAAAACGTCGACGAACCTACAGCGTATTTTCATTCATTTGCTACTATTAGATGAAGAAAACACGTTTCCATGAATGTGTTGTTGTTGTTTTTTCCTTTAAAAAAGCCTACATTTTATAAAATAAAATCCAGATGATTCGCTGATTGAATTATTAAAGTTGTGAAAAGAAATTACAAGTAAGAGACAGCGGCACAGCAATGGCTATGAAAATTGTATTCATAAATAAAAATGGGCGTGTGGTGGGGGCGAGGAATCCCGATAAAAAATTAATATGCCCTTCCCCTTTGGCATTGCTTGCGTTCAAAAAGTAAGTCCTTATTTTCGATTTTTTTTCCTCCCTTGAAATAATTCATTTGTATACTATGTGTGAATGGGTTGTTCTACACAGGCGCTGCACGAGAACTTGTCTTTCCTGCTGACTGCAGGGTTCCATCCAATTATGCAGACAATATTATGCTTCCCATCATTCATAAAACATTCAAGATCATTGGAGTGTTTTAAAGACTGAGGGTAGAAAGCTGTATTGAGACATGCTGGACTTGTATTTATATTTTTTCTGTTTTATTCATTTATATATTTCTCTTGGAAATAATTTTGTTCTATAAAAATTCTCTTGCTTTTTAGTGCACTTCACTTTGTTCTTAGTATAGTTCAATGGTCTGTGGCATATCTGTGGACAGATCTTGTACATCGATTCCACGCGATTTAAGCAATGCATTAATTTATTATTCTGGGTAACTTTTGAGACGTCATAAAACGAAGACGGGGAAAATGTTTCCATGAATTCCAATGACGACGCGACTGCTATTGATTTTATATTGAGATCGATGGAGGGGAAAAAAAGTTAAAAACCATAGTGTTGGGCAGTTACATAGCCGCCTTGCTGACACAGGTAGCTCAAGCGGCACTAAAACTCGGGGTGGGTCTTGGCAGGTGCCTGGTCTTCAAATCATGCAGAACCGATCTCAGCCACCCTAGGTCTATCGACAAGTGGGCGGAGGGCAATTCTCTGACGTCATCTCATTACTTGACGTCACACTCGAATTACCTTCGATTCTTTCCGGATTTTCGCCGTCTCTGCTAAAAGTGCAATCCAAGAACTGTGCACGGCAACAATAATTTAAAAATAGATCATTTAAGGTACCATTTTTAGGCCTGATCGATCGTTGCCTTTCGTTATGATAAATTTTTAGTTAGATAAATCACACTGGCCAAGAAAAAACTCTTTAAATTTTCAACTACGGATTTTTAGGTGTCGTTTTTTGTTTTGTTTTCATCACTCCTTGTTCTTCAATCAGTCGACGCATGCTGAATTAATAATTTTGCCGCTTGATATTCATTATCAAAGTGTTATTCTACGACCTATCTTAAAAAGCCTCTCACTCGACAAAAGTTCTCTGCAAGTCATCAGTTCTGCTAAAGAATAACTTCTGTTTCTTAGAGTTGTGTTCTGGTTCAATTTCCGTGACAATATGACTGAGTGTATCCCAACAGATTACCAGGAACTTAACAAAAGACAAGAAGATTCTGTACCATGCCATGAGAACGTCAGCACAACAATAGGAATCATAGAGGAAAAGAAAGGTCGACTGTGAGTTAGGTCTTGCCTTCATTTTGTTTTGTCTTTTAAGATAGAAGCGTTTCATTTCATTTTAGGATAATTATCTTAAGAGACACAAGTCTTTCTTATCAAGATTTCTTACGTAGAACGTGAAATTTGTATAAAACGTATAGTTTTTTTTTTACGAAATAAATTTTAAAATTTAAAACAAATTGTAAATTCTATATACACTTCACGAAAACGTCACAGTCAATTTGTGGTAACAGATACTTTCAACACAGTCACATTCGTTAGAGCGTAGATTTACGTCTATTGAAGAGGCCGTTTATCTGAAACTAGGCCAGTAAAAAATCCAAAAAGCTTTGGGGTTATGTTGGTCACTGTCAGTGGTAAAATTTGTCACACGATGGAAGGTTAGACTCATTCGAACCAATCGCTTTCTAGACTTCCACGGGACACTTTTAACATGTTTGCAGAAGGCGATATGCATTTAAAAAAATAAAGAAATGAATAAAAAAAAATTCCACAAATGCTCGGATGTCTTTGGTAGCAATTCGTGATGCTGTTGATATGTGGAAAACAGCATATCTTTCACTTTTATGCTGCTTTCCACAAGTAACAAACAGCATAAATTAGTTTGGTCATCCAGCTCTACAATTTGGGTAACAGATTTTCCTTGTGGCCTTAGTATCAGAATTCTCGCCTGGATCAGTTTAGAATCTTTTTTAAGCTATCAGGGTATCTCACTTGCTAAGAAGTAAAATTCACAAGTTATAAAATATATATTTTTCAAGAATTGTCTGCTTGTTTTCTAGTTAGAATTGTCTCTGGAATTTTTGTGAAGCCATTACGTGAAAGAGTTTTTTGAGTTCTTTTTTTTTTTTCAGGGGAAACCCAAATAACTCCCAAGTCTTGGTATAAGAGTATAGGGATGAGTTGGACAGTGAAGATTCTGAGATGGCGCTTCAGCTAGATAAGGAAGAAGGTAAGGATAACTGAAGATTCAAATAGCGTGGGTCTTTTTTTTTTTTTTGCTTAAGGCAATTTAGGGATCTAGTTTCATAAAAACCCAGCATACACTAGCAGGTAATCTGAGGAGTTGGCCTGGACAGGCCACATAATTGTAAGAGATAAAGGCAAATTGTTTAAAAAAAGAGAAGCATGAAGCAACGGTTTGATGACATAAAGAGAAAAAAATGAGATTATTGAAGGGGAGAGGAAGGAAAATGGATCTGTGGATCATGTGTATTGAAAGTATGATATAATTTTTTTTTTTAAATTAAGCATTATCAACTAAATTGGGGTAATAATGTTGGCTAAAGTAACTGAGAAGGATAATATGGTAAGTTGGATCACAATGATGTCACATAAGACAAAAGCTACAGAAATGCAACCCCTCAGTTTACATTTGTTCTATGTCCAGTTTCACTAAAATTAGATCTAGCATCACTTTCCATCCCCTAAAAGCATTATCTATACGCCCTGTTAATTTTAGAAGCAACAGTCAAGTAAAATAAGTGAAGTTTTCTTACATTATTTTGTTCTATGTCCAAAATAATGAGTATAAGGTGAACCAAAGTTTAAAAGCCATTTTGTCAAAACTACGTCATGATGAAAACTGAGGCGTTGAATGGTTAGGATGATGAGATGATGATGATGATTCAGCTGTGCCGATGTCAAAGCATGTTTTACCATGTTATGCTCTTTACGACACCTGATCAATAATGATTCAAAAAAAAAATGGTGAGGGTGGTGAGTACTCTGTGTTGTTGAGATAAGCCTTGCCATATGATAGTTATGAAAATAATCTTAATGAACTATGCTGGTGTTATGATGATTTCAATAAATATAAGGAAAATGATGGTTATGATAACAATAAAGATACAGACAGTGCCTTAATGATCTTTACGATGAATATAGTTGATGGAAATGGTGATGGTATGGTGATGACAAACTTGAACTATTGCAATGATTGTAGCAAAAAATTATGATCACAAGACGATGATAAAGACAACACTTAAAAATGTTCATACCTGCCTCATGATAAATGTCAACAGGAAGTTTGGCAGCCATGGCATCAAGAGATGGAGAGAATGACAAGAAAAGGGCAAAAATGAAAAACTTTATCCATAATCATAAATCCAGTAATATAGCCAGCCCTGGCAGTGATATTGAAAGAAATGAGCAATATGCAGAGGGTGCTTGTGTCATGCCACTCACAAATGATTTACAAAATGCAGCTTCTGCATCGCATCCCCAACCCACATCTTGGGCCACCCTCACAAATCTGGAGCCAAGGCTATGGGAAAAGACTGAAGAAAAAGATATTATGCAAGAAAATAGCAATCAAGCTCCTCCCAAGACTTTGAAACTGCACCCAAGCCCAGAACAAAACCAAACTAAGCATGAAAACTCACCATTATGGTATACCAATCGTATTTCACCGAATTGTCCACAATCAAAAGCAGCATGTCCTGACAAAAAACCTGCAGTGGAGCCACAAAACCTTACAGAGACGCACGGCGACTCACCAGAAGTAGATGATGTAATGGACACAACAGATCTCATAAATGACTATGAAGATACATGCGTCATTTGTTATGACATCATGGTAAGACCACATGAAGTTCGCCCCTGTGGTCACGTGTTTTGCGAGTTGTGTTTGCGGCAGCTGCAGAGTACCACAGCTTCTCAACTACCACTATGGAATCCTCAGGGAGGAAGAAATGGAAGACAACGGAGAGAGATATTGGTACTCTGTCCTATATGTAGGGGACCTATTGAGAAATGTCAAGTAAAAGAAGGTACATGTATGTAGCTTAACCTAGCACTTACTATAATTTTTTTTGTATTGGTTTGTTTGTTCATTTTCTTGGAATTGATCCAATTGATTTTAGCTAGTATTATATTCTATTTGCAAGATGAAACTGTGCAATGGAACTTAACATGTAACAAGATTAAACGTATAATATTCACATTTTTAAAACAAGCATTTAAGACTCTGAAAGATAGACTTAGGGGAACTATTTATAAAAAAAAGTATATTTTGAAACTTTCAAAAAATTTCAAAAGTGTGCTAGCATTAATAAAGATCTTCAGCTCAGTTTCAAAAGAAAGAGTGATTCTCATCCATTAAGTCTTCTATCTCCAATATTCATCTTACCCTTAAGGAAGTCAATATATTATTTCCAGTTGCTCTGTGCTTTTTCAATATTGGCAGGAATTTCATATTTTGCTGCATGCGAAATTTAAATTATATTTTAAGAAAATCACTGAACAATTTTACACTTTTGATTTCATCTCTCCAGGACTTAATGAGATTGTTCGTGGCAAGTACCCACATCGACATCTGGAGCGACTTAAACTATTGCATGATGAAATTCGCAAGCTGAAGAACTGCAGACTTCCTAGGTCACGTGCAGCTCATTATCAACGTTTGCATCCAAATCTTCGTATTAATCTAATACAGAATCAGCTGCTGCCTGCTGTGAACAAAGTGAAGGAATTCTTTCAAATCTCTGGCACCGTTCTTTTGACTCTCGGTGGAATCGGCGTCTCATCAATGTATCTTATTTCTATGATGACTACAATAGGGCTTGTAAAATTCTGCTTCGCCTGTGTTGGCAAGAGAGGACTGCTTTTTGATAGAGAGAGAGGAAATGCTCGGACTCGCATCACTTTTTATGTTATGCAGGGCTTGAGCGGTGTCCTTTTCCTTGCTGCTGTCAAACAGGTTTCTACTTGTCATTGGGGGCAATTGATTGGGCGGAGTCTTTTAGTACTGTTTCCAATGTCCATGGGTTACTATTTAGACAGCCCTGCTGGACCAACCACATCTACAGTTTTGTTGGGGGCACTATCCTACCCAGGTAGAAGGTGATGCTTGAATAATCAGCGATTGTGACAAAAATGTCAAATCAGAAAACCACAAGCACATAAAAAAAGGTAAATAGTGGTGCCCTATATGCCACTGGCAATGACCGTGAGGAAATAGGAAACCATGTCAGCTTGCTCCATATCTTCCATAGTGGGACCAACACCTTCACTTTTAAATTTCATCTTTTCCAGATAATTGCCAGCTCAGCAGAAGGGACAGAACATAACATGCTGATAGCAATTTGCTCTTTTGAAGAACAGAGATGGAAAGTGATTAAAAAAATCTTTATGATAGTTCTGTTTTATGAAATGCATAGGCTCTCATGTTTGAATGAAAATAAACATAATCTGAAAGAAACTTATCTATTCAATTCTGTTATTGCTGCTGTGTTTGCCTTCAATAGACCCTTTATATTGTGCGAAGACACTTCAAACCTTCATTTAAAAGGCATTTAACATAAGGAAGTTGCATGACTAAATTCTTTTCTTTCTCTTGCAGTGGCAAATGAAAAGACAACTTATAAACCTAAAGCTTTTGAATATATGAAAAGTCATCAAAATAGCAATAAAAATAAGATATTTTATAAATGGTAATTATATTTTTCATCATCGATGCTTTTATTTCCTCTCATATTTGATTTTAAATTATGTAGAGATAATAGACATTGTGGGTAAAATTTAGTTGTAGCTAAAAACAATGATCGACTGCAAATTTTAGAGGTAAGAAAAAACAGAAGAAATATCTCTCAAGAAACAAGAGAAAAGAAGAAGGTAAAAAATGATAATTGAGAAAATAGGAAGATAATAAAGAAATAGATTACTTAGAGAAAAAAAGAAGGAACTATTGAAATAATAAAATCAAAATTCTCCTAATTCATAATGAGAATTTTAAATGTAGAGCACGAACCAACACAAAACCAAGATAGGCACCTATTGCCACATATAAGGCAGCCATCCTGAGCTCTGCGGCAGCAGCCTATTACAGTTATCAGCCAAAGCATGGCTACTGCATGATTAGAAGGTCCTAATGGTCAACTCTGACATGCCTGGTGGGGGCTATAGAAGGCCTTTACTGTCTAGCATCATGAAGTTCTATAGAATATGACACCATGTGGAGATCCAAAAAGCTTCATACAAACTATACCGTTCCTAGCTTTCCTGAATAATTGCTGTGATGAATGAATTGATGTTATTTCAGCAAAGTGGGCAAAGAGCAGTTTAGTAACACTATTTATGTGAGCTTGGAACATGAGACCTTTGATAAATTGCCATGTCCTGTTGCCTATGAGAATTTAAAAACATTTTTAAAAATGAAACTGCTTTTGACTACCTTTTAACATCTGTCCTTGTGCTGGCCAGAGCGGTCCTCAGCTGTTCTAGAGCTGCCTCACATAAGTTCTTGTCTGCTTTGCCAGTCTTTTGCAGATCCAGCATGTCAAAGAGATTACCACACATGGCTATATAGTCTGAGGTTCAAAAGTTTAAAAAGAATAAGATTGCAACGTTGTATTGAATGATCAAATGTTCTATAAAGTTCTCTAAGATTCTTATGCTGGGATGAAGAAAATTTATGAAGACCTACTTATGTGATCTCATAAACAAACACTCTTCCCTGGGGCCTTTTATTATCAAGTAAAATCTGAGCAGGTGTAACAATTCTTGAACTGATAAATTTATCAAAGTATTAACATGTACTTTGAAAGAAGACAGCTCAATTTCTTGTGATAATATTTTTTTATTTATGTTTTCAGAAATTCAAAGATTAATAAAACCTTTACGCATTGCAAACCTAAGATAGCCCTTCATAGCATACTACATATAGAAATTGATGATTCTAAAATGACATGACAGGTGAGTTAAAGATTATCAATATTGTGAACTCTCTAAAATGGAACTAATTTGCTTTGCAAATCAATATTTTAATCACTCACCATTGAGAACACAACAGGTAAAGACTGATGACCGAAAAACATCGTAAGTAACAGCCTCATATTCTCCACACTCTAATCTCTTAAACAGGCGAATTGTCACAGCAGAGGGGAGTTTTCTAGTAGCACAAAAAAACAAAAACAAAAAGAGAACAAGTTAAAAGTGTACATGTGTCCATTAAAAACATCTCAAAATTAATATCTATCTTCAACATGCAAAGCCCAAATCAGGGATTCTTGTGCAACATTCCCTATTTGCTTCTTTCACTCTCACCCCTTTTCATGTAAGAGTAATTTGTTGTTGCTATTTATGCGAAAAAAGTTATATATGATATGTATTGTAGCTATAACGAAAAAAAAAACCCAAAAAAAAACGTACTTGCAAAGGGCTTGCATTAACAGACTGTGGACTGTTCCATTTACTCCATGAAGCTTCTTGGTAACTTAAGAAAAAGAGAAACAATTTAAATTAAAGCAGACATTTTAAAACATAACAATGCTGCTAAAATAAGCATAAATATAACTAATTACCTCATTGTTGCAAATGTTTTTCTAAAGGAGAGCCCATGTGATTAGTGCAAAACTTCTTTACCCAAATAATATTTAGTTACCTTCATGAAACTAATTCCATTTGCTGCAGTTATACTATACCTACCATCTCTCCTCTATATACTTGCTGATGCTCATAACAGAGTTTAAAAAAATTAAGGCATGACAGTTTTTTCTACTGTCAGCAAGATATATCCTCTTTTTTTGATTAAGTGAGTTGTTTTTATATTATAAATGTATATGCCAGGGAATGAAGCAGTAATTTCAAGACGTGCTTAAAGCAAAAAAAATGATGCTTGGAAATCTTAACCATATTTACCCCATATGTCTATGAATGGGTAATTTGTCCTTCCCTTTTTCCCCTTCTTCAATGACTTAGAAGCTATCACTATATTGAATGTAAAGCTAAAGAAAGCTATCAAAATTTTACATAATGGGATGACTTAATTTGTGTGTAGTCTATTCTGTCTTACGACATGAATAATTTTGTTTTACTTACTTTTGTATCTTGAGAGAATACTAAACGCAGATCTCATGTTAGATTCAAACACAGGTCTACTGTGATGGGTAAGATTCAGTACCTGTACTGCTCTGTTAACCAGATCATTGGATTGATCATCAAGGGTCATAGTCTCAAAACTGTTGAAAACAAATTTTTAGAAATGATGGATTAATTCTATGCTAAACCTAAACCTTACATAGAAATGCCTATATCTAATTTAAAACACAACCAAAAAAAAAAAAAGGGGGGGAGAGGAGGAGGTATTGCTAAAAAGTCTTTTAAACCAAAGCAGGATTAATAGATTAATGAAAAAAACTTTTTTTTTTTCTTATTGCTTCAGAGATTTGTAATTTTATTGAAGAGAAAATTTTATAAAAGTGAACTTATTTTCTACATTCCTTTATGTACCAGTGTTAAGGTTTTCATTTATTTCTTTCAGTGACAGGACATCTCATATTTCTTAACAAAAACATGTGAAATAGAATATATAAAGTGTGTACTCATGATTTACGCAAAAGCTTCTGCCGGAGTATCGCTTTTAAAAATGGAAAAGAGAGAGAAAAGGGGGAAAGTAATGAGAGAGAGAGAGAGAGAGAGAGAGAGAGAGAGAGAGAGAGAGAGAGAGAGAGAGAGAGAGAGAGAGAGAGAGAGAGAGAGAGAGAGAGAGAGAGAGAGAGAGAGAGAGAGAGAAAGAGAGAGAAAGTAAGGGGAAGGGTAAGTGAACTTACTAATTTGCTATAAAGGAAATGGGATCATCAGGTCTGTTGGCGATGATCTTTGTCAAAAGATCTTTAATCATTCCAGTCACATTATTCTTATCTGTAAAACATACAAAATCTAATAAAATCTTGAAGTGCCATCATACCTTAATTGCCAGTTATCAATATCCATGCTGCTTCCTAGATCTAGCTTACATAATAAATTTCTGTTATCATTAATTGAACATAAAACTTTGTTTCCTTAATAGTGTAATATTGTTTGAGTCCTTGTTTTGTCTTGTTCACGTCTGTAGATGTCTTATCCTCGAGCATTTTAATTTCATAAATTAACAAATTAGTTTGCCATTCTCAAATTTTGCTATCAGTATCATGTCTGTTACAGGCAGTTTGGTATAATTATAAAACGCAGGGGTGTCCAGCCGTACAATTTACAAGCCAGGCCTCCAAAAGAGTACATGTACAATATTTTATTATAGTATTGTAAGGTTCCACAATATTTTGGGATAGTGTAAAATGTATCGCAAGGTGAAACGAGATGAAAAAAAAATCATGCATATTTATAGGTCCTATAAATTTTCAACCAGATTAAGCTGATTCATTTATACTGCCTTTATTGAGATTTAAATTCTTTCTCTTATTCTGAAAGAGAATAAATTGGCTCTTAGAGCCAATACTGAATGGAGTAAAATGCTCTGAAGCATGAGCTTTCCAATGAAATGAAGGGCATTAATTTCCGATTTAGTCCGATATCTTGCCTACCGAATGTTACGAAATTAAATAAGCAGCTCTTAAGGAAAGTATTCTTTTAGTTTCCCCAGTTCACCCAGGTGAAGATGAGCTGCTGTGTGTCTTTGTGCTAAAATTCCACAGCACAACGATTATGCCGTATCAGTTTCCTTCTCCATATGTGTATATAGTAATTGTGGATGCTTATGTTCTGGCAACAATGGTTGGTCTATTTTTGTGAAATGTCTTTGTAATGCTACGGTATTTATAATCTAGCTAAATCTACACAACAATGATAACGCAAGTTTTTGGGTACTCCGTTACTTTTATAAAATTTAATGATAGCGGGTAAAAACAAACTCTTGCCGATCTAAATGCTGACAGCTATTAAGTGTTACCCATGAATTGCCGTTCATTTTCTTGGTTATTTTCTGATGCTGGTGTAACAGCGGCAACTTTCCGTCTATCCGCCATCTTGTTGACATTAGATACAAAGGAGGTATCGGGTGCATGAACCGGATTGACTTTCTGGGTATGGAAGTTCGGTTAAAACAAAAAGAGAAAAAAATGTAAATAAATCGCCGAAATTGGCAAGTCTACAACAAAATAGTGCTCACGCTGTATGATAGTTTGTCACAGCTCTCCATATGTAAAAGATCTGGTGAGAAAATTCTCCCTCTGGCCACACTAGAAGCGGCGCAAAGCTCTGAAGAGGGAGCTTGTGCAATGCGATGCTTTGTAATACACAGTAAGTGAATCCTGTGATGCCAAAGCTCAGACCATCATTTTTAACATCCAGAACATGAATCGTAAAATAACATTACAAAGCGTCACAAGGTAGCCTATGATGAACGCATGAATACATTTAGGATAATGTGGTAATTTTCTTTCAGCTTCGTTGGCTTTGGAGTAAAAGTGGGCACCCAGGTATGTCCAGGGACTTTGGTGGGTTTGGGTCCCACACCATGGACTAGATCCAACAAACAACATTTTTGTAGACCTTGTTTATTTGTGTGATATCATCTAGTGGAGATTCATCGGATCCGTTATCGGATCATATAATACTCTATGTACGATTACTATTGAGCCGCTATTAAAAAAACGTACCAGGAAATTAGGTAAATAAAAATTTGAAACGAAAGAAGCAAAGATAGGCCATAGGGTATGAGAGATAGAGACGGAACTGGGACTAAAGTGATTAAAGTCTTTGTAAGAGCCACGGTATCAAAAGGCAGGAGGTGTGAACTAAAATATCATCGTGTTATGCAATCTAGAGTTTAGGAATTGAATGAGTTTCTGGTAATGTTACAGGATTTATTTTATGTTCTCTCTCTCTCTCTCTCTCTCTCTCTCTCTCTCTCTCTCTCTCTCTCTCTCTCTCCCTCCCTCCCTCTCTCTCCCTCCCTCTCCCCCTCTCCCTTTCTCCCTCCCTCCCTCTCTCTCATTATATCCTCGCTTTCGTCTGTTCCTACTTCGGTCAAAATTTATCACAATTTTTTTTATGGTTTGGTATTTATGAAAAAATCTGAATGGTTTAAAAGATATATAAAATGTATTTTACTTTTGACATGTTTTTTTTTTATTAGAGACAAAAAAAGCTAAAGTGAAGTGCATAATACAGATATTTCCTTACATACGCATTAGTAATTAATTTGTTTTATATCATGTAATAATCTCTTACAAATCCTGTGATCATTTCCTTCCACACTTTGCAATCCCTGTTGCTTTCAAAACTTCTGACCCTTTTCTTGCATAAAGCCTCCTAGTCAAGATGTCAGTCTTTTTTAAATGTCTTTAGGTAAAGGAAACATTCACATTTTTTTTTTATTTTTTTCTAGAAAACTTTTTAGAGGGGATGACATAACATCTTTTCTATAGGTACTGGGCATGCAGGTTTTATATATATACCTAAACATTTATTTCTTTTTTTTATTCAGATTAACCTTATGAAAACAACTGTATAAATTAAAATGTCCCAGCAAGGTGAAAATGTGAGTACAGATCTGGTTCAACTGTCAACCAATGCTCTTCAGGCCCAAGAGCGTATTAGTTGGCTATTGGGAAGGTCAGGCTCCCTTGAAAATCCAAATGGTAAGCTGTAAAATTTTTAGAACAATAGCCCAAGTTGTGATACAATTAGTAGGCTACTAATTATATTAGATTTAAACGAGGCAGATCACTGTAGTAATTACAAGTAAATAGAGCTAGAGTTGTAGCTTTTTTTCACCTTCACCATGGAACTCTTTTTTAGGTAGTGAAGTCAATGTTCAAAGCCTATTTCTAACCACTGGGGAGCAGTATCTAAAAGTCTAATTCTACATGATTCTTAATAATATTAATAACACCATACTACATTCTACTATGTAAGTATAAGAATGTTGACCATAATGTCTACTTTCAACCAATATATGCCATCTTTATTCTGTAAAATTATCATGCCATTTAGCGCCTTTAATGCAAAATCCGTCATTTAAATTAAGGGTCTAGTAATTTTTCTCCAGGCAAGTAAATTAGATGTGCAATCTCAAGGCAGTATAGGTAGGTATAGATGTCAGGAGCTGGCAAGTCAGTCAGAAATGATCTGAGGTATCAAATCGGTTATAATAGAAAAAGATTAGATCACATCACCAGTTTTGTTCTTTGATCTGTCTGCAGTGGAGGTCTCATGAGTATTTAAAAAATCAAAATAATGATGGCCACTAAAGTAAAGTTATAACAAATATTGTAGCTAGGTAAATAGCAACATGTCAGGTTAAAAAAAAAAAAAGAAAGATATGCTTATATTATTTTTGTAGTGGAATGCTAATAAATGATTTTGCTTACAACATATAGATTCTTCAACCAGAAGAGACTTGTTCAGTCTGTAAATGTATTTAAGATGATATTCGCATACTCAAATGGCATAAAAAGTCTGAATGAAGGTCATTTTGCTCTCTAGCTATATCTGTTGATTGCAGCTCTTTTGTATTCTTTTATGGGCAAGATGAAACTGTAGTTAGCAAATTGAATCAGTATTTAGTAGGTAGGTATGATTAGAGCCATAGCCACAACTTAGGATACCTTAGGAAAGCATTTTCTCTTACATTTTTATTATTTTAAGCGCATCTGGATTACAAAGAAAGGTTATTTGGCATTGAGCAATACAAAAAAAAATCTATGAAAAGCAAATAACCAGCACATAACAATGTAATGAAACAGCAGTTGAATTCTTTGTGAGGATTTTATTTTCCATTTTACAGAGAAAGATTAATTCTCATATAGATTTTTTTCACTTTTTTTCATCTTTCAGTGTCTGAAAAAGTGCATGCATGTCTAGATATTCTCCGATCACAGAAAGCTGGATTTGAAAAGAGTGATGCAGATTTTATTGTTCCTCACATATCTGAGGAAAGCCTGCTGGAATTGAAGCAGCTTACTCTAATGCATACACCAGCATCTGTCAATGATGAGGCGAAAGAAAAGTTCAGGAATCTAGTAGAGCTTTCCTTGAAAGGTATGATATAAGTTAACAAATTATGTGCATATTTTCATATTTTTGCTAATTCACATGATTGTAGTAACGGCTACTTTCTTGGTAGGACTTAGGATGTTGAAAATTATACATACCACTTACTATGGCTTTGGTGAAAATAAGATAATTCTGTGCGAAATAAAAATGCTTCTTTGTAGAAGCATTAATATTTCTGCCATTGCAGTGTAATTGGAAAATAAAACCAAAAAAACATGGAATCTCTTATATTGAGAAAAGTATCCTTTTAACAAAAGTTTCACTTAAGTTGTTTTCATTTCCTTAAATTTCTTTTAAACCAGACCAATGCAAATCAATTGAATCTGTGACCCTTCTCACATGTCCGTGGTACGAGTTGTCTCAGAGGGAGCGTGGTGAGCAGGCCAAGCACAACATTCTCCTTGTTGTTTTCTGCAGCAAGGACAACCAGTTTTTCTCCCCCGCAAACCCCCACATTAAGGAGAATGCCAGTGTCATTGACTTTGTATGTATTTCTATATGAAGTGTCTCACCAGATTTAATTCTCAATTTAGTTTTTTTTTTAAGTCTTGTTTATTTTTCTCATAGGTAAATGTTGACTGCGAATAATTGCGTCCGTACCTTTTTACTTTTTAGGGTTTCATTTTGAGTGATATGATTTCAATCATTATTTAAACTTTAATCAATTCACAGATTGGATATTTAGGCAGTATTTGAGAAAATAAATGTGCAGCATCACAAGTGTGAGAGAAACTGCAATGGCTAGCAAGTTTTAACTCACTAGTTTTGTGACAAATATGTGATTATGAGATTTTTGGTTTCCTATAATGTCCCAGGCTTGTCCCTTGATAGTTTACATTTATACATATTTTTTTCTGACCCTCAACTTGCCCTCTGTCCATTCCTCATCATGAAGGGCTGGTTTTGTGCTGTTGAGTTGTGTCACTTTGGACAAGCATTGTGCAGGGGTCGTACACGTAATTTAGAGGCAATTTACAACAGGCCTGGAGCTGATGTATACTCAAGCTTGCACTGGCTCAAGTTAAGAAATAACTTGAAATACATGTCCGTCACTGGTAGGCGACATTTGATGTAGTCAAGCTTTCTTTTAAATCATGTTTTATTTTCTATTTCTTGATGATTTCAGCAACCAATTTTAGTTGTGAATGATGATGGCACTAAAATTAATGTGTTCACCCTTAAATATGTAGCACTTAAATTTTCAGTTTCATGTCTAGACCATGTCACTAGAGTAAGTTTTAAACTTCCACCTACTTGCCCTGCCATGCATAGATTAGCCTAGAGAAAACAAATTTTTGAATCACTTTTTTTAGAAAATGAATGAATGTAATCACCAAGATTCATTGTGGTTCAACTTTGCTGATTTTTTTTTCATCCTATTTTTATAAGTGGTTGGTTTATTGTTGAGCTGATTGGGTATAAGATACTTATGCCAGCATGGCTTGTGACCAACAAGCTTTTATGTCATAGCAGCAGCAGTTGTGCAATTACTTTTATGGGAAGTATGTTTAAAACATCTAGCTAACTAGTATTCACGTTTTTGAAATATCATTTTTTATAGAAAAATGCAACTTTTCTTTGAATACATATTTGAAGGGAATGTGTCTAAGGTAGTATATAATATTGTGCAATTTTTGTTTGTGTTAAGTATTTGTAATTGTTAAACGTAAATGGTATATTAGAGTTATTATGATCAACTAGTTCTGAAAAACTGGCTTGGTCAAAAAAATTAAAAAAAAAATTTTTTCCACATCAAAAAATAAATTTTATTATATTTTTGTCCATATTTCCGTACTATTTTTTTTGTTTTCATGTCTTAAGGTACCCCAGGCTTTTTGGAGGCTTGTCTTGGCCAAGCTGTTGGAGGGATAGCCAAGAAGAAAAAACATGGGGGCATGAAACTAAAGGAAGGAGCAAGCATTTTTGAGATTTGCTCTTCACTCAGGTACTTTTTGCTTGAATTTTACAACAAAAAACATACTTAAAATGAATTATATTATTAAAAATCCTGTGCAAGGAATTTTATCTTTAAAAAGTCTAAAAAAAAAAAAAAAGAAAATTGGTGTTTTGAATTTCATAAATCTACATGTTTACATTTTGTTCTTTTCATATTTGTCACTTTTTTCTTTTGTTGTTATTCATTCGATGTTATTTTTTTTTGTTTGTGTGTGAATATGATCTTCCCATGGAAAAGTCTTTTTAATTGCTTAATCATGTTTTTGTCAAGACCTGTCTTATTGCCAGATGTAACAGTTAAAAGACAACTTAAGTGATCTATATCTGCGCACTGCTTTTTGTTTGAAACATTAGATCTTATATAGTTATAAAGCTAACCAGCCATTTCCTCCAAATTGATATGATTCTGACTGTTGTAATTTTTAGGATAATTGTTGTACGGTTATAACGTCATTGCACTTAATTATTGCCTCTCAGGCTAAAAAATAAATATCTATGATCTCTTCAAAGTGGACTTCTGAGAATTTTTTTTTCTGAAGGATAACATATATTGATTGGAAAAAAAAGTGAGACTAGATCTGTTTGATACTGAGAAATTATTTCATATCTCCCAGGTTACTTCAGCATGCAGAAAACACATTGCTGCATGGAGTTGGTCACAGTGAGGTCAATGAGTCAGCCTTGAGTTCTGAAGGCAAGACAGCCTTGGCTCAACTGAAAGTCTTTTATGACCAAACAGATGTCGTCTCTTGCAAACAGAAGTTATTTGATCTCCTTATGAAATGGGCCGGAGAATTAAGAGTAATTTGTTGAAAAATGTGTGACAAGAGTCACTAAAAGGATATTTCAATATTACAGTTCTGAAAATAATACAAATTTAAATTTCTAAACAGTTTGTTAGACTGTTGCCCTTTAGAGTTTGTATTGGACAAAAAAAAACTTGAAAGTGCTTCAGCTATAGCTGGAAAACTATTTTTTTTTTATTTTCAAAAGTCCCAATTTTGAAAGAAAATTGAAGCTTGTCCTAACATAATTCAACTTAAATTTCACACAATCAGTCTAAATGAGTTGGATGCTGCAATGTATCTTTCTTAAAGTATCGCAATAATGAATAACATTTCTTTATCTGTTTACCAGTAATAAACTACTGGCTGTAAGTGCAAAGGTTTTTTTTCTCTTTTCATTTTCTTAAATAGTGAGAACAATCTCAACTAGAGGCTACACTTTTGAGGAAAGATGGTCAACTTTTTTCAATTTTATGGAAGGCTTTTATTCAAGATTATGATGGACAAGGTTTTGGAAAGAAAAGATGAAATCAAATTCTTTGAATTTATTAGCTGTTTGTTTTTTGCACATATTTTTTTAGAAACATTGTTACTCATTACTGTTGAGGTGTTGAAAAAAAAGTTAAATATGTAGCATTTGTATCAATAAGAGAAAAAAAAACACTTTTATTTTCTTTTTTTTAATAGCTGTTCTCTCAGATCATCTATGACTCATCATACTTGTTCTTATACATCCTAACAATAAAAATTATATAATGTCAATATAATTCTCTGTCGATATTTTTAAACTTCTAACTGAAAGAGGGAATACATAAAAAAAAAATCTCTATCGTTTTTAAGTAAAAATTGGTGGCAAAATCAGTAACCTTTGACATAAAGCGGACATTTAGATAATCTGACTGGGTTTGTGCTATGCACATCCAGCAGATACATCAAACATTTTTAAAAGGCCTGAGGCTAAAACTGGATTTAAGAAAAGTCCACTTTTTTTCAAAACCGCAAATATGCTCAGTTTGTTATTCTCTGTACTCTTGTTTAGATAACTTTTTTTTTTGTATCTTCACCTCTTTAGAATTTATTTCATAGCAGAAGTGTGTGTAAGTGTTGATTTTTTTCCTTTGTTCTAAAAAGAATTGATGCTAAGACTTAAATATTTTGGTCTTTTCCTCAGCCTTTAGCAAATGCCTTCAAAGCTAAACTCGGAAAGCAGAAACAAAATGAAACAGACCTGGTGGTAGGTGAATGGATGATGAAAACTAGACTGCAAAACAAAACCATCAGCCCTCAAAAATGTACATTTCATCTTTCCACTTTTTAATTATAAGTCCTAGTGTATTACATTTAGTATTATGGAGTAAAAAGAATGTAGTTAATCAAACAAAATTGAACCTAGGGGCTAAAGACATATTGAAGGAAGAGAAGAATACAGTGGAACTCCTTAAAATTCACCTAATGATATATAAAATTATAGAAAGGCAATCTTTTTTTATATTTGGATTACATATTTACCCAAACTAATGCCAGACATAGGTTTAGAAATTGCATATAATCTGTACAAAATCTGTTAAAAGTAATTAAGAACCTTTTTTTTTTATTAAGGTAAATAAAAAATATAAACAAAATATATTAAAAAAAAAAAACAAAAACGAAGTCCTTGTTTATTTTGATTGAAAAGTGTTGTTAGTCAAGCACAAAGAAATTTTCAAACTGTCAAATATTAGATCAGACTAACACAAGCTCAAGTGATATTGATTAATAATTTATAGGCGGTGTGATGGGTCTGGGGGGTTAACTTATCTGTTGAATAAAGCTTACATCCAGTCTAGATCTAGGCAGCGTACTCTGTAGACCTATATGCTATTTGATGCTTTCTTACACTGTTGCAATGTTTTATTGATGAATGATGATACAAAAACACATGGAGGTCTTTTTCTAAGCTAACTCTGACCTTTGTCATTCTGACCAGCAAACAGTTGTGAAAGTAGTGCTGCTTAATCTAGACTACAAACACACTCAGCTAACTCTAATTGCAGTACTCGGAAGCACATGGTGTGGAGAGAGAAATAAACAAATAAAAGGGAGAGGAATATATATGTTTGACTACAAGGAGAGTACTCAGGGATGCCACTGTAGGCCTATATCAGAAAAAAGTATTATCTTTCATTTCAACTTCATTAAAGGTACATGAAGAACAAAATATGAGACAATGAAATAAACTTAAGATTTTAACAACCAAAGAAAAAAATTAAATCCAAACCTTGTATGTCATTGTGCTTTTCATAGCTTAGGTTCTTGCTCCAAAAGGATATAAATGCAATTACCTGGTATAATGAATACATGTACTAAACGTCACTTTTTCATCAACTTGTTCAATATGATGAAAAGCATAAGCCATGAAAATTTATTTCTTATTGTGATATTATTGCCACTTCACTCGTTCATTGTCTTTGTAGCTTTGCCAGATGACATAAGTAAGCTTCAAGAATTGATGCAGAAAGTTGGTGGCCCAGTTTCCAGCATGAAGCCAGAGCAAATAATCCTTGTGGCGGTTGCTGGCAGTGCAATGTATAACCTGAATACACCAACATCTGACATTGACTATGTAGTTGTTTATTCAACACCTGTAGATGTGAGTGAATGTTTTACTTCCCTATCCATTGAATTGTTTTTTGTTTTGTTTCACTATTTGATCCTCTTTTATACATTTTGACCCATGCTTGTATAAAAAGAAATAAAGTAAATTGATCTTAACAGAGAAAAGAAAATGTTTCTAAAAAAAACTCAATACAAATATTTCAAATTTCATGTCCATTAAAAGTGCAAGTCCTATTTTTATTTTTTTTTTTAATTCTTGAATTATGATTTTATGAGCAAAATCAAAGGTGATTGACTACCGCAACAGATTTTTATTCTTTTCGATTATCCTTAAATTGGTCAATAGTTGAAATCAATCGGTATTTTCTTGAACCAGGAGTTCGATATCTTCTGTATGGGAAAGGGAAGTTTATTATTATTACAAATTTAGTTTTAATATCTCAAAACAAAACTCATATACCACTTTTTACTTTAGGATGATGTCTGCTCAGTGAAAATGCAAAATGATTCACTTACTCTTTTTGTGTTAGCAACTGTTATTGTTATGTGGTATTCTACAACTTGTTGGCAGAACCTGCTCAGTGCCACCAAAAAGCTTCCAGAATGTCATGAAAGCAGAGGAACAGAGAAAACTGTGGAATATGGTGCATACGAGGCAAGACTGTTGTGTGAGATGCTCTTGAAATGCAGTGTGGTTATTTTAGAAGTACGTATTACGCAATAAAAGTATTAAACTTCATGGATAATGATTTCAAACAATTGCTTCATGTTAAGTTGCATTCATGATAAACCATGATTTCTTTTTGGATAAATTAAATTCTTTGAAGATTATTTGAACTTGTTCAGCTTTTGATTCATATTCCGTTCTTTTTTTTTTAACTTTATATTTAAACCATTGTGGGAGTTTCATAAAGTGTCGTATGAGAGTAATATTTTCATAGGTCAAACATGATATTTTTTTTCAAATGATAGGAAAATGATTTAAAGTGAGATTTTAAAGTACAACGTGACTGTTTGCTTAGATTGTGATTTCTTGCCCACATATTATGTAACTTATTACAGTGGTGTTTTCAAATTGCTTTAGCCTTTATAGATAATGAAAGTTTATCATATAGGCAAATACATCAGTCTTCATCTCCTTGAACTTTTTTCAAGAAAAGAAAGCCTGTTCTCCTGTATCTGCATCATTGCCTCCAATTTTACTAACTGACTTGTCTTCATCTAAAATTCATATCCACCAGGCTGCCTTGGGATGACACATCTAATATGTTCAATTAAAAAAAACTTGATGTGCCTTCCGAACCTTTCGACCCATATTACATCAGAATATATTTATAAATAAAACCAAATATCTAATTTAATATTAGATAGCAGAAGGTTTTATCGGACCTTCGAATACAAATACAGTGATAGCCACGCACATGCTTCTACTAATATTGTGGGAGTGCATAAAATGAGTTTCAAAAAAGCAACACAGGGAGAACAATTGTTCCGTTCATTTTTCAAACAATTACAATGATATGATATTGAAGTATGAACAACATTTTTTTTGTTTTACCCTCCCATGTTTTATCTAATTGAGATATACTTCCCCTTTTTCTGATTCCAGCTTTTGTTTACAGAGAAACATGAATACACAAGTCCTCTCTGGGAAGTAAGAATACATTTTGTGTTCATTTTAAAAAAAATTGCACACTCCTTGAATGCACCTGAAATGTAAACAATTTATGAAAATTTGAAAATTTTAAATCCCTGTGAAAAGAGATAATTAAAGAGGAAGTGAAAGGAGATTATATGTAAATGAAAAAATGTACTTTGATTATTTATTTTTATTCATTAAACTTAAAATGTCTTATTTAACCCTAGACAAAATGTATTGTGCATGTACTTACAGAATATATTCTCATGTCCTTTAGAACATATAGATATTTTTATATCCTTTTTCTTTTTTGTCATCTCTCTTAGTTTTGAAATTGGGAATCAGCCCAACCAATAAAAGTCAAGTTTCCTTTAAAAAAAAATAGATCTAGTTTTCAAGTGATTTTATTATTTCATTTTTTTTTTTTTGCATCCAGGAACTTGCTAAACACAAGCAATCATTTGTTACAGAGAAGGCAATATCACAATATCTAGGCCTGATCAAAAATAATTTTAAAAATATAGGAAAGGGAAAGCACTCGGAGTCACCTAAACGGGACAGGAAGTTGTTCTATCAGGTAAAGTAATTTTCTGCTATTTTTTTTTTTCAATGATTCTGTCTTATTTGGAGTTGAACATAACTTTTATCTTCCAAAGAACCTCTTTGATGAATATTTTGAAACTTTGAGCTCTTCAAATTACTTGTCCCTCCTAACATTTCTTAACTCTATGGACTGGTTTTATTTGTCATCTTCTTGATGATCATTTTAGACAGATATATACAAACAATAGTAGATATTCTTTTTTTCATCATTATACCCAAACTGCATGTATTTGGGACAGCATTATGTGATCTTTTACATGATGGTGATCTAATTTTTACATTTCTGTTTTGTCTTTTCTCCCAGAATTTTCATAAAATCTACAGTATTAAGTCTATGATGAGGGGAGAACTCCCACAGGTGAGAGTGGAAGGGGCTATCAGAGACTTCATCATGGCTGTTAGAACCCAGGACTCAGGGGTGAGCCCCATTCCTGATACTGAGATTACTAATGCTGCTACTACTGACACAAATATTGCAGCTGTTGTAATTAATCCTGATGCTACTTTAAATACATCAACGGTTACTACTTCTGCTACAACTATATCATTACCAAAACCACCACTCCTATTACTACCATACTACCACTTCACCTATAAACTTTCTGTTAACTTTGGCTGTCACCATGACAGGTTATACTATACTCCTGATTCTGCTTGCACATCTACTTTTCTAACTACAATCATCATTTCTGCTATTTTAACTTTTTTAAAAAATATTTTACATATGAAACTACTCTGTACCTTTTTAATTGTATCATCAAGTAAAGAAAAATAATCTTCTGTTCAGCAAGTTTCATCTTTTTTTTTAAACTTTTTTCCCTTGTCTTGTTAATTTAATGGACATCTGATTCAGTTTGTATTTTAGAATCATTCTAACAAAATGTTAAATAGATAAACTGTGTAAAGTAGGAGAAAGATTTTTTTCTGTAGTCTTGTTTTAGCTGTGTCTTCTGTTTTGCATCATTGAAAACTAATTGTAGTAACAATTCATGTTGGAAATGGAATCATTCAGTCATTAAACTTAAAAAGAAGACATCACTAAAATTGCTCAAGTTCTCAGCATAAATGTTCAAATTGTTCTTTATCTTTTGAATTGTGCATCTTCTCTCTAGGAATGGAGTCGTGACAACATACTGACCAAACTAGAGGAAGAATATTCTTGCCTGAGAGAAAACTTGTGTTCCAGAACAAGCAGATTGCGGGAAAATCCAGACTACAATGTGTGCACTGATTGGCTCATGAATGTTAGAGGGTTATAATAAAAGACACATGTATTTTCAAATTATAATCTTGTAATTTAGGAATTTTTACTTCTTAAACAATCGACAGATGAAAAATTTACAATCAATGTCAGTTTCTTCTTAAAATGGCAGATGTAAATGTAAACAAGTGCAACTTCAGTAACAATTTCAGAATTTTTTGTCTTTGCTAATGATTAAGGCTTGAATGTTTACAAATTTTAAACATAGAAATAAGATTTCGATTCTCTGTTATGTTTGCCATTATTTTGTGGAGAGGGTGCTCTAGAAAGTATCTGTATTAGCATAATTACTACTACTGTTGTCAGCTGTTATCTCTTGGTGGAGTGAGTGACGGTCGAGTTGGTAATGCGCTTGACTACCAATCCAGAAGTCCCGAGTTTGAATCAGTCCATGCCAAAAAGTTTTTCAGCTCCCTTGGTCCACCCAGGACTAAATGAGTAGCTAGCTCTCTTTAGACTTGGTGAAAGTAAAGGCGACGATGGAAGCAATGGCAAACTATTTCACACTATCGTATGTCGAGAAAAATCAGGACCCTTCTCCTGGTTCCTCTATACTTGGATTGGGTTCGTGATAGGTAAAGTGAGTCACGAACTCAATCCAAGTGTTCGTGACTCACTACTTATCTCTCAGTAAGCAATTTTTAGGTCTCAGATGAGTACCCTATAATTCAAACTCTATGTTCAGAGAATTTTTACAGCCTACGCAAGTCTTTTTGGTTCTTCTGTGGTGATGTCATGCCCAACTATCTTCCTTGTAGCTAAAAATTTAGTTCTCTTCTCAATTAGAACCTTTTATAGAGATTTCTGCATTTGTTTTAGTTTGTTTCTGTAGACTGCTATCAGAAGCTATCTTCTGTGGAGAGTAGGAGACGGCAGATCAGTTCGAAAAACAATAGTTGAGGCCCATAGCTTTTCTTTAATGTCAGCAGGTTTTATCTTGGGCAATGGGAAAAAGCATTATTTTTTTTTATTTTAGGCTTTTATATTTCCAAGAGATAGGTTGGTTTTTTTTCCTTACGCAAATGATGTGTCAGCTTGTTTTATTTTCAGTTAGATCAGACCTCAGCCAATAATCAAAAGTAAAAAATCTGGAAGAAGAGAGACATATAACCTTCTCTTTCTCATGAAAGCAAGCTTATCGGCTAAGTAAAGATTAATTAAATTGATGCTTTCAATAGTAAAAAAAATTACCTCATTGTAACTAACGTAACTCCAACTAAATCTGTTTGTGGTGTAGGTATTTGTTCATCAAGTACTTCAGTTTGTGATTAAGCATCACATATTTCCTTAGCAGCAAATGTTAATACTACTACTTGTACATGTATCTTTCATGTCATAGGGAATTTCATGCTGATAACTTATTAATCAAATCTGAACTATCATTGTTTTTATCACATATGCTCGTGATTTTTATTTACTTCATTGCATACATTTCACAGCATGAATGTAACTATTATTGTTGTAAGTGAATGCTGTGTTTCGATCAGATGATGATTATGAGATCATTAAATAAACAATCAAATTATTTTCTTGTTGACTCAAGTGTTTTTGATCCTGTGTTGTGTTGTCACTGTGTCAGTGGTAAAGTCAATTCACTTGAACTGGTATGGTATAATTCAATAAAATGTGAGAAAGTATGATAAAAGAAAAACACATCTTGTGGATCCCCTTTTCAATCTCTTTATTTGATGTAGTTATTAAATGAGAAGCAATTTGGTAGGTGCCAGCACAACAAATGAACATTGATGTTTAAAATCTTAAAATATAGCAAGTTGGTTTTCACCCAAAGTCTACTGCTCTACCTTTTCAATCTCTTTATTTGATGTAGTTATGAAATGAGATGCAATTTGGTAGGTGCCAACACAACAAATGAACAATACATTGATGTTTAAAATCTTAAAATATAGCAAGTTGGTTTTCACCCAAATTCTACTTCTCTACCTTTACTTTTTGTTCTGAAATTATTGCTTATATCCTTAGTCATGATTTGCCTCCACTTGTATTCCTCATTAAAAAATATAATGCAAATTCGGCATGCATAGTGTTATACAGTGCTTTAATTGTTTATACGTCCAATGGGTTGTCTTTTATGCATTTTGGATCTTTAAATTTAAGTTACCTCATGTGATGTAACCTAAATTTATACCATAGAGTGCAAGATATTGCAGTTTACTGAGTTGGAAATGTTCAGTTGACAAAACAAAAGTCCTCGATTCGAATCCTGGTTTGGGGTATGTGATTGGAAAGGGGGAGGTGGGGGCAAGGGGAAAGGTCAGCCTCATCTAACCAGTCCTATCACAAAACTTGTCAGGAGCCGAATAGTTTTTGTTTTTGTAGCTGTAGAGGTTGCATCGACATTGCACCAAGTCAATGCCTATGGGACTGAAAATAAGATTTTGAATTTCTTTGATTTAAAATATATCAGTTGCGGCCTTGAATTGTTAGCTGTCTAGAGAGGGTGGGATCAGAGCCAAACGAGAGAAAAATAAATACTTTTACTTCAAAACACTCTCTGAGTGGGCCAGGGGAAGGAAGGAAGGGGGGTTAAGGAAAGGAGGATGTTTACTCATGAATAACTCAAAATAAATACTTTTACTTCAAAATACTCTCTGAGTAGGCCAGGGGAAGGAAGGAAGGGGGGTTAAGGAAAGGAGGATGTTTACTCATGAATAACTCAAAATGCTCAAATGCCAAAGTCTTTCGAATTTTCATCCAAATCACATTTATTTCTAACCTCTGCCTTTCATAGCCATGAAATTCTCGAGAAAAGGTGGACTTAAAGAAGTAATGAGGGGAATTAACGGAGGAATAAAGCGATTAATAAAACTATTAACTATGAAATACTATTATCATTGTTTTATCAATAGCCCAAAGGTACATATCCCACACTACCACTACTACTACTACTACTACTACTACTACTACTACTACTACTACTACTACTACTACTACTACTACTACTACTACTACTACTACTACTACTGCTACTACTGCTACTACTACTACTACTACTACTACTACTACTACTACTACTACTACCACCACCACCACTACTACTACTACTACTACTACTACTACTACTACTACTACTACTACTACTACTACTACTACTACTACTACTACTACTACTACTACTACTACTACTACTACTACTACTACTACTACTACTACTACTACTACCACCACCACTATTTCTACTGTTGCTCCTTTTTCTTACAATGAAAATAAGTTAGCATTTCAACGCTACGCGCTGAAGCTTTGGGAGAACAAATAAGCTCACAACTAATTAATACTGGCGATTTAAAGCAAAACAGGTGTGCCTCACAACAGCAGGACACTGGTTAAACTGCCACTTGTTGTTAAGATGCTAGCGCGGCACTAAATTTTGAGATAATACACGTGATGTAAGATCAATTTACTTCATAAGAATGAGTGGAGGTTATACTGTTCTTAAACAACTCTGTAATAACGTATGTTTTACTCCAGTCGGAACTGCATTGTTTACTTCCGAAACAAGAGAATTTCTGCTCATATTTCAAACAACAGTAACAATGGTGACCGTTAATTTAGTTTTTGTCGGCTTAATTTTTCATCTGGAGGCCGCAATAACCTACCAGTTCGATTTTATAAATGATTTTTTTTTAAAGGGAAAGATTGCAAGTACGAAAGGATTTATTGATTTCCGTAAACAAACGAAGCTCACTCTCGGTTTCTCTCGTGAAAGCAAGATGGCCGTCAATTGATGACAGGGCTAGTGCCACCATAACCTGAATTTTAATGACATACCATTTAACTTTTGGTATGTATTTTCGTATGGACCTATTGCTTACGTGCTTCAAATAATAAATATTTTCCGTATGTAATATTTTAACGCAAATTAATTTGTATAGAAGTGCACGCAAATCAGATCTTGTTATTATCATCCAGTCTCATTCTGACTCTAGTGCAGCTGTTACTCAAATTACATGTTACAGTCAGACATTTGCCCCCACTTGTTGATCAGTTTGATGTTTATAATGCAAAGTAATTCACTGTTGAGTCTGGTCTAGCATGCTTTATTTTTTATTAACATTTCTAATGGTTATCATTTATGTCCAAATCTCTAGATCGAGACAAACTTTATTGTGACTGCTAGACCTCTAGATTTAGTTCAAGATCAAGAATCTAGATCTAGATCTAAATCTGATGTTCTAGATTTCTAGATCTAATCTTTAGGAGAATAATCTGAAAGTCTGCTTTGAAAAGGTGCAAGTGGAACTTCACCCTCAGACCTGTTCACATGCAGGGACGGATTGATGTGTTCTGGCAAAAAGCCTTGGAACTTTCCATATGAAGTGATTTAAAGTAAAAAGTTGCGAAGGTCAGGGTCTGTGTTACTCAGAAATATTGTTATTGTTACAAACCCCTTCCCTTTATTTACATACATGATACAACGGTCAAAGGAAAATCCGATAGAAAAAGGCTAGATTTGTAGAAATCTAATAATATGGTATCTAGCCCATTGTTTGTAAACATGATCAATGTAAAAATAGAGCACTCTTCTAAGTCTTAATACCAGATTTGTGGTTGATCTTGAGTTTGTGAGATCGTTGATTTCACCTAAAACCTAAAAATAAAAATTATTCTAAAATCTGTCTCATGTCTGAGTTGGGTGTCAAATGCTGAATTGAAATTTAAAGCCTAGTGCCTAATCACCTAGACCTAGATCTCTAGGTCTCAAATGTGATCAGGTTATATTTATTAGCCTAGTGCCTAATCACCTAGACCTAGATCTCTAGGTCTCAAATGTGATCAGGTTATATTTATTAGCCTAGTGCCTAATCACCTAGACCTAGATCTCTAGGTCTCAAATGTGATCAGGTTATATTTATTAGCCTAGTGCCTAATCACCTAGACCTAGATCTCTAGTCTCAAATGTGATCAGGTTATATTTATTAGCCTAGTGCCTAATCACCTAGACCTAGATCTCTAGGTCTCAAATGTGATCAGGTTATATTTATTTCGGTATATTGTGCATGCCCTTGGACTGCTGTGTTTAGAGGCTAGCTGCCCTGGTGAAGAATAAGTGGAGCAGGCAAAAGCAGATGTGGACTGGTATACAGAACTGAGAAAGACATCAGGAAATAGTGCATCACAAAAATGCTTCTATCATGAAAAGGATTTATTTGGAACAAATAAAATGTTCAAATTCCTGATCAGAGTTTTAAACTCATTAAGAAACATGCTATTTTAAAGCTTAATCAAAGTTGGGCTAATATCTGCAAATTTACCAAATTTTCCATGTAAAAATATAAGTACATAACATAGGGTTGCATACAGGAGTGTATAAAATCATAAGAAATTAAATACAAATCTACTTTTCAGCAGTGTTCCACTACCAGTGGAACTGGTGATTGATTGACAAGTAATGTCTGAGATTTTTACTTACTTTGGACAGTACCCTGTAAAATAGGTCAAGATTTGGATTTAAAGATGAATTAATTAAACTTACAATGATAATAAGGAATACTAAGTTTATATCATCAGAGATTATAGCTTTCAGTTTGAATGTATGGCAATCAATATGACCAAATGAAATTGCTTAGTAAAACACAATGTAGTCAGTTTTTATATGTACTAATTGCCAACTGTTTGAATTATCCCAAAGAAAATGGAATTTTAAAGTAACATTGAAAACTATGTGAGTGGTCTTTAAGGCAGGTTAAATAATAGTGGACTTTTTGTTTCTTTTTCATGCAGCCAAGGTTATTGGAGACTTAGATTTTAATGGGGAAGTCAGAGTCATAACTCATACTGTTGTACATAACTGGCTCTGACAAGTCCTTCATTCTCATCGACTCTTACTGCTGCTGGCCATAACAACAACAGCAAAAGCCATCATGTCGTAAGTTTTCTTTTTCCTCATTTTTACTATTCTTAATATTGCTATGTTTTTATTTGTCTTGAAGATGTAAAATTTTATCACCCCCTTCGTTTCACTTTCACTCAGGTATGAGGGTGATGTGGTGTTGATGTTTTTAAGATTTTAATATTGAATATTTGCACTTGCAATTTTGGGATTTTTTTGTTTAAAGATATTTTTTGCTTCAAACTTTCAAGTTTCTTTATGTAGTGCTCTCTACCTGCGTAGGAATTGAAAGCCAAAGTAACCTGTCAATTAGACTGGCTGCTAGGACCATATAATCAAGCATTCTAGACCACTTAGGCAATTCAAATTTGACATAAAATTGTAAATTGCCCTAAAGATGTCTGGAGTGGTTATATTATTTTTCACCAAAATAGTATTTTTTTTAGAGGCAAAAATGTAATATAAGTATTTTCTTAAAAGATAAATGTGAATGTGCAAACTTGCTGCCCTAATTGCCCACGGCAAAAAGGGCAGTAAGTAAGTAAGTAATGTGCAAACTACTTCCTGTTGCACAACTGGGCAGTGATGGCAGGATTGATACTGAAAGTAGGCCTACTATATTACATGTAGGTGGCGCATTTCTAAAACTGTCTGGAATAGAACTACAGTGCAATCCGCTTGAAGTCAACTCACCTAACGTTGACTCTTGCTTGAAACAACACCTCACTGCGGTCCCGTTTTTTTCTTATTTGTTTAAGTAACTGATTTTCTGATAAAGTCAGCGGCTTGGGGACATTTTCGCTTAAAGATCGGAAAAGGTGAAACCCATAAAAGCAGGGGTGCGTAGGGATGTGTGGGCGGGATATAGCTCTTTGTAAACCCAATACAACCAGTAAGTCACTGTGTAATTAATACCATGCTTAACAAGACCTAGCTAAGTTAGTGCGGTCTTACGCGGTTGTGACAGTAACAAAGAAGAATGGAAGGGTGTGGGCGGGATGGAGGCTGTGTGTGTCTAGATGCAGTTTTCTCCTCACTGCCACACTCCTTAACCAATAGATTCCTTTTCAGAGCAACGAATAATACTACATTTTTTTAACCAGGCCATCTGTAAGTAATGATGGTCCCAAGCCCATTTTACAAGAGGGTAAAGCTGAAAAAAAAAATATAGTAAGAAATGCAGGTATGTGTGCATGTGTTTTTGTGTGTAGTAGCCTACATCAAGTTGTTGAGATAAACCTCTTTTCAGACTTGTGTGGTTTTCTCTTTGCCTAAATAACTGGTATAAATTAACCACACTATAGCTATAAGTAAGGAAATGGAGACACTGCAAAGGGAGACCACTATCATAAGTAACAAAATGGAGACTACCTGTTTTTATAA
Source organism: Elysia crispata (assembly GCA_033675545.1). Lineage (NCBI taxonomy): Eukaryota > Metazoa > Mollusca > Gastropoda > Plakobranchidae > Elysia > Elysia crispata. The sequence goes on from JAWDGP010004450.1 coordinate 223,165, forward strand.
TAATAATAATATCAATATTTTGATTTGTTTCCTGGAAATGGATAAAATCAACTTTTTTTGGGGTCCCGAGGTGTTGACTTTAAGCGGATCCCATTGTGCATGTTATAGAGTAAGATCTTAGAAGTGAGAATCAAAAAAAGTTGTTTGGATTTTAGATACTTACAGCAGTTTGACTCAAATCAAAAGGTTAAAGTCCAGATCTAGATTTTACTTTTAGACTTAGAATTACAAATGGATTTAAGATCTAGACTAATCTAGATTTAAGATAAAGAAAGATAGATGGAGGTATATGTGGATCATGTAGTAAAACAAAAGATATCAAGACCAGTCATAAGCCTATTTAATACACACAATCATCAGGGTCATGTTTGTAGAGCAGGTTTTTCAGCGTGTACATTTAATTACAAGAAAAGATACCTTTTATTTTTGGATGAGTAGTGTCTTTTGATTATATCTCATAAATGTGAAGGAAAAATTATTTCTTAACCACCTATGGTATTTACTGAAATAAGATCATGGCAGAAATTTGCACTAGCTGTTATTGGTATTAGTGAGCAGGACAGCTGAATTGACTGAGGGAAATTTTGATGAAGTTTGTATGTTTCATAAACTTTTTTTTCCTGAACCTGCTGTTTTTTTATTTGAAATGTAGTGATTTTGGAAAGGAGATAAGCAAATGAATTCAAGATCTTTAACCATTTTGTGTCGAATTAAAAAAAGAGCCTTTTTTTTTAAATTTTAGATCCGAGAGGTTTTAGGGTTGAAATCATGACTGTAAGGTTCAGGCTCTTTATCTCCCCTCACTTAAATATAAAACAAGTACTAAGCTATGAATAGTGAAAGATGTTGTGAGCACTCTGATCTGATGTTTTTTTTTTTTTCCTTTAAGCAACTGCTCCTCCATTCATGTTTCATGTTTTGCTTGTTCTTTCAGGAACTTGGGATATTCAGGATCAAACTATGATCGCTTTGTTGAAAATACAAATACTTCAACTTTGCATAAAATGAAGGAAACATACTGGACTACAAAGCAAGCTGTGATAAAGAAATTGGGCAAGAAGGAGGACGAGCATGTGGTTGCATCAGATTCACAGCTAGATGCCAAACTTGAAGTAAATAACTCCCCAGTTGGTGCAGTAAATGATTCATGTCATGTCAGCATCCAGAGTTATGTCACAGATATTTTTTTTCTTTTGAATAATTGTCCATGTGTTTCTAATTTCCTTTTTTTGTGGTAAACTAGATTTGATTTTATGATCTTTTGAAGAACTTATTTTTAAATTTTCGTGGGCAAAGTGCAAAGGATTTGCAGCCATTTTCGTCAACTTTCATTATGAGTGGCTCTGACCGAGGCAAATGTTGTTTTAAATCTATTTGAACATGGGGCTTTAGGTTTGAGTGTAAAAAAAAAAGGCAGCGCAAGCTACTTTTTTCTAGGATGTTTATGAATTGGCATTTTATCTGCTTCCAAAGAGCATCTTGTTATTGTCCCAATGAATTGTCTAATGAGCAACTTTGTTAGTAAAAGCTACCTACAGATAAGGCTTTTAAAGAAAAGTAAATAATTTTATCAGTCATCTTGATTTACAATTCTGCAAAGAAGATTCCAATCTCATGGTACCTGTATCAAAAGGTGAAGTTCATTATTTTTTTTTGGTTTTGTTTTGTTTATGTTTCATTAAATTTATGCTTGACTGTTGCTATGCAGAAAGTAAACTTATGGAAGGTATTTGTGATTATGAATATTCAAGCTATGTCCAGTGCATATATTTTACCTGAATGGTAAGCCATAAACAAAGGTATTTCTCTTTATGTCCAAATTCTAGGTGTTTAAAGCAATACAGAGGTCAAGCATGGAATTGCTTCGAGTAATAGAAAAATATCAAGACAGATTATGTGGTAAGTTGGCATTAAAAGGATAAGAAATAATTCAATATTTTTTAACTTGCTGGATTCTTAGTAAAAAATTAAATGGATTACCACATTAAAAGCCCTGACATTAAAAGAGGATGTAAATGCTGTTGATAGACAATTATGCTGCCAATTCAAATTTTTTTTTTATTAAGGAATAGTGGCCAAAGTGGAGGTATCAATATTTTTTGTTCTTTTTAATAGCTAAAGGGCATATGTAATGCAAAAAAAAATATTTTGCATTAGCTCTATGGGGATCCAGGGAAACACCTGAAAAGGGATCCTCTTTGGTTTGATTTTTTTCCCCTATCTGTCATGTCTGAATTTAGGGATTCTGAATGTACAAGCAAATTAATGTTTTGGCACATTTTCTGACTGTATAAACATTTCTTCTACTTACTCAAACAATGGCTTTGGTTTTGGTTAGAGGAAGTAAAAAATTGGATGTTGACTAGTATAGAGGTTGGTAGATGAACCTGTGCCTTTACAGTATTGCTTTTGGTCATGAGGCACGCATGCCAAGTTGTACATCAAAATATATAAATAAATATATATATATGTTTCTACAGTTGTGTCTCAAGAAGAAAACACCATGGGCAGATTACTAAAAGCTCACAGCAATAAAGATAAGACCAGGGCAGGCAAGATGATGGCTGCTGTAGGGAAGGCTGAGAGCAACTCTGCACAAGAGAGGTAAAGTGGTTATTAATATTAAGAAAGAAATATATATTATTTAGTGTAGCAATTTGTAAAACTTGAAGAGAGGTTCAGCTCTAAAGCCCAATAATTTTCTAGGTTTTATTGAAACTGGAGAAATGTATTGACAGCATTTTTATTTTTCAATTCAAGATGCGTTTCCTACTTCTACTGCACTGATATCAGTTTCATTGTTACTCTTCAGAAAAACTTCTGTAAGATCTTAAGTGCCACCAAAGAGCAGGGCTGTGAAACCATTTGTTTTCCCTCATAAATTTTGATTTATCGAAAATTGATAGGTTCTTAGGGTTATTTTCAAAAGAGGTTCTATCCTAAATGGACATAATCCACTTTTTTGTTCAAATGAGTTCAACAATGAGTCCATAAGTGCATATTCATTGATCTGGTATCTGGCATATGCAAGAATCTATTAAAAAAAATTATCGTAGATCAAGATAAAAATCTAAAATTTGGAGTTAATTGCATTCTTAATAGAATTTGCTTCATGTAGAATACTTGTTTTACATTGAAATCATCATTTATAAGTTATGTATCCATAGCATGTCGCAAATGCTTCTATGTGAAATCTCCACAAGAAGCAAATATCTTTAGAGGTTCATTTTTATGTGCTTTCAACATAGAAACTCTAATACACTCACAAGAAGTTCTTAATGCAAGAACTTTTGTTTAATGCTACTGTTTTACCAAACTTTAAATTTTTAAATTTCTCCCTCAGGCTAGCCCTGCACAACCCCTTGCGCCGCCTATATCAAGAAGTGGAAACCTTTCGATACAGAGCTGTGTCGGACACTCTGGTTACCATTAATAGAATGGAGAGTGCACGGACAGAGTACCGCGGTGCTCTGTTGTGGATGAAAAATGTTTCAGAGGAGCTCAATCCGGACATGTACAAACAGTTGGAAAAATTTAGGAAGGTAAAGAGGAATTCTAGTTATAGAACAGAACTCATGAAACCTTATATACTTTACTTTTTGTCTTCTATTATCAATCAGTCAATCAGGTGTCGTGCTCTTTAACACAGGCGATCATGACCTTCCACGCATATCTATTCTCATCACTTTCAATGCATCTGTCATGCTTGTTACTTTGAGCCACTTTGTTAGTTCATACAATATCTTTTTACGCTGTTTTTTCCCTGCTGCGCTATCCTTTGATCATTCCAGTTGATGCAAGATGTTCTAGTTTCGCTCTTCTCATGATATGGGGAAAAATGATTGCTGTACGTATGTAAGACTCTAATCCGTGGCCAGTCTCTAATTCGTGTCTGATGAGAGGCTGGCTCTGGAGGTGTGTGATTGCGTGTGTCTCCAAATCTTGGCTTGCGCAATCGAGCGAAGAGAGGCAGGCAATACAGTGTTGGGATCACCGTTGATTAGATCTAGATCTAGATCTAGACCAAGCCTAACGCCAAACGAAGAGAGGTGGCTGACTTTTGGAACTACCAATAGGCCTAAAATTAATTTGCTTTGTTGACAAAATTCCTTGTACTAACCACTGAAAATTAAGCTTAGATCTACATTTTTTAGTTTCATTGTCCACTATTAACCACATATCACTTCATGTTTTTGTAGGTTTTTCTTTAACTTTCCAAACTTAATTAGATCTACGGTACACAACTATCACTGTTATTGCTAGATCTAGTATCTAAGATTTGGATTGCCTTTAAAATTTGTTAATTCTGATCTATCAAAAGTATGTCTATGGAATCGCAAGAGCCTTCGGTACCAGATACCGGTTTTACGTTTGTCCCTCCAAAAAAGAAAAAGTTGCCGACAACAAAAAATGCCAACGCATAGTCCTTCTGGGCTTCTAGATCTGAGACGGGCGAGTTTCAGTTTTAATGAACCAAGTTTTGTCCTTCTCCAATGTTTGCCTCTAGATCTAATTGTAAATCATTTTGTTCATCTACACTGTGGAGTAAATAGTGTCCATATGCTATTAAAAGATCTGATATTATTATATTAAAAAGATTACTTTCTTGTTGTTTTTTTCCATATTAATTGCCTGCCTCTCTCTTCGCTCAGAGGAGACATGAGTCAGAGTCACCTGCCTCTCTCTTGAACATGAATTAGACAATTGGACACAGATTAGAGACTGTACACGTATCTGAGTCTTACACGTATACTAGTTATGAGTGATCTTGCTGTGTTGGTGTCTCCTAACACTATTTCATTTGATTTCTTTGCAGTCCGTGAGATTCGTAGCATATCCGAACGAACCACATTTCTGTTGGCTTCCAGTTTCTTTCATGCTTAGCTGTTTAGAAATTGAACAATTTATACTTTTCTGGATGCATCCTCATTTTTGCAAGAATATGCAAGTGCAGGCAAAGCATGGAATCTTAAAACAAAACAAACCAACTAGATGTGTATTTTTTTAGCAGCGTATCTAACTATTCAGTATTGATATTTTGCCATTTGCAAATTGAAAAACAAAAAAGCAAACTAAATGCATATTTTTTTCCTCACAACTGCAGGTTCAATCCCAAGTCCGTAAGACCAAAACACGGTTTGATAAGCTGAAACTAGACGTTATGCAGAAAGTGGATCTCCTGGCAGCCTCCAGGTGCAACATGTTCTCCCATGTTCTGGCCAACTACCAGACCATGCTGCTGCACTACTGGGACAAGACCAGCAGAACCATGACAGCTGTTGCTGATAGCTTCAAGGGATATCAGTATTACGAGTTCAACATGCTTAGGGTGGGTGAAAATGAGTTAGAGTAGCATTTTCTTAATTTGTCCCCTTGGCTGATGATGCTTAGAAGAGAGGACCACAATAATACCTCTTCAACATGCTTTACCTCAGTACTTTCCTGCTCTTAGTTTTTCTGCGTTTTCTCATTTTGAATTGAGAAAATGGCTACTAGCATGTTTGCTTGCCAAGAGTAGTCTGTCCATGTAAACTTTGCCTCTCCTTTCTGTTACTTTTGAAAGATGCCTTATTCTCATCTTGTTACACAATTGATCATTCAAGAATTTGTCTTTAAAGCCTGTTATTGAGCAGTTTGCTGGGACATCGTCAGTAACTAGAGCTTGTGCAGATTGTTCTCATTTACATTCAGTTTTGCTTTCTTTGTTTAGTATTGGAATCAAAGTTTTTCTGTAATCCTTATATTTCATTTGATTGGTGCTGTAATGATAGATCATAAGTCTGAATAAAAATCTGCAACCTGAGGTATCAGTTTTATTTCAAGATCTTTATCTCTTAAGCTATATTTGTGCTCAGATTAAACAAATTGAGTGGACTCTCCGAAATAGAGGCGTTTGTTCCTCCACTGATTGGGAAGACCAACATGACAGGATAAGTACAGGAATCTTTTTTTTTTTTTCAGTGATCCATTTCTATTCTTTGCTGCTTCTTAATTTATTGATATTGGTCATAAGTGAAACTGTTCCTTTTTTTTTTATTTTGCCTATGCAAATAAAGTTTCATTAGATCTGTGAGGCCCTAAAACCTTTTGAAGCCTTTTGTTTCTGCTGTTGATGAGCTTTACTTCTGTGGATATTGATAGATTGATATTTTATTCACTTCTTTTTTTTAACACAGGAGTTAACAGAAACAAGTAAAAAGCTTGCTCAAGAAACGAACAAAGAGGAGAAAGATGAAGACGGGAAGTGAGTGTTTTAACTGACTTTATTTTTACGCTTTTCTTTCAGGTCAATATGTCTCAGAATTTTTTTATAGTGTGAATTGTTTTTGCTACTGTTAAATAGTTTTTGTTGCTTTATTTGTTTTTTTTTTATTCGACTAAACATTGTTGAATGTTGCACCAGTTTGCAAGTGTAGTTCAGCTACTTGCACTGTGTACTTTTGTGTGGATGTTGTTTTTATTCTTTTTTTTGGCAACTTAGAGCCAAGATTAGTATCTTTTGATTTCTTTTTTTGTTTTTGCCCTTTTATGATTACAAAATTCTAAATTCTGAACAAAAATATTGTGATATGCTAATGAAGTAAGAGTAACTACCTATGCATTTATATTGTAATTTAATGGATTTGGACCCCACAGATATTTTCATATGGGCTTGACACAAAGATTTGTTGTTGCTGCTTCAGGATATTTTAGTTTTATTGGGCATTATAGTAAAGTTTTCAATAAAACTTTTCAAATTTTATTTTTACAGCACTGTATAGCACCAATCTTATTTACACAGTTTTATGGGACTTAAATTATTACTCCCTTGACAATCTTTTTTTGGTTCACTATTTTCTACAGCACAGTCATAGAGATTACTTAGAATCCTTTGGTTCATTTCAATTTCCCTAGAAAAATTTTCCCTTTTGATGAAAGTGAAAGGGCTCAGTATGCAAATAGCATATTAACAACTTATGTATAATTTTTTTTTGTGTGTGGTGTTATCACTTCTTTGTATGGTTGGACACATTTTCCATGAAGTTGAAATTTTTTAGTGTGATGTTTTTTATATACGATTAAAATTCATTTCACGGCTGTTAAAACAGACCAAAAAGCGGCAACTTAGTTTGCTTCCAGGTCGTACCTCAGACGCCCGCAGTTAGTGGGCGGATCGGTGATCAATCACCTGTCAGGCAGGCTACAACCGTGTGTGCCCGTGCATGACGCTGCACTGCTGTTAAATCTAATATTGGGAATTTTTACTTGTTTTTGCATTGCAATAAATATGGCCTCATTAACACCAAGTATATCAAACATATAATCATTTTAAAGCTGAAACTGTCCTGAATACAACGCTATATTTTTTATCTCTCAATTATAAAGTGTTTAGATGGTGCAGGTGAATCTTCATACTTCTAGTAAAAGAACAGAAAAAAGTCTTGATTTTCATAACACCTCAGTTTGATAGGAATATTTCAAAAGTGAAACAATTTTATCGCTTAAAAATTGTTTCCCGATATTTAAAAGATTAATTTAAAGAATTTGTGAAAGTTTGAAATGCGAAGAGTTTTTCATTGATTTTATATGATTTCTTAAAATAATTCCACACGCTTGGGTCTGCACGAACTACCCGCAAATAACACTCTGCACTATAGATCTACCTTAGAAGCCTCAAACCAACACTGTTAAATATGGAGCAGCACTTAGAATCTGAACGCAACCTAAAGCTCCATGAACTTCGCAGATCTTGTTGTGATATATTGCTAAATAACAGATAGAGGAAACAATCAAAAGTTTCTTCTGTGCGGACTTTATCAACCGCTCGTTACTAACTTTTGGTGTTCACAATCATTCCAGTAACAAAAAAAAATATTGTTACAATATGCTTTTAATATTCGGACGTAAATAAACTCAAAGCACTTAGGCGTCAGAGGTTTGAAGAAAGTTATAATAAAAGCTTGAAAATATTACAGACAGACAGAGAGAGAGAGAGAGAGAGAGAGAGAGAGAGAGAGAGAGAGAGAGAGAGAGAGAGAGAGAGAGAGAGAGAGAGAGAGAGAGAGAGAGAGAGAGAGAGAGAGAGAGAGAGAGAGAGAGAGAGAGAGAGAGAGCTCTTACTCTTAGCACACGCCCCACTGATTGAAGAATGTAAGGCAAGTAAACGTATGACTTACCTGTAAAGGAAGACAATAAGCAGCCCTACACAAGTTTCATTTTCTTCTTAGTGCGTGTTTTTAATTTTGTTAAAAGTTAACACCAGGCCTCCCTCATATATATTGACGCTCCACAACGATGTTCTATCGTTGTTTAGATTTATTATTTTATATCAAAACGCCGTACCAGCGCTGTAAGAAGTGGACTATCACAACTCAAACCCGCATAACTTAGAAACGGAGAACTCTTCGCTAATGCCCTTTGGTGGGTGTTAAGTTCAACATATATATGAAATGCTGTAAAAATTTCATCCCCAAAAATTCAATTTTTCAATTTTTCATAAATGTCCCGTAAAAAACATCACCAACTTATGATTATTCCAGATTCATGTACTTACTCAAGCGCTCAATAACTCCATCAATTAAATGAAAAGAAGGGGAAAAAATATATCCTTGTATCGGTGAAATATAGATGTAACAAATTATATGATTTTTGTAGTTCTTCCTTTCATGCATAATCTTAAATTCTCCATTGTTTTGGTGTGAAAATTAGATCTAAAATCTAAAGCTGCGAGGAAAGGGGAATCCCCGTTCTGCAGGGATGGTTGTCCCCATGACCCGATCGGGTTACAAGCTGCTTCACGGGTGCGGCAGGCAAACTAAAATGCCGCTCTTTAACAGCCGTGATTTGAGCTGCAGAGTGTCACATTGTCAACATAATGAACTTTTAAAGCAGACTTAAAGAAAGAAAAACATATATTTTCTTTTGGGTTTTTTTCTTAAGAAGGTCTTTATTTTTTTGTCTGTGTTTAAGCATTTAGAGTAGCATTCAAATATCATTCATATTGAAAATGATTTTTTTCCCATCTCTCTTCCTTTTTGCTCTTTTTTCCCCACAAACAATCTCTATATTTGTTCAATATTACGCCGGGAATTTTTCCAGCAATGATGGATCTTCACCAAGATCTAAATCATCCTCTAAGAGCCCCAAACACCGTAGCCATCGTCGGCACAATAGCCAAGGAAAGTCATCTAGGCGTCCCAGCTCAGGTGAAACTAGTTTAGGCACGAGTCCATTCTCCTCTCCAGCCTCCAGTCGCTCACTATCGTCAAAAAGCCCCGAGTCACCGTGGATAAGGAAGAAAAAAGAGGAGGATCCCTTGAATTCGGACTATTGGAAGAAAGTCTCTGGTTTATCCACTGGGTACGAGACTCAACAGGCCAATGCAAGGAACCAAGGAACTGTTTCTACTGCAGATGACTTGCTGCAGATGGGGGAGGACGACAAAAAATTTGAATTTGAGGACAGTGAGCAGGCAGCTTCCAAGTCTGCAGCAGAACAAGGAAAGAAAGAGAGACAAGACCGGGCATCTACGACCACCATTTGTAGTTTAGATCAAGTGGAGCCAGCCCCGCCCTTCACTGTGCCAAAGTCGTATGGAGACGTTGCTGAAGATGACAGGTGATAATGAGGATAAACCTTTAATGGGTGCAAGCAGGAAGTTCTCTCACCTCTATGCTGCTCTGCTGCTGCTGTTGCTCTTTTATTTCACCCTGATCTGTTTCCTGCACTTTTATAACGGGACTCTTGGAGCTTAAAAATAAAGGATTTAGTAGAGAGGAGGGTGCACTTTCAATTTCATGTACGAATTTAATCTGGCACTTTTCTGTAGTAGACTTATGTATTATTGGTGATTGGGACTGATTTGGGACTTAAATGCTTGAACAGTATTCAGCATGCATGTTACTTTGAAAGAGAAAAGACCTCCATAGAGTCCAAGGTTTTCCTCATGCTGGACTGGCAAATGACAGTTACCATTTTTTTCATCTCGCTTCGTACATGTATCTAGAATAATTAGGAAAGAGAGATATCTAAAAAATACTTCAGCTGTTTGATCCTCATCAACTTGTGAATACTCTGATGTACCTGTTATATCCAATTGATTCAGATTCTTTGCAAATTAACAAAATTAAGAGGGCTGAAAAGCATGAGTAAAGTTACGTTGATTGAATTCTTCTCTCTCCTGTCCTATACCTACCCTAAATGATGAGATTATGAAAAGAATTTTGTTGCTAATTTGCCTTCATCTCAAACGCATTCATTGTTCTAGAATTCTTGCCAAGCAATATCAAGTATGGTTCAAATATTGCCTCTCCTTAACGAAACTATGTCTAGTTAATATATACTTGCAGATAGTGAGAAATAGCTGTCTGAAAGAAATTTGTCAAATTTTTTATAAATATTCTACAGCTTTTTGCTTTTTGATTCATTTTAAAAAATAGGGGCATTTTGGTTGTGCCTTGTGAAACAATTTATGTTCTTTTATATTTTTACCTCCGCAGTTTTAAATTTTTACAAATGTATCAACATTTCAGTGTTCGCTTTTGATACCTTCACCTTCATTTGATAAATTTACATCCACAAATCTTGAAATTTATTTCCATTTTTTATCTCATGGGTTAACCTTGTGGTTGAAATTTAATTCTCCTCTCTTTTAGCAAGTCTTCTCCAAAATGACTTTTATGTTACAGTGTGCAATATAGTTATTTCAATTTTGAATCTAAACCTAAGACAAACATTTCTTACATATTCTTTCTATGCATGCTTTTTTTCTTCTCATCATCTTTGTTCTATTTAATTATATTCATTTTTGAGTGATGAAATAAAGTTTGTGATATGTAATGCTTTAACTTGACTCAAATGCACCCTGGTATTTTTTTTTAAACTTTAACTTGCCCTGATGATTTGACCACTAGCTTTGCATCAGCACCTAGTTGTGTGTCGTCATCTTCAAATCGGAGGATGGGATTATAATTTTCTTTTCGTAGCTTCAGCTTCATTTATAGATAGAATTCCTCATGAAAATTTTACATGCGTCCTGATTTGAATTTAGATGCACTGCACATTTTATTTTTCTAATTTGGGAATTTCTTGCTCTTGCAGCTTGAAATCTGATTTATACTTTTTTTTTTGTTTGTTAAAAACTTATTTGTTTTGTTTTGTTTTTCCCACGATAAAGCAAATAGCATTTTCATTTGCTAAGTGTTGCTTTGATATTACTCTAAAATTATATTCAGCATATGATTTAGACAATACGTCTCAGTTTTGCCATCATATTTGCATTCTGTTTTAAATTTTTTTTTTTAGTAAGATTTTAAACAAAATGAAACTTACCGGAGGATGTTTTTCAGTAACATGTTTAAAAAGTGAGTAGATTCTCTGAATTACAATAGGGTACACTAAAATTTGAAGCATACCTCTGACAAATGCAAGGAGTGAAATAAAATATAGGATAAATATTGATAACAACAACATCATCTGTGTGTGCTAAACTCAGTATTAGTGGGTTGAAATACTGAAAGGAATACGTAGAAAAAAGGAGGATAAATTTACGTGAACACTCCCTTCTTATGCCAAATCAGTATAAAGTCATTTTGATCTGTAGTCATCGCAATAGAGTGCACTTAAAAAAAATTCTTTTTGGGGCAATGCCAGTTGGAAAGTTTTCTGCTTGAGAAAAAAATATATACATATAATGAATCAAAAAGCTTCATTTCAAATCACATCAGCTATCATAATATTTATGGCTAGTGGCTTCCAGCTTAACTCTTTTTGTTCATGCGTTAGTCAAAGAGCATTGGTTATTAGCATGAGATAGGCAGCAATCCTAATCTTCTGTGAGCACCAAACTTGTTTTTTTTAAGTTGTAAATGGTTTGAGGGATTTTGCTACTCACATTTCAACAGATCAATATGTAGGAAAATAAATATTTTTAAATGTAAGATTAATATGTCCATATTATTTATTAGATGACAATTTTGTGTTCTCGAAAACATAACAACTTCCAATGGAGGGAGCTTTCACTACAAAGCCGTGATTGTTCTCATGATGACTTATTTAGGGATAATGTTCCTTTCTCTCCTTTGACTCACAGGCTTATCTCCGTCACAGAGGGACAAGACGCTAGGGAGTCGTCGGCCTTCGATGAAAATCTTCTGGGAGATCTGAGACTCAACAATAGCAGCCAAGAACAGCATGGTATTAACGATATATTATCTCACATTTGGCTTAAATGAGGATCTGGTTTTGGATATTTTTACTGGGATAGTGCATCACCGGCGGTACTCTCAGTGCTAACAGCTGAGACTCTAAATGTATGCTCTAGCCAGTTTAGGCAATATGACGTCTTAATGCGTTTTTATTGTTGATTATAATGCCTTGTTGAATAAAGTGTGGGAGAGATACATGCAAATAGATTTTTATTTCTTTCTGGTATGTATAAATAGAGAAATTGTTTATTGTGTCCCTAGCATGACATCTTTTATGTAGAAGAACACCCTTTTGGGTGATAAGTCTCTTTTAAATAGAAAAGCCCTTCCGAAGCCTAAAGATTCCTGAAAACTCAAAAGGCGTGAATAATATAGAATGAAAAAGAATAACTCTGCGGTTTTTAAGAGACCATGAAATAAACTTTTAGACAATAGAAAGACTGTTTGGTCATGTCTACAAATAATATGCGGGTTACATTTATAATAACCCTCTTGATTGCACTGTTTTTTCTTTTCATTCCCTGAACCACCGTTTGCCTACTACTGAATGTCTTTTTAGATCATCTTCTTTGATGTATAAATTTTTTCTTCAAGTGTTTGAATCTCAAAAAGAAAAGAAAGAACTACAAGGTGCACACACCACATTCTTCTTAACACTTATATTCTCAGTGTATTCCATTTTTGTTGATTTTTTTCATGTACCTTCACATCTCAACAAATTTGCTATTCTAGTAATTTCTGGTGAAAATTTTTTCCCCCAATTTTAGCTAAAACAGGCAATGGAACAGGAGGACACGACTCTGATTTTGGACCGTTCATGGATTTCACTGATGATGACACCCTTCTTGGGGTGGATGATGATGACCAGGACTTTGCAGGAAAAATTAGGGAAGCGGCGGCCAAGAACAAGGCTGTGCAGCAAGCAGATGGTGAGTGATCTCTCTCTCCATCTCTCCCTCCCTCCCTCTCTCAAAAGAGTCGATAGAAGGCTTAATTTTATTTCTCTCTCTCTCTCTCTCTCTCTCTCTCTCTCTCTCTCTCTCACTCTCTTCATCCCACATTCTTTTTGCCCAGCTGTCTGTCTTGCTTTCTTGATAGTTCTTACAATTAATATTTACCTTCCATTTTAATCTTTAACAAACTTTTATATCTAGCTTTCCTAATGCTTACAGTCATGATGCTGCCCGCAGAAAATATTTTAATGAAATTGAACAAAAAATATATACTACTGAATATATGATTAGTACTAAAACAAAAGCAAGTTAAAATGAAATAATATGACTGGATTAAACCTCTGTATGTTCATCTACCAGGAGTTCAAAGAAAATGAATGAAAGCATTAAATAAAAAAAGATGGGGGAAATGTTATTTTCAATGTAGTTGTAGACCAACGGTGTATGAATCATTCTCAACACCCCTTTTAATCAACATTGAACCTGAAAGCTAGACCCTTTCAAAGTAGTTCCAAGGCATTGTTAGTTTTTTTTTTTTTTTCATTTCTGTTTGATAAAAAGATGTTTTTTGCTTGATTTATAGAAAGCTAGAAAATCCACTTGAAAGATGCTTTTTTGATCACTGAAGGCTCCTGCAGTTGAGTTCAATATTAATAATCCTCACATTGTGGTGGATGGAATGTCTCTCATGTATAAATCAGTAGCAAAATCTAAATTGTTTGTTAGATTTGGCAGAGGTCTGATAATTCTGTAATTGCAGGGCCCTAGAAGCGCTGAAATTAACCAGGGTGAGGCTCTAAAGTCATGTTGTTCAAATAGTGTGCAGTTTCAAAAATAGCTCTAGCTGATTTGGCTCTTTTATCAGATTAAGAAAGGGTCAAAGCCCGAGAGAAAATGTAAAAAGATCTCGTTTAATCAACTTGAAATATGACTGGATGGACTTGATCATCAAAATCAACTGAACATTAATACAACTACTGAAACTGTTTGTTTATGTGTTTGTTTTTAAGTGCTGGGCCCTGAGCATGACGCTTCAGGTGAGTTTGTTGCTTTCTTGCTTACTGTGCTGTGGGAGGGAGGGGGAAAGGGTGTTGCTGCTTCTTTTATATCTGCCCACCATGATTGATCTATGTATGCTGTCTGATAACTGCATGGTCTCCAAATGGGCTTCATGACACAAGGCTTTGCCATGTATTTGGGCATTCCAATTTTAAGAGCATAGATTTGATCTTTTTCCCAGTTTACTTTTGTATTTTCTTTCAAATTTACTAAAGTCTGCCTATGTCTCTTTATTTACTTCTCAAATTCTATCACAAATCCCAAATGATACTGCCATTTGAATCGCAGACAGTAAAAGTACATGCGGATAGTCTCATTTTTTGACAAAAGTAACATCATCCAGTTTTGAGGCATGATTATACGAGCTATGAAACAATGTTTATGATTGTTTTAGAGCAATAGAGATTCAAGATTCTTTAAAAATGAAATAATGATTGAGCTTTGCCAGGGCTCAGAAAGTTGGTGCTCTACAGGTATTAATTATGCTTGAAATTGCATGCAATAGTTTTAATTAGTGCTAGGAAAAAGGAAGAGCTTCTTCATCTCAAAAAAGATAAATGAAAACTTCATTTCTATTTCTTTTTGCCTTTTCAAAACTTCTCTTTTTTTTTTTTTTTTGTTTCTTTCCATTTATCTGCCCTTTGACATCCTTACACATAATGATACTTGAACGGCAAATGCCTTACACGGAGAGTAGATTAAGAATATCTGTCTGAAAAAAAAAAAAAGAGTACATATTGAGGCGAAAACTAAGGATGTATTTGTACAGGACATTTCATTATTCCTACAGATATCTCTATTCCTCTGCTACTGAAAAAGATTTTTATAAATCATCAAAAGCTGTGATTCTGTGAAATAGCCATAATCCATTTGATAAGATTTTAGAAAATTCAGATTGTACGGCCTGTATTTTTAGTTTAATATAATTTGATGTACACTATTCTCGTGAAATTTCTCTGAGATTGAAAATATTTCTAACAAACCGTTTACTTGCTTCTCCATATGCATGATTTTTGTTTTGTTTTAACAAATTGCCTGCCATAAATTATGGGTATGATTGGCTCTATAGCATTTCCTGTGGGTGCTTTGCTTTTTTTTTTTTTTTGAAGAAATACCTTATAAGAATGGTCATTGATCTATATATACAATATACATGTAATTATGTAGATGGTCACTTTTAAAAAAAATTCACAATTTCTTCAGATCCTGAATTTGATTCCTGATACAAGATTTGAACGTCATCTTCAATTTCATTTCGTATCTGATGATAATTATGAGGACAGGACGAAGTTTATCAGATCGAATGTTTTAGTGTAGATCAATAGCAGAAAGTAAGCAAAATTCATGCTCGTAGGATTGGAGCAGGATTGTGTGGAATGTGAAGAAAGAGAAGAAACTGCTAATTTTCAGTAAATAGAGAACCCGCTTGAAGGGCAAAGTTACATTTTATCGATGTCTAGCTGAAATGGTTTTGTAACTTGAGACTGAAGACATTCCTGGTATGTTGTCACCATGAAAAATGTAGCATTTCTGAAAGTGTTTGAACTTTTTTTTTTTTAGTAGACGAATGAAATCCATATCATGTCTGATTTAAAAGAGAAAACCATCACACAACAAGGTATGCTAGCATATTATTTATTTAACCACAACATTGGAAAATGTATACACATACTGGGTGGGTTGAAAGACACAATCTATTCAATTTGTCTGAGAAAACATGATGCAGTTGAAATTGGCGAAAGAATACATATTTTATGAGGCTATTGTAACCGAACGTTGCAAAGTGTGCACATATATTTACTAGTGATTTGAAAGACATTGCCAAAGCTCTTTCTGAGAGAAACAGGTGAATACGGTTGAAGACAGGGTTGGAAGTAATAAACTTTAACTTGGAAAGTGTACAAGATTCCTTCTATTGCTGCCGTAACAATTGTCCTTTCATGTAATCGTTACTTAAAACAAATAGCTCTTCGCAGTGTCACATGTATCTGATCATTTTGACCTGACCTCCTGCCTGGGCAACCACCAAGTGTCCAGTGTCGTCATCAATGGCCAGACACAGCGGCTTGGACACAGATGGGCTGCAGTGATCAATTTCTGAGACGTCAGCGTCTAGACAATGAGTTTGCTCTATCTCTTCATAGTCTTCTTTTTGCAGCAATTTTCTTTGATTCTTCGAAGCGTCCTTGGCTTGGTCCGTCTTCATATCGCCCCGAAGTAGCACCGCGCCCGTGAGCTGACCGTTGGGCAGCGCGAGATGGACGCGGCTGTTGTTGGTATCCGAGATTAATATCTGACCGTAGCGGTCAACGCAGAGTCCGCTCGGGTGCAGGGACTCCTCTAGTCCAGTTCCGTAGTCCATGCTTTGGCTAAGTATATCACCGGTCTCTGAGTCGACAATTTTGAGATTGGGCGAAGCCTGGTCGGTCACGACTAGATTTCCTGACAAGGTCCATGCTATGTAGTAGGGATCAATTAGAGCGGTGCTCTTGAAGTGTTCGCTCACATCATGCGGTGCATGCTTCTTTCCTTCATAGCTTTTTTCAGGCGCAATAAGGCTCGTGTTGCTATTCTCTTTAGCACCCGAATATTGTCGGATGTTGTCCGTGTTATCATTGTCACGGTCGTGGCCGTGATCTTTTCTGCGACCAACGTCCGCAGGGCACGAAGCCCTGCCGTTGTTTATGAACGACGGTGTCAACCTCCGCAGCATCTCCCCCGTGATGGGATCGTGGAAGGTGAAGTGCCTCAGATGTCCGTCCACGACCACAACCTGGCCGGTGCCGGGCGTGACGGCGAGCCCGCGTGGGTGCCGGATCTCGCCTGCGAAGCTCCTCAGAAATTTCCCCGACAGCGTCTCGAACACTCTGACGGCGCCGGCCTCGGAATCCGACACAGCCACGGTCGTGCCCGTCTTGTCCAGGAACACGACATCGAAAGGCTTCACGAGGCGCGAGCTGCCGTCTCCTCCGATGGTCCTCAGGAAGCTACCGCTAGTTCGGTCAAACATCTTGACCACTGCGTTTTCCCTGTCCACCACGGCGAGGAGTCTGGGGTGAAGGGCTAGACCGCTTGGGTAGGTCGGAGACTGGTCACCGGGGACGTCGGTGTGAAAGGCGAGCTGGACGCTAGGACGTTGTAGTCTCTTGGGCATCAGGCAGGTCAGTGGCAGCTTGGTCTGGGAACAGGGTGCGGGGGGATAGAGAGAGAGAGAGAGAGAGAGAGAGAGAGAGAGAGAGAGAGAGAGAGAGAGAGAGAGAGCGAGAGGGGGAGGTGGATAGATAGATAGATAGAGAGAGAGAGAGAGAGGGGGTGGATAGATAGAGAGAGAGATAGAGAGAGAGAGAGGGGGTGGATAGATAGATAGATAGATAGATAGAGAGAGGGGGGTGGATAGATAGAGAGAGAGAGAGGGGGGGGGGTGGATAGATAGATAGAGAGAGAGGGGGGTGGATAGATAGATTGATAGAGAGAGAGAGAGGGGGGTGGATAGATAGATAGAGAGAGAAGGGGGGTGGATAGATAGATAGATAGAGAGAGAGAGGGGGGGGGGTGGATAGATAGAGAGAGAGAGAGGGGGGGGGGATAGATAGATAGAGAGAGGGGGGGGGTGGATAGATAGATAGATAGAGAGAGAGAGAGAGGGGGGGGTAGATAGATAGAGAGAGAGAGGGGGTGGATAGATAGATAGATAGATAGATAGAGAGAGAGAGAGAGAGAGAGAGAGAGAGTATTGTAAATATATATACATACACACTATGTTACTGTGACAAAATTTCGACCTTGCGCGATCTCATATTTTCTCTCATAAATATAATGTAATGAAAATCACTTGTGAAATTCGAAATACTTTGCCTGTCATTTGCTCTGCATGATAACAGAAAATTAGTGTCCGTAACAAACAGAATATTAAGAAAGGTTTACAGAATACACGTGGTTGAAATTTTAAATGAAATGGCGCTAGCCATTAAAAAAAATCTACTTTTGAAAGCAAACAGCTCTATCTAAATTGGCCGTTATCCAAGTAATAATGTGCATATTATTTAAGTCGAATCTGTTACTGTGGCAATGGGAACAAGCCTCATTCACCCGAATTTAAGCGCTTTTTAAAGAAAATGTTTCAAGAGAAGCACAGAGTATTGACATTCTCCCTTAAGGTCGCCCTTTACATTTACAATAGCGCAATGACTGTGGTTATTCTGTATGGTTAACGAAAGGGAGGAAAAAAAATTAAAAGAAACAAATCTTACGCTTACCTGCGGACTGTCTTCTGCATTGAGCGGCACCTTGTGTAGGTCTAGCGGCCCCAGCAGGATTCCAATGTTGGTCTCCGTACACGGACCAGCCGTGAAAACACACGCCAGCCTAGTGGTCAACGCTGGACACGCGGTGGACGATCGTTTCGCAGAGTCTGCAGTTCGAAGCTCGTCGCTTGACCCTGTCGCAGGCTTCCCACCGCCTGTCGGTCGGTCGGTATCCCCGGCGTAACTGCTGCTGTTGACAAGACGCCTGTAGAAGTCGACGACGCTGCCGTAGCTAACCACGATCTCGTCCGCCCGCCCGAGCCGCCGGAGGTGAGACAGGAAACCCGCGGTCCTCGAGAGGGAGTCCTTGGCGCGCGCCGTCTCCTGGATCTTGGCGGAGATGTCGGACCTCTGCCGGGCACACGCCAGCTCCAAGCGCGACAGTAGCTTTTGTTTGTGCTCTTCGATCATCTGCGAGCGAGATTTTAAGGAGCGGGGGCAGATATTAGGTATGCGATTTCGTCTTGACGTTTATCCTCTTTATGTAGCTAACTTTCGCTTAAGCTATTTGTTTATCTGTTTGTCGTCTCGCTTTGTCTATTTTTCTCTCTGCCTTTCACTGTTTCTCTCTCTCTCTCTCTCTCTCTCTCTCTCTCTCTCTCTCTCTCTCTCTCTCTCTCTCTCTCTCTCTTTCTCTCTCTCTCTCTCTCCCCTCTCTCTCATTATATCCTCGCTATCTCTTGCCCTCTCTCTCTGTCTCATTTATCTAAGTACTTATCTATCTATCTATCCCTCTCTCTCTCTCTCTCTATCTATCTATCTATCTATCTCTGTCTCTCTCTCTATCTATCTCTCTGTCTCTCTCTGTCTCTGTCTCTGTCTCTGTCTCTCTCTCTCTCTCTCTCTCTCTCTCTCTCTCTCTCTCTCTCTCCATTCCTCGACCAAGTTAAACAGACATCGACAACAGAGTATAATATTCCCAAGATTGAACTGCGACTGTTAACACTCTATCTACCTCGTGAACCAGCTGAGTCTGGACACAAATCTCCCGGGCCACCAGCTGCTTTTTGCTGTCCAGTTTGGTCACTTGCTCTTCCAGAAAGGCAAGGTAATCCGCCAGTGACGGCACTCGCCGGCCGATAGCCCTCTGGATCTGATGTAGCTCGGGCTCTATCTTGGCCGAGATTTCGGGCAGAGACATCACCTAGGGTGGGCAAAATGGTTCAAATGAGTTGCTGTTAATGAATGTTATTGTTTTTATGGTTTTTTGGTGGTTTGTATGAAACTTGCTTAGAAAGTTGATGGCTGATAAGTGTAACCCCGCTCACGGGTGTATATATATATATTAAATTAAAATACTCTCCTATATTATCAATTTGATGGTTCATCTTCAATAAATCGTTTTTGCCCTTCTGTAGGTTTATCTTGTTCTCTCTTGTTTCATCATCTCGTCTTTTCTGTCTCGGTGATGTCTGTTCTCTCTCTCTCTCTCTCTCTCTCTCTCTCTCTCTCTCTCTCTCTCTCTCTCTCTCTCTCTCTCTCTCTCTCTCTCTCTCTCTCTCTCTCTCTCTCCTCCCTCCACTTTTACGATCCATTGTATCTTACGGTTAATATGTCTTTATTTTTATGTTAATCCTTAGCAATCATATAGGAACAATATTATTAATCGTGTTGAAGCATGTTATTATAATTTCTGAAAGATAGAACTTTCTGTCTTCGTCGTCGTGAGTATGGATATTGCTGTAAAATTGTGAGGTCTTAAGTGAAATGAGTAGAAATGCTTTACTCTATTCCTACTGTATCTTATAAACGTCAAATGGAAGAAGACATTGCGTCTAGTTTGCAATCAGCTGAAAATTCAATTCAATTCAGTTTTCGTTTCCTTCCGTGCCCCCCCCCCCCTCTCTCTCTCTCTCTCTCTCTCTGCTTCTCTTCTTTTCACCAAAGGCCATAAATGTATCGTGGAAAAAATTTTGAGAGTGGATTTTTGACAAAGATAGATAATCTTTCTCTTGATGAGTGCTATGTATCACCTTGTGCGCGCGATGCTGACCCGCCCTGCACCGTTTACACACGGCCGTAATGCAGTCGCAGCAGAAGCAAGACACAGGCTCTCCCCTGTGGGACGAACACACCACGTGATCCCTAGCGCGAAGGTCATGGTCGAACAGGCCTTGCCGAATGCTGCCGAGAGGCGCCACCGTATGGTTCCTGGTTACTCGGGTCTTCCGGTGTGCGCATGAGCACGTCTCGCACATCCGGTCGTTGCAGTCGAGGCAGAAACTTGAAGCGTCAACCGTTTGTCCCTCTGTGATGCAGTAGGCGCAGAGGAGACCTTCGCCTGTACCGGCACTCTCCGTGCTGTGTCCGCCGTTCTCCGACTTTTCTCGATTCCCACCACGGTTATTTTCCCTTACTGTTATCTTTCCTGGATACTTGTGGCGGTGAATTGTCGCGAGCGAGTTCAAAAAGTGGTTGGGAAGAAGAGACGCGGCGATAGTCTTTTTCAGAAGAGTTCGCAATTTACACGTTGATAGCGATAGCGAGATCGGGATGTTACTGCCGCCGAGTCCACGCTGCATCCCGTCTTTCGCGTCGGCAGTCTGCTGCCCTTCTGCAGAGGCTGAAGTCTTTCTGAGTTGCAAGCCTTTTGTGTCGTCGCCATCCTGGTCCTTGAATTCCGCATCTATGTCATCTCGCAAAAGAACATCCTCCGTCAGCTGAACCGCATGTCCGCATGCCGGACAGACAAGGGATAATCTCGCCCTGTTGATCTGCCGGGGCAGTGAAGAAACTCGACCAGCGTTACTTTCAGCGCAGCTTGTGGTGGACGTTGGATCTGTCGGGATCGGACCCGCGTGAGCGCTGCACTGGGCCGACTCTGGAGTCGATCTTCGCGCTGCTGCTCTCTCAGGCTTGGCGGATAATGGTCGCAACCGACGTGGTCGGATCCAGCCCCTCTCGGTCGGATCCGTCCGCCGACCCTCTATCTCACGCAGAATCGCACTGACGCTCGCGGTCTCCCCTTCGCTTTGGCTGTTTCGGTTACCGCCTGTGTGATCGCCTTTGCTCCCCACGTCGTCGGAGTCGTCGGCTGTGTTGATCCGGCATGCGCCGCCATCAAGCTCGGGCTCGTCGCTGTGCGCGGGTGGGACTGGTGCTACAGGCGGTGATGGTGACCGCTCTTCTTCTGCCTTGTCTAGACCGTTCTGCGCCGACCTGGTCGTCGCGTGGTCTAGATCGAGGAGCAAATTGACCAGACAGTCTGTGCAGAAGGAGTGTAAACAGGGCAGCAACACGGGCTCCTTGAACACCTCTTCACACTGGCTGCACTTCATTACTGCTGCAGAAGCTATGAGTTCGGAGAGAGTTAGCTCCCCCGAGTCCTCAGCCGCCATGATGGAGGTGTGAAGATCTTCTCGCACGTCTCTTTAATGTCTTCTATCCTGCCAACAGAAAGTGTTTTCTTGAAAGTTTTGATACAGGAATTTAGCCCTGTCTATGCATTACTTAATATATTTAAAAAAAAAAAATGCTAATTCTTTACTTAACTCAAAAAAAAGTTGATCAATGCTAATTCGCCCACTTTCCATTTCCAAAAAAAAAAATCGAAGTAGGCTTAATTTCTTCAAAATATGTCAATATTAACCACTTTTTTTATCCTTGCACTTGTAAATCAGCCTGTATCTTCTTCGTCTCAAAGTGCCCAGTCACGGGACGTTTCGGGTTCGTTTTTTTGTTTGTTTGTTTGGTTTTTTTTTGTTTTTTTTTTTTGTTTTTGTATTTTGTTTTTGTCTAACAGAAACACAAGGTGAATTCTCGGAAGATTTACCATAATTCTAGTTGTTGTTTTCATTAACGTATTCAATTTAACTCGTTCGTTTAAACGTTTTACAAAAGAACACATCAATCAGCTTGCCGAGTATCAATCAACGGAGACAGCAACATGAAGTGTCTAAAAATGTTAGAAAGAAAAAAAAAGTGTTCTTATGGCCATTATCGTCTTCGTTTTGAGAGAGAGAGAGAGAGAGAGAGAGAGAGAGAGAGAGAGAGAGAGAGAGAGTGTGTGTGTGTGAGTGAGTTAGTTCTATTCGCGCTTGTAAAGAGCAGGTATAAATATTTGTAAGGGAAGTTTAATAGTTATTAATATGGTTCTTTTATTGTGCGCCTAGCTAAGAATAAATGGTTTTTTCATAAATTTGTAGCTTAAAATACTTTCAACACCAAATCATCAGGTAAAAGGCAACCTTTAAATATGACTTCTCACTTCCCAAAGCAACTGAAAGGAACGTAGTTTTTTGGGTTTTTTTTTTGCTCACAAAGGCCAAAGATAAGTTTTAAGATTTCAATCAGTAATACTAATTATAATTTCTAATTTCCATTCAATTTGTATGTTATTACTCACCTGGTTTCCAACAGAGAAATCTTTTCGCGATCAACGCCTAGCAGCTCCTTATTGAAATGATCAGCAGTTGATTCGAGCTTCTTCGGCCAGCTCACAAGCCAATAAATGACGTCGGTTTCAATCGGGTATCCCCGCACTGTCCAGTCAGTCCGCTGCGGGTTCGGTATAGAATACAGATCCATTGTGCAAACAGAGTCATTGATTTAGGCGCAGAGCTGTCTGCCATGGGGGGAGAGGGGGAGGGGGGTTGAGAGAATCAGATCTATTCAGGTAGACCTAGGTTGCTTCCCTCATCCAACTAGAAATCCTTTGTCCGTATTGGGTGCCATTATGGATTGACTGCCTGATCCTTCCTGTCTGGCTTTAGCGCTCGCTCTCTCTCTCTCTCTCTCTCTCTCTCTCTCTCTCTCTCTCTCTCTCTCTCTCTCTCTCTCTCTCTCTCTCTCTCTCTCTCTCTCTCTCTCTCTCTCTCTCTCTCTCTCTTTCTGTCCCCTCCCCCTCCCTTTCTTTCTCCTCTTTCCCCCCCCCCCCCCTTTTCTCTTCTCTTCCCTCTAACTTGTGAGTGCTAATGTATTAAGTGATTTCCCTCGCCCATTCGGCTGACTGTTACTGTTTGCGAATCTATGCGTCTAAGGTGCTAAAAGGGGAAAGCGCAAAGAATTTCGAAGGTCGATCTACTCGTATTATGTGACATGAACTGCACCGCTTTACAGCTGATGGTAGCAACTAGATTCCAGATAATATATGCCTTTGAAAAAACCACCAGAATCTAGTGACGACTAGAGACGTCATCGTGATCCAGTGTTTGAAACAATGATTGAGTGATTGATTGATTGATTGATTGAAGAATTTTACTAGCCCCACCAGACGTTGACCGTAATCTCAGAGCTTGCCGTCTCTGCGTTCTCTGTTGTATCTAATTTCAGTTTCTATGTTCATTTAAAACAATGGCCACTGTTGATAGGGGTCGATTCTGGGCTGGTAGACGGTTTCTAACTTTGCCATCCGTCTGATTTTTTGCGCCAGTGAATCGGTCAGTTGTGGTTGTTTTTGTTTGTTTGTTTTGTTTTTGTTTTTGTTTTTGTTTTTTTCATCTTAAGTCGAAGCGTTTGTTTCACGCGGAGATGTACCCAAAAGCTACATATTACTCTCTCCTGAGTGATAGCTCTAGAGAAGTTAATTGTGGATTGCCCCCTGTGCCCTACGTTCTGCTAGCTTTGTGAGGTCCTAAAGGGGGAAAAATCCTCTCTAAAAGCTAGCCGAATTGATAAAACAAGACTCAAGCTGTCAGTGTTCACCCCAAAAGCTGCAACATGAAATACCTCAGGAGTTCTTTTTTTTTTCTTTTTGGGCTTCAAGGACTGAAGATTGGGTAATATTTTTTCCCTTGCGTGTATTCACATTACTGTTTGTCTCTGTTTGTGCTCTGTCTCTATGCTTATCTGAGGCTTTGGCGCCTTCAGCTTTACAAGCCACCTTTCAAAAGACTTATCTCAAGTAAAATCTGAAACGCCCAGTATAGTAAAGCATAAGTACACTTTGACAGAAGAAACTTTGTTTGCGCGAGGAAATCAGCTAATACTTTTTTCCCCCTTAACCTGACTCTAAGCGCCAATCTGAATGATAGGACTCTCTTCTTCTTCTTCTTCTTCTTCTTCTTCTTCTTCTTCTTCTTCTTCTTCTTCTTCTTCTTCTTCTTCTTCTTCTTCTTCTTCTTTCTTCTTTCTTCTTTCTTCTTCTTCTTCTTCTTCTTCTTCTTCTTCTTCTTCTTCTTCTTCTTCTTCTTCTTCTTCTTCTTCTTCTTCTTCTTCTTCTTCTTCTTCTTCTTCTTCTTCTTCTTCTTCTTCTTCTTCTTCTTCTTCTTCTTCTTCTTCTTCTTCTTCTTCTTCTTCTTCTTCTTTCTTCTTCTTCTTCTTCTTCTTCTTCTTCTTCTTCTTCTTCTTCTTCTTCTTCTAGAATTCCTCTAAGCCTACTCGCCTTACTCGACTGCCTCCTATCTTTCTACCACGCCCTAAAAACAGCTCGAGGTGGACTGAGCTTGTAAACAATATTCATTAATATCTTACACAAAGTCCGTATTTATCTGACTCTTTGGCTCTGTCCTATTTCTCTCTCTCTCTCTCTCTCTCTCTCTCTCTCTCTCTCTCTCTCTCTCTCTCTCTCTCTCTCTCTCTCTATCTCTCTCTCTCTCGTTCTCTCTCAGATCACACACACACATTTCGCTACCTCCACTATTGTTTGTTCTTTGTCTCCACTATCTTCGTGTCGTGAAATTATTTTAAGCGTCTCTCAGGGGATTATGGTCTTTGTGAAATGTCTTGCGCGTCCGTGTAAGCAAACATAAAGGCTTGAAATAAAAATCCCTTGCGACACAGTGATCAATAAACATAACCGTTAACACTTAAGGCGCCACGACCTTCAGACTGATGTGACCTCATGGAGATTTTTTTTTGTACGGTCTGGATCCAGTCGAAATGTTTAGAGAGGAGCCGCCCGTCCTATCTCTCACAGACGTCCTCGTGATAGATCTCTGAGGTTTCGCAGGAAAGGCTAACGGTCCCTTAGCTAGACTGCGACGTTATATTTTTAGACTGACCGACATAATTTGCATAAACTCCTCCCAGCCAGCGGTACGTAGAATAATCGCTTTTCGTAAACATGCTCGCCCTCCCAGCGAGAACGTAACAGTTATATGTAGTGGTTGGTTACATGATGACTGCCAGCGATGCTTTAATGCTAACCGTACCGAGTACTAGCCTGGGCCAGGTGTAAGCGCGCTGTATAGAGTGTATTAATTTTAATTTGCACTGCATGCTCACACAGTTATATTACATATTAATCATATGGTCCGAGAAAGTTTTACCAGCAGGAGCAGATTTCACTGGTTGAACAGATTGACCAGGCCTAACGCTCGCTTGCGGCTTCCGATGTAAACAACGCAAGCCGATTTGCACACGTCACTAGGGAAACCATGTGTTAGTTACGTTATGACTCATGCCTACGGTACGTAACTCTGCGAAACTTGACTACTGTACGATTGATTGGTCTGTATAGTCCACCCGTAGCGGGATATCTCTCAGACACATGCATAGCTGCCAACCAGTACATCATTATTATACGTATTTAGTCTGTATTTGGGCTTCCGAGTACGTCTGTCCGTATCGGTGCTAAAAAATATGTATTAGGCGGTGTACCCCACTAATCAGACGTAAAAATACACGCGTGGTCGACCGCTCATCGCTTGCAGTCATGGTGTACTTGTTAAAGAAATGATAAGAAAAAAGTATTATAAGTTTACAATAACTTATAAGTAACAGATAAGCTTATAAACGTTTCATTAAGCTTGTGTTAAAGTCAATATTGGTAACTGTACTTAATAGGCTACATCATCGATCACTTTTGCAGCGACCAATAATTATTTATCTCGCTAAAAATCTGTATTTGCCTTTTCAAAAGTTGGCAGCTATGCTATGCAGATGCCCGTCACGTGAGGTTCGTTATGCCGGGTGGAGCTGGTCACAATCAGACTTTTATCTCATCCATCGGTGAAATAGGACTTGAACCTGCGGCACTCGGCATCGTAAAAAAATCGAAAGTGTCGATCCTGAAGAGCAGTTCTCATTCTTGTGGGGTTTTTTTCTTTTAATTTATTTGAATACCTATTTACACGATCCGGTAAGACATAGGGAGTGCAATTTCACAAAGAGTTATGTCCCTATGTTTGAAGTCGAAAGTAAAATTAATGTTTTCTCATGTATACATTTATGTTCTCCTTTTGTTTTTTAACTTTGAATTTCACACCAATGTGCATTCTGCAGACGCTATCTGTTGATACGCATACAACGACTTGAAGTAGAGCTCATGACTCCCGACTAGGTAGCTCATGACTCCCGACTAGGTAGCTCATGACTCCCGACTAGGTAGCTCATGACTCCCGACTAGGTAGCTCATGACTCCCGACTAGGTAGCTAACCTCTTTGTGAAATCGCATTATCTATAGAAACTGTGGGCGTGGGATGGACACGATTAAACGTAGATAATGAAACATTGTTATTGATCAAAGTTTGAAGGAATAGATTTGTCGATTGGTTGTTTGATACAGTCTGCCCTGTACAGGATCACGTCAGACCATTTTGTACCGCACACAAAACAAGCCCCCGTCAGGCATGGCGTAGTTTGGACCACAACGGTCCGTTGTCAAGAGGAATTTAAACTTGAACCGCATTGTGAAGCCTTTGTACATCTAAGACCAGACGGTCTACTTTGATGCCAACGGCGTCTGAAAAAAAAATTGGAGAACAATACTCGTCAAAACAACTCGATAAACGGGCCAGGAAGTACGTGGTTGTTAGCATAATCATCACCGAGGCCAAGAAACGGGAATCCTCTATGCGGAAGCTAGCTAGTTTCTGCTGGACCACTGAGGAGACTTTTCAAAGAACGTCGATTTAGAAAGCAATAATCTCAGCTTGGGGGTCGATATGGATCGATAAAAAATATTATATTGGTTTCACACTCGGACGAAGCGTTTGCTTCAGGTTGCCGGTATTACTTTATGCGTCGGTGTATCCCTTTGTGTCTGTGTGTCTTTGTGTAGTGTGAGACAGAACTAGGCACTGTGTACTGCGATATAGGGAGTTGGTGAAAGCTGAACATGTTTCTGTGTTTGTGTCTGTATGTCTTTGTGTAGTGTGAGACAGAACTAGGCACTGTGTACTGCGATATAGGGAGTTGGTGAAAGCTGAACATGTTTCTGTGTTTGTGTCTGTATGTCTTTGTGTAGTGTGAGACAGAACTAGGCACTGTATACTGCGATATAGGGAGTTGATGAAAGCTAAACATGTTTCTGTGTTTGTGTCTGTATGTCTTTGTGTAGTGTGAGACAGAACTAGGCACTGTGTACTGCGATATAGGGAGTTGATGAAAGCTGAACATGTTTCTGTGTTTGTGTCTGTATGTCTTTGTGTAGTGTGAGACAGAACTAGGCACTGTGTACTGCGATATAGAGAGTTGGTGAAAGCTGAACATGTTTCTGTGTTTGAATATGTATTTTGATTGAGAGTGAGAGGGGAGGGGCAAAGTCGCTGAATTGAATCTTTTGGAAGGGTCTCGATACATATTATTACGTAGTCATTTAACATCAATTATCAAAATGGGCAAAAGAATGGCTTTAGGTCGTGGAAAACCATCTTTTTCAACTGAAAAAACAACAACAAACAAACAAAAAAAAAAAACAACTAAAAATTAAGAAAAATTGTACATTGGTTGAGATGAGTTCGTCGAAAAAACTATGCGAAATTCCTTAAATGGTTGCAGTAAATAAATATGAAAAAAAAATCCAGCCTTATTTATTATTTTGCATCTGGAAAGATCCTCACATGCTCGTGAGCCAGAGAAAATTTATCAAGCCCTTCCGTTCCTTCCTTTTCCTTTCGAAAGCCCGAATCGGATTTAAACGTGCTTGGAACAAAGCAACACAATCATGCAGAGATTTGTAGAGTCCACATACCCTGGCATGGCTCCGTTGATGGCAGGCATGATTGAGCGCAAACAAGACGGTCTCTAGCTGAGTAGCTGCGGGCAGAAAGTTGGAGAGTCCCAAACGGTGCCAAACTGATCCGGCTACCATGATTGTGCATCGCTCCACAAGGTGGCGTCAACTTCAATATGCCGATAATTATTATGTCTTTTAATGGTTTCCACGACTCTGAAGTATCCAGGGAAGTTGTGTATGACTACCTCCTCCTCTATCCGCTGACCCGACGACCATGAATCTCATACCGAGCATCGCTCCACAAGGTGGCACCGACTTCAATATGCCGATAATTATTATGTCTTTTAATGGTTTCCACGACTCTGAAGTATCCAGGGAAGTTGTGTATGACTACCTCCTCCTCTATCCGCTGACCCGACGACCATGAATCTCATACCGAGCATCGCTCCACAAGGTGGCGTCAACTTCAATATGCCGATAATTATTATGTCTTTTCATGGTTTCCACGACTCTGAAGTATCCAGGGAAGTTGTGTATGACTACCTCCTCCTCTATCCGCTGACCCGACGTGACGTAAGATGCCGTAACTAGGCAGCCATGGTGGAAGAAAGGGACAACGTATTCTTGCAGTAAGGCTCGGCACCATCCGCATTCGCATTTGGCAATCAAGTTAAAGAGACACCTCTTGATCTGATTCTGTTTCAACAGGAAAGCATTATGTCAATATTCTGGGAAGATTTTTGTAAGTATCAAAATCTTTAAGTTCAATTTTTTGTGGTTATTTCTATTTCACGACAAAAATCCAGATCTAGATCTAGATCTTACTTTGAGTAAGCTCTTCTCTGTCATCATGGCGAAGCTTTTAGTTACCGACAGGTGTGTAGAGAATTGGACTGAAGAGTGTCACTGAATAATGCTAAGAGGTCGTATCGGCCAATATGAAGTTGATCCCGAGCTGCGTTTGCCACGCTCACGTTTGTTCACGCGTCCTCTGTCGAAGGGCGTCATTGGCGTACTCTGTCGATGCGGAGTTCGACCAGAATTAAGGCCCAGGACACTTTATTCTCGGCAGTCGAATATTCAGGCCTTGCCGTATCAGCCCTGTCGTGTTTGGCGGGCTCGAGAAATTAGAAAGCCTCTCGAAAGAGTTGAGGTTGTTATTGTTGTTGTTGTTATTATTATTATTATTATTATTATTATTATTATTATTATTATTGTTGTTGTTGTTGTTGTTGTTGTTGTTGTTGTTATCATTTTTATTATCTGAGCGAATGAGCTTTTAAACGCTTTGGATAGAGGCGTGGTTAGATTCGAAGGAAATTACGATTTAAAAAACTAAATTCTATGTTTGTACGCAGCTGTCGTGTACCTTGGCAAAGACGGTAGTTGACCGATCTAATGAATACTGATGGTACCATCTAGAGATAATACACTATTCTTTTTGTTTGGGTTAACACAGAGTGACAACCTATCTATATGCACCTTTTTAAAATCATTATAATTATTATTTTTTTTTTTTTTTTTTTGGTTAACATAGTTTTCACCAGCATCTCATGTTAATAAAAGTGATAGAATTATAACAACAAAGATATATCGCCAAAAAGAAATAGGGGGAGGGGAGGGGGGGAGGGGGGGGCGGCGTAGAGAGAAGGACATACAGCGGCAGAAAGAGGAATTGGTGACTAAATTATGTATACTATAGTGAGGCTGAAGAAGAAAAAAGACCCATACAGATATAATGTAGGTTGATGTGCTGCATCTAGGTTTCTCTGACTCATCGTATGTGGACTGAGGCCAATTTTTACTGCCACATTGATCTGTTTGAGAGTTGGTCTTTGTGTTGAAATGCACCGATGCAGTAAATAGACTCTAGTTGGAACAGGTGTTTTTGTTTTTAAAACGATAAACTTAAGAGCCAGCTGTTAATTGTGATTTACGTTGATACGTTTTGCGTTGTAGAAAAAAAAATTCATTGCATTAAGTTCTACAATACACACACAAATATATATATACACACACACACACACACACATATATAAGTGATGGGCCCCTTAGTCAACAATAAAATGCTTACATCAATTTAAAAAAAAGCAAAAACAATTTATGAGCCAAAGTAGATCCAAAGATAATCTAGAAAGAAGCGTCGTGATTAAATACAAGACACATGGTTTTTGGATCTCTTTGCACACATTCTTCACCATTATTCGTGTGGTAGACTAAATCATTCAACTTTAAGAAGAGCGAAAAGAAGAGAGAGAGAGAGAGAGAGAGAGAGAGAGGGGGGGGGGAAGAGAGTGAGTGATAGGCAGAGAGAAAGAGAGAGTGAGTGACAGAGAGGCAGAGAGAGAGACTGAATGACAGAGAGAGGGAGGGACGGAGGGAGAGAGAGAGAGAGAGAGAGAGAGAGAGAGAGAGGGGCGGGCGGGAAGAGAGTGAGTGATAGGCAGAGATAAAGAGAGAGTGAGTGACAGAGAGGCAGAGAGAGAGAGACTGAATGTCAGAGAGAGAGAGAGAGAGAGAGAGAGAGAGAGAGAGAGAGAGAGAGAGAGGGGGAAAGAGAGTGAGTGATAGGCAGAGAGAAAGAGAGAGTGAGTGACAGAGAGGCAGAGAGAGAGACTGAATGACAGAGAGAGGGAGGAACGGAGGGAGAGAGAGAGAGGGAGAGAGAGAGAGAGAGAGGGGCGGGCGGGAAGAGAGTGAGTGATAGGCAGAGAGAAAGAGAGAGTGAGTGACAGAGAGGCAGAGAGAGAGAGAGAGAGAGACAGACAGATAGACAGACAGACAGACAGAGACAGATGTATGTACGTTAGCGCACCGATGCATTGTTCCGTATCTAACGACGGTTCACGAAAGTACATTTATATTGTTTGAAATAATAGCGTATGAAGGAAACAAAGAAACCGGTTTATTGTCACCCTACCCAGCGTTATATAGAGGGCGGAAGGTTGAACGCCAGCGGGCTTTTAGCGAATTGCCGTAGATCTACAGTGTGCAGCCCGTTTTATCTGCATCAGTCTGCGATGAGGATAAAGAGTTCTATAGCTGTTCAAATTCTTAATAGTCCCCAGTCTCTAGATCTAGTCTGGCCGAGACGCACAAGAAACTCCTCGGTATGACAAGAGCCTACTTTATTGGCTCTTGCTAATGCTTGGTTTTTCTGGTCACATGACGATGACGCTCTACAGCTCTCTCGCCAAATCAATCTTTCATAGCGTACAATGTAACATAGGTCTGACCAGCCGACACGTTAAAACAGTTACAAATCAAAGACATGCAAAAAAACATAATATACCTATAGAATAAAATATATATATATATATATATATATATATATATATATATATAATTATATATTCAGTGCAACAATTCTACGGTTTACTGCATTGTTTTTTTTTTCCCTTCTAAAACCAAGCACTTCGCAACTGTTCGGCCTGGTCAGCCTCTATACTAAAGCGTGCATGCAGTAACAAATCAAATGACATGCACAAAAACATAATGCATGTATACTTATTGCGGCCCCCCCCCCCCCCCACACACACACACACAGAAAAAAAAATTCTAAGCAACACTTACGGTTATGTGATTACTTTTTTTTTTTTTTTGGAAACATGCACACAGTTACTGTTCGGCGTGTCAAAATTACCCTAATCCTTTAACTTAAAGTAACTGTAGGAAAGGATTCACCGGTGCTTTCTGGGGGCAGGAAACCCATCGATTATTCCCCTTTGCCAACTTACAACGGTTCTCAAGGCCTCTAGAAATATTGTAGGCTTCTTCTTTCAGTTTCTTTCATACAAAGAGCTTTCAAAACATCACAAAGACGTGCGGAATAATATTGAAAGTACCCCCCCCCCCCCTCCCTTCTGTTCTAAATAGATATTGCTTTTAGAAGAGGAACTTCTGTATATATGTGTGTATGTTGGGGGAGGGGGGTTGTGTGTGTGTTTTTTTTTGTTTTTTTTTTGGGGGGGGGGGGGGGGGGGGTCCTGTAACGTTGTCCCACAGCATGCTAGCAGCTTACTGTGGAGTGTTTGGTGCAGTTGGTCATCTCGAAAGAGCGTTAAAGCTAGACCTATGGATCTGTTGAACTGAAGTGCATGGTAAACTACCTCTCCCAGCTATATCTTCCAGGAGCAATTCTGTAGATTTGGCTCAGGCGATTTCCGAGACTCAAACGTTAGAAAATCATTGAGTTTTTTTTTTTTTTTTTTTTTTGTTCCCTGTTCTCTTTTAATCTTGACTATAATTTCTAGCTTAAATACGATATTCTTAAACCTACGACGACAAGGACGACAACAACAACGATATTGATAATGATAATAATAATTATAATAATAATAATAATAATAATAATAATAATAATAATAATAATAGGATGGGTGTGAACGTCCGATTTCCCTTTTCAAGTCCATTTTTAACGATTTATTATTAATCTACATTTTTTTTTAATCTCCTTGAGCTAAAACTCTCTGAAAATATTTCTTTCTTGAATTTTTTTTTTTGGAATAAACTGACTTAGCAACGTGCTTCTTCCACACATTTTATAATAACGCAACATTTCTATTACCCTCTTTATGTTTCCACTCCCACCCCAACCCCCCAAAAAATCTCCCGGATAAAAAGAAAAAGAAAGAGGGAGAGAGAGAGAGAGAGAGAGAGAGAGAGAGAGAGAGAGAGAGAGAGAGAGAGAGAGAGAGAGAGAGAGAGAGAGAGAGAGAGAGAGAGAGAGAGAGAGGGAGCGGGAGAGGGAGAATGAGAATGAGAACAAAACTATAATGGCAGCCGATCACTAGGAAATTAAGCATTGCAAAGTTACGAGAATGTTCTTGATCGTCAGATGGACGTTCCATGATCCAAACTTCTTCACGCAGGCAACTTTGCCCTGTAGATCATCAAGGTTGCCCAAGAAAAGCTTTTGTGGGATTGAGGCTGTGTTGGGCCAGATTTTGGTCTTAGTGCTTCCTGAATTTGGCATTCTTGTAGGAAGTGGCAAGGATAAGCTTTACGAGACAAGGATCTGCTATTATCTTTCCTATTGTTGATTTATCTTTGGTCAATGTTTATTGTCTTCAAAGTTTTGCATTTTGAAACAGATTTTCCCTTTTACACTGATCAGATCTGTACTAGGCGACTTTTTGTTCCGTGAGGTATTTTTGCCTGCATTGTTACTCACTTTGTAAAATGCCTTTAATACTCGATTAACTTTATTCAATTCAACTCAGCCGTTGGTCTATGATCATACTCACTCAAATGAGGGACGCTATATAACTTTATAAGCAATAATCCTGACACCCCCCCTTTTTCCTTTTTTTTTTTTTGCAAAGTTGTTATTTCCATTTGGTTGTGCTAAACCATTAGAACTATTTTTATTTTCTCCCTGAAGATTCAGGCTATGAGCGCCATTCCAAAAGCAAATTGAACTTGATCAAGTTCAGAATATGTATGGTAATAGATGACAGTTTTGGCAAATACTGTTCAGCTTTTGTAAAGATGAAAAGGAAGATAAGAAGAGATTGAGTAAAACACAGAGAGAGAGAGAGAGAGAGAGAGAGAGAGAGAGAGAGAGAGAGAGAGAGAGAGAGAGAGAGAGAGAGAGAGAGAGACAGACAGAGACAGACAGAGACAGAGACAGAGAGAGAGAGAGAGAGAGAGAGAGAGAGAGAGAGAGAGAGAGAGAGAGAGAGAAGGGGAGGGAAAGAGAAGAGAGAGGAATAAAGATTGGGACAAATGTGAGAAACAGTTAAAGAGTGAAAAGGATACTTTGAGCAGTACTCAGCTTTATTTTAACCAATTTACTGAACCTCCATTGCAGGCAAGAAGGATCATGACCTTCTGACAGACGACTTAATGGCTGCACCTGGCGACGGAATCGGTGTGAACGACGACGCTGGAAAGGATGACATGGAGCTTCTCAATGAGATTCTAAACGCCTCTTCCTCTGGCAATGGCGGTGCTGATGACGAGTTTGCCCAGGAGTGGGACTCTGTGTTCGGAACTGGTTCTACTGCAGGGGCCACATCAGGCAATGCAGGAGCTTCTCTCATGTCTGAAGGAGACCTCATCCTCGGAAGCGGTGGTAGCAACAATGTCCCTGGTGCTGATGGTGGCTTATCCGGTTCCATGTCTTCCCTGAGCTCTTCCTCCCTGGCATCTGGCAGCACTCAAAAGAAAGCTCCAGAGTTTTTACCATCTTCATTGCTGGACATAGGAATGGGTGAGTTTTTACCATCTTCATTGATGATATGGGAATGGGTGAGGTTTTACCATCTTCATTGCTGGATATGGGAATGGGTGAGGTTTTACCATCTTCATTGCTGGATATGGGAATGGGTCAGTTTTAATTACCATATATTCAATGCTGGATATAGGAATGGACGAGTCTGTTTTCACCATATTTAATGCTTGATGTAGGAATGGTTGAGTTTTTTTTTTTTACTCTCTTCATTGCTGGACATAGGATTAGGTGAGTTTTTTTTTTTTTTTTTTTACCATTTTCATTGCTGGATACAGATATGGAAAATTGGGTGATTTTTTTAAAAAAACCTTCATTGCTGAATATGAAATTAGTGAGTTTTTACCATCTTCAATGCTGGAAGTAGGAATGGGGATTGAGTAGCTGTCCCCTGTTTTAGGTGTGATCAAAGTAGAAGTATGTCAGAGAAAAATTCCCTAACCCCAAGTTCATGGGATGGTTTGCAGAACATTCAGCAGTTGAAAAGCTATAGATCACGACCTTGCAGTCAGTGAACAGGGTGTGATGGGTATAGGTTATTGAGATGGAGGAGAACATGTTCCCAGAAAATAACCCTATAGTCATGTCAATCAGCTTTTGTAAAGCCTGAAGCATTACATAATACCAGATAGAGCAAGCACAACAGAAAAAAGTCATTTGCAGGGAGATCCAAGCTAAACAGTATATGATAATCGAGGGATTGGAGTATTTCAGCCATTCGTTCTAAATCTAATACCCAAATTCAAGTAAGAGCATTATCTATCCTTCAGAAGATTCCTAGCAAATTAGGATAGCTTGGAGAAGTCTAGATGAGCCTGAATCAACAATAAAAGGAGAGAATGCAAAACTGAAACTGGGGATACGATGTGGCGGGGTAGGTGGAAAATCCCTTTTGTAGATTGTTTTGCACAGCATTCTCGCTAAAGTGTAGAAAGCCTTGAAAAAAGTGGGGTAATAAGTGAAGACAAAATAGTGAGTGGATGACAACCACTGGCAACTTAATTTACTGGATGTCTGATACTGTGTACATAAAGCTGAAAGTGAAAGACTGCCAAATGCTCATAAATCTAACAATTTCAGTAACTTCTGATGCATATGTCAAGAATCGAAACATTATCCTCACATAGGTTTCACAAACAAATGTTTCATATCATTTCTAACCCCAGAACTGCGCAGTGTATCTCAATGTTTGATATGGCTATGATCATAATATTATTTTTATCTTTTTTTTCTCCCCATTTTCCATCCACTTGCTATCTGTTTCACTAACCACTATAACTTATACCTCTACAGATATTGATCCCGCCAACCAAAGTCAGGCAGTGAGCGACAAGAAAAAATCAAAACCTCAAAATCCGGGCAAGGTAGGTTACAACTATATTGTGAAAAGTAGAAAGGGCTGGAGGTTTTTGGGTAGTTCTTTGCAGTGGTTAGAAATAGGCTTTGAGAGGAAGAGGAAAAAAAGATGCTTGCCCTAATGTTCTTGTTTCTTTGTCTTATGAAGGTGTAAAGCTGAACATTTTACATGCCTTGTTTTGTTTTGTAAATTTTGGAGCTGCACTCAATTTTTTTTTTTTTGGATCTGTGCTTGGTTACTACTACAGGTAAAACTGCTGCCACAACCTGTACCACTAGAATTTGAAGTTGCTTATGGCAATATTCAACTGTTAAGTTTAATGTCAAAGCTCTGTTTTAATTCCACTTTATATAATTTTATATTGTGAAACTTTTTTTGACATCAGACTCATTGATGTAAAATTAGGAGCATTTTCAGATTTAGTCATACTTCTTTTTTTCTTCCATATTTTATCAACTTTCCTTTATGCTTTTATGCCTCTGTTAGGGATTGCCACCCTCAGCTGACATGTCTGCCTGGTTCAACCTTTTTGCTGATCTGGATCCTCTCTCAAATCCCGATGCCATTGGCCGACAGCCAGCAGACATGACGGATGCTTGAAGAAAGATCAGAGGCAATTCATGGAGAGAGTCATCAAACTGGACTTCAGTCAAATAGCAATTAACGCAAAAAATATTTTTTTTATAATAGAAGTCAGGTGCCATTACAGCAAAAAACTATGATGGGTTCGGCTTATAATATTTTGGTGGATCAAAAGTAGTGATAATTTTACATTATTGAAGGCCATTTTCCTGCTTCTATGTTACAGAAGAGAAACACGCCGCGCTTTCTTTTTTAAATCTCTTCTAAGCTTATCACAGGTGAACATACATTTTTTTCTCCATAATGAAATAAAACAAACATTCCCAGTGTTTACGATTCATGTTAATATAATTAGAAATCAAACCATTGGATTTTAACAAAGAGTGTGTCTAAGATGTTTGTGAATTTATAGAGCCAAAGGCTTTTTTATCACTGTGAAATTAAAAGAAAAAGGGAATGGTGTTAGTTGATGAAGTGAAGGAAAGAGAATCTCTCATTTGCATGAATTTGTAGATTCTCAAATATTTATCAGGAGTTTTCTTGAGTTCATGAGTTGAGTTTGGGTTTTCAAAAAAGAAAAAAAATGGAAGTTTATAAAGTACAGTCAATCTAATGATATTATGGCACTGTAAACAATGTCAAACCAGTTTGATCATGGGTCTCTTGAAGAACCCACATTACTTTTTAGACATTTAATTTACATTTTCATAAGAATTCGTCAGGTTTTTGGGATTCTGCAATGCTATTGCGCATATTTCATCTCTAAGACAATACACTTTTAAATGGCTTTTGCAAGGGAATAAGATGTAAACCTTCTCTTGATCATTTATTTGCAATCATTGAAAGCTCAATATTAAATATATGTAGTCATTTTTAAGCTCGTGGTGATTTTAATTTAAATCTTGAATGCATGCTGTTTAATATGGATTTGGGAAATATTTTGATTTAATGTTTGGAAATCTCAGTTATTACGCATTATTCATCTCATTTATTTTGCTCTAACTGATGATATATACTGTTTTGTGCTATTATAAGTAAGCATGAATTTCCACATTAGGTTTTTCAAATGCCATTTGCATTTAAGTATTATTTCTCTCAATTTTAAGGTGATTCGATTTGTAATTTGTTCTTTCATTTACAGCATCAAAACATCATTTTTTTTTAATTAATTTCCCTATTGTTTTATAATTTGCGATAGATCTTTAAGTATGACCAGCCTTTCCTTATTCTTCAATATCTTACTCTGTTCATTTCCTTTTCTTTTACAAGTATTATATTATTGTCACTCAGACATGTTTTATTTAATAATGGTAACATTTATATTTTTACTGTTTTGATCTGATTGTGCATGAAATTTCAAAGAAGACTTTGTTTACAAACCTCCATGTCATTTATATTATGTATCAGTATCACACAGTTGTAGCGGGTGCCCGATTATATTTTGTATCTTTTGCCATTATTTTTTTTAGTTCAATGAAAAACAATTTTTAGCAAAAAGTTTTGCTATGTTGTTACATATAACGATCTCTACATAATTTTTCATATTCCAGGCTCTCATTTTATGCGCCTTGTTTTTAGTTAAGTTGATATAAGTGTACATAATGCCACAACCAGTCCAAATGACTCGGATACATCTTTATAATCCATTGATATCTGGAGCAATGCATTTTTTTTTGTAAAGATAAAATTTTTTCTGAGATTTAACTTGTTTGAAAAAAACCAAGTTCACCTAGGATGGGTCAGGTATGCATCTGTGCTTAACAGACACAGTAAAAACCTGCCAAACTAGGATACCTGACTAAGACAAATCGTTTATTTGATTCCATGTCCTTTATTATTATTATTATCATTATTATTATTATTATTATTCAAATTACCCTGGCTTAACCAAAATATTTTTCAACCAAAAACATTATTGCTGTCATAAGAATTTCCATTCAACAGTTATCCACTTACATATGCCGTTTGTGTTGTATAATATAAGTTGCTTTTAAGCAGCCAAGGTTTTCCTGAATGCTCCCATAGAATGGAAAATTAGTTGTTCAGACTTCACATTTAGTTTGAGTCAAACATTTTGTGATATCCGGCTCCTCATACTCTGCATTTATTATGACAGACAATAACAGGTGTGTTTCAGTTAAGATTTTTTAGTGAAGAAAATGTGCGGCTAGTGCCTTTTTCTAAAGGTGCATAATCTCAGGTGTAGCCTCCATTGAGAACAAAACCTAAAACTTGTTACAATCAGCCAATTCTAACATAAAGAGATGCAGTATGGTGTTTTTAAGGCTTACCATAGTCTGTGGATGTTTTGAAATCTGACAGTGAATCCAGGAGCTGCTGAAATATCCTACCACTCTCTCTGAAATGTGGTACTTCAAAGTCAGAAATATTGGGATTGATGACATGATTTCAGTTGTAGCTTGTAAAATTGTAATTTTCAAGAAAGTGT
Organism: Elysia crispata; assembly: GCA_033675545.1. Taxonomy (NCBI): domain Eukaryota; kingdom Metazoa; phylum Mollusca; class Gastropoda; family Plakobranchidae; genus Elysia; species Elysia crispata. The sequence continues at coordinate 262,125 of JAWDGP010004450.1, forward strand.
GGTCTTTATTGTCAACATGCTTTTTTTTAGTTCGCTCATTCTGTCGTCTAGGGTGCTGCTGTGAATTATATCCCCTAACTTCTCTTAAAGATCATATATCTAGACTTTTTAAGGGTTTTTGAGGTTTGACATTTTTATATTGGAATTTTTCCATTTTTTTTAAAGTATGGTTGTTTTCTCTATAAACCTGACAAGTTGCTAGAAGGTTGTTGAATCCATTTCATTCATGACTATATTTCTTTTGTAATGGAAAAAAAAATTGTTATTGTTAAAAAATGTTTCGACGTCTGAATCTCCTGAAGTGAGATTCTCACCCTCCCTTCCTTTTTCATAAACTTTGTCATGATGTTCTCATATAAATATTCTGTAGCATAGGATTATGTAAATATCTAAAGGAACAATCTCATCAAGAAAAAAAGGAAAGAACGAAAAAACGTTTTAATATATGTGCAAATACGTTGTATATTGCTTGTATCTCATCCAAAAATAATAGAGCGATGCATTTTTCAGAGATTTTAAATAGTAATTTAATGGAGTTAGATCTCTATGAGTAGATATTCAACTTTTATTCAAAGTCTTTTGAAATAGTGAGCCAAAGAAAAAAGTACCATCTTGAATGGCTTTTTTATGGATATTTAAAATCTCTATCCTATTTATTAGAACTATTTCCAAGTCGTTTGATTACGCGAGGTCTTTTTTTATTCTCTTCAATATATTTTGTGCTGATGAGATTGGCTTATTCAAGCAATGTTTTGATATTAGCATATGGGAATATTAATTTGGCGCTCTTAATTTCAGATTTAAGCTCTGTAATTAATTTTAATGAATATTTATGGCTGACAACAGGGACTTGTGATGGGACATGGTATCTAATGCCAGCCGGCAGTTAAGAAGATGATGGTGGTATAGGCTTTATAACTTATTTTTTATTTTTTCAGCTGACATCAATCTCTACATTTCATCCCCTCAATCAACTTTTTTGCACACGAAAAAATTGTGATTTTACCAAGCTTTGATGATGATGAGTGTACATAAGCATAAAACAATTTTATTGCTTTGAATTCACAACGTATTGCATATAAATGTTAACTATATAAAGGGCTGATATATGTGATTGACACTGTAAAGCATATTTATAGTATTAGAAAATGGAGAAAATCTTGAAAGTTAAGGCCTTTTCAAGGCCTGTCTACCAGGAACATAATTTTTTTTCCTTGAAAGTCTTGCAGAAGTGGATGAACTGGATTGCTGTGTAAAAAGCAGACTGGATACAACTCGGCTTGTCTGCCTAACTTGAGTAAAGGATTTTGTTCAATTCTTTGTACTATATTGCTGGATATGAACTTGTTAAGCCCAGCTTCATCAGGCCTTCACCAGATGTGATGTGCCACAAGTGGGTCACCATGGCTTTACACAGCAAAAAAAAGGTTCAAGAATTAGATCTGGATCGAAAAATAACATAATTTACTTTACATGGATATCATTAAATATTTATTTGTTTAAAATAATGTTTCACTTTTCATCAACAAACCACCGTGTTTTGCAGGTAGCCATAGTAAATGTTTTTGTGATTAATATTTTTTATTATCTAGCTCTTCCTTGTTTTGACTAAATCATCTTCAAAAATTTGAGTGGAAGCAATGAAAACAAATGATGGCTTGTCTAACATAAACTGTCAGCAGACAGTTAGCTCTTAATAAATTGTTGTAATATATTATGGAAGCATAGTTCAGTGTGCAAACACGATACTGGAAGCTTCCTCAGGCCTTTTGTAAGTTATATCAAAAATTCAGTTTCCCAAGATATATGTCTGGTCTTAAAAAGATTCATTATATGTACTAAATTTTACCACCATGATTTCAGAATTCCTTGAGACTAGTGCAATCAGACATAAATTATGCTCATCTAGGGCTCTAAAGTTTTGCTTATCATTGAAAAGCATTGTGATTTTTTTAATCTAGTCTGCAGACTTTGTGAAATCAGTATATGAATCATTGTATTGTGCTTGCATAGCTGTTTGTTATTTTAACTGTTACTCATTCTCTTACTGATAATTTACAATCATTCACAATCACTTGTGAGGGTTAATTATTCTTTTACTCAGGATCTCTAGGTAATCTTTACAACCTCTTTTCCAAGTCATGTTTTTTTAGAAATTCATTGAAATGAATTTGGAATCTCAGTGCGTTATAAATAGGTAGGACTGTGTGTAGGACACACTCAGAAATTTTATTTTGGGTCTATAATGTAAGGTATGACTTATGTCCGTCAATGGCATAATTTTGTGGATTACATTGGGAGCACAAAGTTTAGGAAAAACGATATTTAATTTCATCTTTTAATTCATACATATTACTTATACAGTTATAGTGTAGACAGGATGAAAAACCAGGAAATAAACATTTTTAAAAGAAATGTCTAATATTAATAGTACAACACTAGAATGATTTTCAATGCTGCTCAAGTTTCATCTACTGCTTTTTTTAGAGGCTTTCCTGAGGGATGGAAGAAGCTGACTTGGTTTGATTGGATGGTCTATAGCTTTTTTTAAATGGAGTTAATTTTACTTTGATACTTTAAAAAATATAATTTGGTCCTAAGGAAATGGTAGATAAAGTATATATCAGCAGTTGATTTATTATGCACTTTGATACAGTGGGAAAATCCCCCTCATAGTTACACATGATAAATATTCTTCAGGACTTAAGCGTTGCTAGATGCGATAAAATTATAGAATTGAGTGGTAATTATGCTCATGGTGCATGATGCCCTTATGATCACAGTAGCTTGTAGTAGCTTTTATTTATGAAATTGAAAATTATTTGTTACTTCTTTCTTCAAGACTGCAGTCTTGAAACTCATGAGTACAGATTTATACAATATACCCAGATCATTATAAATTCCAAACAAAGTGCAATAAAAATGTTCCCGCTTTGAAAAATGAGCTATGAATTCACGTTTAAATTTATTGACACAAAAAAAAAAAAAAAAGAAAGAAAAGAAAAGCATAATATCCAGAATTTTTTTTTTCATATGTGTGTTTTTGTGTGTGAATGTCCATGAAAGAGTGTTTTTTGTGAAGCATATTTATGTACATTTTGGTGATTTTAAATTGATATAAAATGTGTGGTCTCAATATTTGATCATGTCATTCAGTCTTAATGTGGTTCTTTTTCTTTGTTTTTTTTTGTTTTGTTTTAACTTCTTTCTATGTCAATATATGATTTTTTTACATTTATTTAAAAATTGTGTTTTTTTAGCTTATAGTGTCATAAGTGATTCATAAAATAGGACATTAACAGGAAGGTATAATTATTCTTGACCAAAAATTATTAGTTCTCTGTTTGAAAATAATCAATTTTTTTCTCGCCTGCAATTTGAATAATTTTTTTTCTTTTCATATCTTCCACCTCTTGAAAGCAGTATCCATTAGAACTTTCTATATAGACTGCACAGTACAGCTTTGGACACAAACTATGAGCATTTGAGAGTTTTTTTACCTGAATGTATGTTCTACAGTTGATACAGAAGCATTTCACAAAATAAGATTAGCAGTTCTTCAGTATTTATCATTACTTATCAGTTCAATTCTGTTTAGATCTTAGGCCTATTTATTAAAAAAAATTCTACCAATATCAAAAACCATAATGCTACGCAACTGTATTGTAGTTTATTTTGTTTCTCCTTTTTAATGTCTTTACCATTGCTACTAAGGAATATTTTTAAAAGGTGGGGGAGAGAAAACAAATCTTATTGGTTCCTAGTCAATCATTTTTTTATGGGACCATTTATTTGATGAGGACCATTACCTGTGATTTTTACATATATTTTATAGGGAAATTATGCTACGCCAGCTTTAATATTTAAATTTACATTCCAAATCAACTTGAATACTTTTTTTAAACCTAGTCGCTTTTCATTCATGAAAATTCTTATAGTTTATTTTCCTTACAGATAAATATTCCTTTATTGCTTTTTTTTTTTTGCTGGAAAGGATTTGCAAAAAGTTTTAAGGGAATTTTTTTTTATTATTTTAAATATTCCATTATTACTTTTTTGTTGTAAATACTGACTATGATTAAGGACTTGCAAAAAGTTTTAAGGGAAAGTATTAAGTTTTGAAATTTCTGAAATAATATGAAAAGAATTTGGAAGATCTGTTAAATTGACTTGCGTGGATTTCAAATAAGTGTGATTGATAATACAAATTAATGTTTAATGCAGTACAGCCATAAGATATTTAAAAAGCAGCGGTTTAAAATTGTGCTTTTTCATATTTTTAAATTGTATAGATTTTAACAAAATAATTCTTTTTTTTTTAAATGGACACCAAAAGAAAGCAGATATGAAATTTATTGCGGCTTGAGTTTAAAAAAAAATCATTCAGCCTAGATCTGAAATCATTAGACATATGATTGTCATTTTCTATTTTTTTATTTGACCTGCTTGAGACTTTTTCATAATTTTTATGGTTTTAATTAACTAAGTACTCCCTTCACAAACTGTCAGTCATTCCCTATTTTTTTTTTTAATTTAAAAAATTGGCAGATGCTTGATTTTTTTTTTTTTTTACAAAATCTGTAGATAGTGCAAAAAAAAGAAAAGGTTTAAAAAATCTCAGATCTTTTTAATTTTGCTTTATTGTCAGTGATTTCTTTTTTTTTTTTTTTTTAATATTTTGTGTAAAATTTAATTTATTAACTTTATTATCTTTTTCTCATTGCAATTGACAACAATAACATTCAAGAACTGTTTAAAAAATAGATCATTAAGTTGTTAATTTCTTTTATACTGAAACACTTGTAATCAAGGTTGTTGTCCTTAAAAAAGAATTAAAGAAATCAAAGGAATTTGGCTGTTGTGGGACATTTAAATCTTTTTATAACATTTATTTTATGTAAGGTTCGCCTCTTGCAAATCGATTATATTATTTTACTTTGATTCTATTATCTGTGTTTTTTGGAAACAGTAAAGTTCCTGTAATTTTATTATAATATGAATTATGTCCCACATCTTTCATTGAATTATGAGGAGATGATCTATGTTATGCGATTTCTTTTCATTGCTTGTAATGATCTGCTTTATTTTTTCTTTTCTTTTTTTTTTTTGCGAAAGCATTTTTGTTCTGTGTATATGATGGCCCTGTATTTTCTTTATTTCATCACAATCATCAGAGAATAAAGTAATGCTATCATCATATGCTTTTTTGTGTTTTGTCTTCACTCTTTTTTTCTCTCAAACCATGGTAATAGTAGATTTTCCTTTGTACCTTCTATTCTAGAGCAAGTTTTATTCATGTTTCATCAATATATATCTGCATGCTTGGCACTTATTATGAGCAATTCAAAAACTTTACGCACAGGCTATAGCGTGTTGCCTTTTTCATATGAGAATTTTAAGTGAATTTCTTTGGAAGGTAATTGCAGCACAAATATGTTGAAGGATCAAAACAGCTATTAGTGGACCATGAGTCTTAACATTTTATAGTGTATTGTATTATCTTAAGAATCAAACAGAATCAAAGATTCTACTTAATGCCTGTAGCTTCATTTCATTTTCTTTACTGGTACTGCAAAACTTAAATTTTTTTTTTCTAAAGGGATAATAAAGCCTTATAAGAAAACTGAAGAAATGTAAGTCGTAGGCCAACTCCATTAAATGGATAAACCTCACATACAAAGGAAAAAGCTGATGGAAAAGTTTTAATTGCCATAATGTTTAACAGTGAAGGGAGTATTGCAAAGCCAAAAATTTACTACAGGATACAATCTGAAACCAAAATCTTGTACTGGGTTTACAGTTAAAAAAATTAGGAATGTCATTCAAACTGCTTCAACGTGACTGAAATAAAATGATTTCTCTAGAGGAGAGAGAGAGGGAGGGAAGGAGGGAGAAAAAGAGAGAAAAAAAAGATTAATAGACTGACGTGAGGATCTAGGGAATTTGATTGTGAGAGAGAAATTCTTGACTGAGACATAGACAGGGAAAGGGAGATTAAAGCTTTGTAAATAATTTTCTTTCTATATATACTACTAAAATTAAAATTTGAGAATCAACCTAAACATTAGCAAAATGAATTCAGTGGAACACATATGAAAGACTGCAAAAACTTTCTGGAAAGAATATATTGGGATTTAAGCCCAGGATAATTTTTTTTATTTAGCTCTTTCAAGATCTGGTAGTTATACTTAAAACAGTAGTACACCTATGCTCTTCATCAGACCAATATCTTGTGTTGCTGGTTTCCTTTTAATGGTCTGGAGCTAATTTTAATTTCTCAAAAACATTATCCTCGGCATTTTTTGCATACCAAATAAGTAATCAGACAGAAATATAATACTTTATAGACATGAAAACCCATCACCTGTATCAGACCTTTTTTGGTGCAGAAAGTGTCGAAAAAATAGAATATGTGAATTGGTGTGTACTGTCATCTTTACATCACATCAAAAGAAGAGAAAAATTTTCTTATTTCCCCAAATATTCGACTTTTTTCTTATTTTAACAAAGAAGTTTAATTTTCTCTGTTGTGTAGTAACTGTCAAAGAATTTTCTCTAACAGGAAAATTCAAAGGCACAAACTTAAATATATCCATCAACCCTACTCTGATAATTTTAAAACGTTGTGAAAAATGGCAAAGAAAAAAAAAAGGTTAATACTGTCTTGTGTGGAAGAGTTATATCAATTTAAGATGGAATCGCCATGAAACTAGAGAGAACAGTATATTTGACATTGGAAATGCATCCAATTCATTGTGATACAGTATAGTGAATTTGATCATGATCTTGTCAAACTTGATATCACAACAGTTTCATGACGTTGTGATGTGCCTACATCAAAGTGAAAAGAGGTTTTGGTTTCCCCTCAAATAAGTGTTAACTTATGCAGTGTATGTAGTTTTCCTAAAACATTATCAGCATGGTATCATGAAAAAAAGATAAGTTACAAAATTTTTGTACATATTGGTGTTTCTCTATACCTCCAGATTTATCTAAAAGGGAGAAAATCATGGACTATAACCTCACGTCAGAATTTGGTAGTTTATTTCATAAAATGGTGGCCGATAAGTATACTTGCATTTATTTTCTTCCCAAACTGCTTTGCCTAAATACCTATAGACAGCCACAGGCGAAAGCAGCACTGGCTCGAAACTTTGAGTCATGGCAAACCAAATCTTGGTAGTCAGTTTTATTATTATCATTATTCACGCTCCTCTTTGTCAAGCACCATTACAAAATGGTAGAATAACGATCAAACATAATAAATACATATAATTATATATTATGATGATGATCTTGTGTCATCCAAATTGTGTTTATTTTGTTAGGAAATAAATATAGCTAACTTATTAATAATTGCACCATAAAATCATATGCATATCTATAGTGTCATTAAATTGTGATAGCCTGCTCTTGGCAGTTCATAGAGGTGTTTTCCCCCATTGTGAATAAAATTCTTTCTTCATATTTATAACTGGGTATATCAACATCTAATAAATCATTGTGCTACTGCATTTATAGGTCAATAATCTCATGAATTTATGATAATGTGATTTGACGGTTCAAAGAGGTTCATATATTTATTCCATTAAGGGAAAACAAAATAAAAATGTTTTTGAGGGATTGTACATGTACTTATTTATAATGCCTTTATGGTATCTAATATCAATTCGAGTGTGATGTAAATCACTGCCTTTAATCTCACTGCAGTGAGGATAAAAAACCTCAGTTGCAGCAATTTTTCATAAAAATGTTGCTGATACTGAGAAAAGAAGGATTGTAATTTTTTTTGTCTATCGTCTATGATAGAAAGTGCCCAAGAGTAAATTATAAAATGGTAATGATAAAAGTCGTTATTTCTGTTGGAAACATTTAAAATTTCCACTAATTTCAGAGTCAAAGGCAGATCTCAATTTATCTTTCATGTCTTCTTGAAGTGAATAAATTAATTTAAATTGAATAAAACATCGATTACAAGCAAAGAAAAGGTTGATAACAGAATTGAACTGACAAATATGTAGATCTAGACTTTTTAGAATGTGATTCCCTAACAAAATGCATTGAAAAATCAATCTTAATTGAACAATAACCTATGACTTTGTATTTCCCTTTAGGTCTGCCGAATATTGCTGAACAATAACCTATGACTTTGTATTTCCCTTTAGGTCTGCCGAATATTGCTGAACAATAACCTATGACTTTGTATTTCCCTTTAGGTCTGCCGAATATTGCTGAACAATAACCTATGACTTTGTATTTCCCTTTAGGTCTGCCGAATATTGCTGAACAATAACCTATGAGTTTGTATTTCCCTTTAGGTCTGCCCAATATTGCTGAACAATAACCTATGACTTTGTATTTCCCTTTTGGTCTGCTGAGCATTGCAATGAAAATCCCCTAAAAGGTTCCTACGTGTCAAGTGATATTGTGTCTACAGCCACATTGGTTGTAGGAGATGAAACAAATTTTATTAACTTTTGGTATGCAACTTAAGTGATTATGGACAAGTTTTTTCAAATTTTTCCATATTTAGGTTTGGGCCTATCTTCTAAGATAATAAATGCAGGTCAATAATTTAGAAAACTATTGAGCAAATAAATTTGCAAGTGAATAATTATATTACATAATCAGACTAATAAGATTCTTTTAACAAATTTTTTTACTTTAGGAGGTGCAAAACATTGTTTGAAATGATGGTTGCTTCCAGGATAAAGATTTTCTTTATTTGATATCACAAAAAAGTGGAAAATTAGAAAAACAAAGAAAACAAATTTACAAAAAAAAAAATCATTAAAATATTTTTCAGTTGAACATTTTAATTCAAAGAGTAGGTATGCATATTAAATTTCAAAACAATTATTTATCCTTCAGTTTCCAACACCACTGCAAAAAAATTTTTTTTAAGCTCTACAAAAAAAACAAAAGATAACGTAACCATTAATATTAATAATGAATATTACGATTTCTGAGGGACATTATCACATGTTAATGATACATACATGTATACAAATAAAAAAAAATGAATTAAAAAAAGTATCAATTGTGATGGAAGTGATATGAATTGCAAAGACACAGATAAAACAAGTTTTTTTTTCTCTCTTATTGATATCAAACCCAAGCAATAAATCAGAGCAAAGAAGATACAATTTATGATCAATTAATCAAATTGGAAACAAACAAAGCCATTAAATTAAAATTTTATAACATTTTTCCAGTAGACATACTGCATTGTATTAAATCTAGCTGTATAAATGTCGTTGATATATCAATTGAAAAATAAATTTAAATTAATATTTATGCTAAAATTTGTATAGAAATGAAATCAAGACTTCATAATAAAGGCCTTTAGCTCTATCATAAAAATAAAAGGAGTGATAACTTTGAGTGATAAATAATTCTAACATTGGAAAAGAAAAAAACAAAAAAACAAAAAAAATTTAAAAAATTAAAATAAATCAATAAACTACTTCGATAGCTGTTCACATGGTGCATTTTTCCCCCCACTTTTTACGATGCTTAGAACTGATTGTCTATACCTATTTAGAAGATAGAGGTTTGTGAAAATTGAACACTCTAGACTTTTTTTAAGTGAACTTAACAGAGATAATTTCTTTTTTTTTTTTTTTAATTACAATAGTTATGTTTTTATTGTTTTTGCGTTGAAAAATCAAATTTATGTCTGATAATTGTAAAAAAAACAGTTCCAATAGAAATTTTACATAAGATGGCAAAGGCAGATGCTGGAAACAGTAGTAATGAAAGGACATAATCTGTAAAAACACAGTTTTGCAAACATTTTTTTTAATAAAGACATCCTGCTTTTCTTATACATGAAGAGAAAAAATAGAGAGAGAGAGAGAGAGAGAGAGAGAGAGAGAGAGAGAGAGAGAGAGAGAGAGAGAGAGAGAGAGAGAGAGAGAGAGAGAGAGAGACGCAGAGAAAAGAGAACACCAATATTGAATAAAATCAAACAGGTATTCTCTCAATTTGGTATGTCTTTCAATGGCAGAAACTCTTTCATGGTTTCAAAATAACAAACATGTGGAATATCCAATAAAATTTCGTCTGGCACTTGATCCCAGAGCGTCTGGAGTTCCTCGTTTATCCTCTTAAGGTCATCATCACCAGTTTCTTTAAAAATGTAGCCAAAATTTATATGGTGAACTTGAACAGGTTTTCCTATGTCCCCAAAAATATCTTTCAATTTGCCCTCAATGACAGATACCTCCTTTGAAATTGAAAGAGTTCCTTGAATGTTTATTCCAGAGCCTGGGTAACGACCTATTTTGAACTGTTTTTTCAGAAACTTAATGTTGCCTTTAACCATTCCACACACATTTTCGGCAAGTTTCATGTCTTGTTGAAGCATGTTGTACGTGCTAGTCCAGTGAGAGGATGGTACAAGACCTGACTTTGGAGTGTATCGTGAAGGAACTTTTCTTTGGGTAAAAATGTTATAGATAGTAGCATGGTACGATGAAGCTGGTAGTGGCGCCATGTGAGCTCGAAGGGTTGGTGCTTTCTGCAGATACTCTTCCCAACGAGTTGGGGCACCCTTTCGGTCAGACACCATGCTTATCACACTGTAACCATGGAAAGGAAGATAATTTCCTTCAAAATCAATTTTGTCAAAGACAGTCATTTCTGAAGGTGGGGCTGGTACATTTCTTCGAAACAAATATGAATATGATTTTGCTGCAATGATGAGGAAAATTACAGTCAATCTGGCAAAAATGAAAATTAAAAAGCTGGATGAATTTTTTTTTCAATTGAAATATTCAAAGCAGGGATTGGTTGAAAGCACTTTCATATCTTCCAAAATGTCAGACTAGTCTCTATTATCAAACTGTCTTTACTAACAAAAAAGTAAATAAAGTACGAAGAAAATGTGGAAAAATATCAGACTAGCCTCTAATACCAAGCTGAATTTATTAACAAAGAAGTCGAAATACCATTTAGAAAATGGAAAAAAATATCATGGTCATAAGACCAATCCAATCAGAAACTGAGAGTGTTATAAAAATTATCTGAAAATGTTATAGCTATCTAATTGAAAAAAAAAAAGTTTGACCCTTTTTTTATCAGTATATATATAAATAAGGAAAAAAAATACACTTCTATAACTGAGCAGCAACAGCAATCTGCCTTGAAATAATGTATATTCACTGATCAAAGCTCTTGTTTGTTACAAAAACTTCATATAATGAAGTCATAAATGGTCACACAGCAGAATGGGTTCCACAAGAAAATAAGATGTAAACCTTCTTTCTTGATCATTTATTTGCAATCATTGAAAGCTCAATAATAATTATATGTTGCCATTTTTAAGGTCATGGAATTTTAATTTAAATCTTGAATGCATGTTGTTTAATTTGGTTTTGAGAAACATTTTAATTTAATGTTGGTGAAGTCAGTTATTATGCATCATTCATCTCATTTGTTTTGGTCTAACTGGTTACATGCACCATTTGTGTTATTATAAATAAATGAGAATCTCCACATTAGGTTTTTCAAATGCCATTCCCATTTAATTATATTTTCTGCCAATTTTGAATTCGTTTTTCTTTTTTTATTTGTTTGAACAAACCAAGTTCACCTTCAATGGGTCAGGTATACATCTTTGCTTAACAGATACACTGACTAAACCAAAAATTTTTTCCAGTCTAAAACATTATTGCTCTCATAAGAATTTCCATTCAACAGTTATCCACTTTAAAATGCTGATTGCATTGTGTAATATAAGATGTTTTCAAACAGCCAAGGTTTTCAAAGATTCTAGTGAATGCTCCTACAGAATGGAAAAATTAGTTGTTTAGACTTCACACTTAGTTTGAGTCAAACATGAATTAAGTATTGTGGTCTTGATCTCCCACTCATCATACTCTGCATTTATTGTCATGGAATTATCAGGTGTTTTTCAGTTAAGGTGTTTTAGTGAAGAAAATGTGTGGCAAGTGCCTTTTTCTAAGGGCACATAATTCCAGTTGTGGCCTTCATTCAGATCAAAACCTTAAAACTTTTCAGCCATTCACTGACATGTTTTGAAATTCTAGCATAAAGACACACAGTATGGTGCTTTAAACCTCTACCATTGCCTGTGGTTGTCTTGTAATCAAAATATTTTTTTTTTGCTCCACAAAAATAATAACATATTAAAAATATTGCTTCTGAGGCTCATCACATGTTAATTATACAGTATACATTAAAAAAAATCCATGAATTTACAAAAAAAGTGTAAATTTCGATGGACCTTATAAAAATTGCAATGACAGAGATAATATAGAAATTATGTTTCACCCTTCTTATTTCTAATAAACACAAGCAATAAATCATAGCAAAGAGGATACATGAGGATACATTGTGGAGGCCTTCATTTTAATCAAAACCTTAAAACTTTTCAGCCATTAACTGACATGATTTGAAATTCTAGCATAAAGACACCCAGTATGGTGCTTTAACCCTCTACCATTGTCTGTGGTTGTCTTGTAATCAAAATATTTTTTTTAGCTCCACAAAAATAAAATTATAAAATTATAACATATGAGGCTCATCAAATGTTAATTATACAGTATACATAAAAAACCCCATGAATTTACAAAAAAAAAAGTGTCAATTTCGATGGACGTTATAAAAATTACAGTGACATAGATAATATAGAAATTATGTTTTACCCTTCTTATTTCTAATAAACACAAGCGATAAATCATAGCAAAGAGGATACAATTTCAGATGATTTGAAAAAAAATTAGGAAACAAATAAAACCAATAAATCAAAATTTTATAACAATTTTCAGTAGACATACACATTCAATTAAATCTAACTATATGACATGTAATTAAAATATTAACTGAAAAGTCAGTAAAAATTAGATTTATGATAAGAATTACAAAATAAAAAAAAAGTTAAATAAATCAATAAATTACTTTGATAAGTGTTCAAATGGCGCATTTCTTTTTCACTTTTTATGATGCCTAGAACTGATTGTCTATACCTATTTAAAAGATAGAGCTTTGTGAACATTGAACACTACATGTATAAACTTTCTTGAAAAAAAAATAAAAAATTTATCATCAAAAATAAAGAAAACATTTTTTTTATTAAATAGCTATGTTCTTATCCATTTACCTTGAAAAATCAAGTTTATGCTAATAATTGTAAAGAAAAAACCCAGGTTCTGTTATAAATTTTATATAATTTGGTAAAGGCAGACTTTGAAAATAGTTGTAATGGAAGGCAAAATCTGTAAAACACAAAGTTTTGCAAATTTAAACATCCTATTTTTTATGCATGTAGAGAAAGAAAGAGAGAGAGAGAGAGAGAGAGAGAGAGAGAGAGAGAGAGAGAGAGAGAGAGAGAGAGAGAGAGAGAGAGAGAGAGAGAGAGAGAGAGAGAGAGAGAGAGAGAGAGAGAGAGACAGACAGACAGACAGACAGAGGGTTAGGGGGTGGGGGGGGGGGAGGAAGCAGGAGAGAGAAAGAAACAGAGAGCCTCAGAGAAAATGAGAGTACCAAAAGTGAACAAAAACAAACAGGTACTCTTTCAATTTGGTATATCTTTCAATGGCAAAAACTCTTTCATGGTTTCAAAATAACAAACATGTGGAATGTCCAATAAAATTTCGTCTGGCACTTGATCCCAGAGCTTCTGGAGTTCTTCGTTTATCCTCTTAAGGTCATCATCACCAATTTCCTTAAAAATATAGCCTAAAGCTATATGGTGAACTTCGATAGGGTTTCCTACGTCCACAAAAACTTCTCTCAACTTGCCTTCAATGACAGATACCTCCTCTGACATAGAGAGAGTTCCTCGAATGCTTATCCCTGAGCCTGGATGATGACCTATTTTGAACTGTTTCTTCAGAAACTTAATGTTACCTTTAACTTTTCCACACACATTTTCGGCAAGTTTCATGTCTTGTTGAAGCATGTTGTGCGTGCTAGTCCAGTGAGAGGATGGTACAAGACCTGACTTTGAAGTGTATCGTGAAGGAACTTTTCTTTGGGTAAAAATGTTATAGATAGTAGCATGGTACGTATAAGATGAAGCTGGTAGTGGCGCCATGTGAGCTCGAAGGGTTGGTGCTTTCTGTAGATACTCTTCGCAACGAGTCGGGGCACCCTTTCGGTCAGACACCATGCTTATTATAGTGTAACCATAGAAAGGAAGATAATTTCCTTCAAAATCTATTTTGTCAAAGACAGTCTTTTCTGAAGGCAAGATTGGTACATTCCTTCGAAACATATATGAATATGATTTTGCTGCAATGATGAGAAAAATTATAGTCAATCTGGCAAAAATGAAAATTAAAAAGCTGAATGAATTTTTTCTCAAATTCAAACATTCAAACCAAGGATCAATTCAAAAACACTTTTTTATCTTCCAAAATATCAGACCAGTCTCTATTATCAAGCTGTCTTTACTAACAAAAAAGTAAATATAGTACTAAGAAAATGTGAAAAAATATCCGACTAGCCTCTATTACCAAGCTGAATTTATTAACAAAGAAGTCAATACACCATTTAAAAAATGGAAAAAAATATAATGTTCATAAGACCGGTCCAATCATGAAACTGAGAGTGTTATAAAAATTATCTGAAAATGTTTGGAAAAGTTGAAAACCAACTATTAGTTAAAGCTGTCTGATTGAAAAAAAAAGTTTGCTTTTTTTTCCAGTTTATATATATATATATATAGTAATCTGCCTTGAAGGATAAAGCATATTCATTGATTAATGCTCTTGTTTATTACAAAAACTTCATATAATGAAGTCCAAAATATTCATACAGCAGAATGGCTTTTGCAAGTGAATAAGATGTAAAACTTCTTTCTTGATTATTTATTTGCAATCATTGAAAGCTCAATAATAATTACATGTTGTCATTGTTAAGCTCTTGGGGATTTTGTTTTAAATCTTGAATGTATGCTCTTGGGGATTTTTATATAAATCTTGAATGTATGCTGCTTAATATTTGAAATGTCATTTACATGTATTTTGCATTATTCATCTCATTTGTTTTGCTCTAACTAGTCAAATGCACCGTTTTGTGCTAATATAAATGAGTGTGAATTTCCACATTAGGTTTTTTAAAATGCCATTTGCATTTAATTATATTTTCTGCCAATTTTGAAGTCATTTCTTTTGGATTTGTTTGAAAATAAACAAGTTCACCTTTGATAGGGCAGGTTTGCATCTTTGCTCAACAGATTCCCTGGCTAAACTAAAATATTTTTCGACCTAGAACATTATTGCCATAATTAGAATTTCCATTCAACAGTTATACACCTAAAAGGCAATTTGTATTGTATAATATAAATTGCTTTCAAACAGCCAAGGTTTTCAAAGATTTTAGTGAATGGAAATAATAATTTAGACTTCACACTTACTAACTTAGTTGAAGTCAAATATTAATTAAGTATTGTGGTCTTCATCTCCCACTCCTCATACTCTGCATTTAATGTCATGGAATTATCAAGTGTTTTTCAGTTAAGGTGTTTTAGTGAAAAAAAAATGTGTGGCAAGTGCCTTTTTCTAAAGGTACATAACTCCAGTTGTAGCCCTCTTTTAGATCAAAACTTTAGAACTTTTTCAGCCATTCACTGACATGTTTTGAAATTCTAGCATAAAGAGAAGCAGTTTGGTGCTTTACATCTCTATTTTTGCCTGTGGGTGTCATGAAATCAAAATAATTTTAGCTCTTCGAAAAAAAATTATAATATTAAAAAAATTAATTCTAATAGACCTCATCACATGTTAACTATACAGTATACATACAAAAAAAAAAAGCAAAAAAAGATGAATTAAAAAAAAAAAGTGTAAATTCCGATAGAAGTGATAAAAATTGCAATGACAGACAAAATATAAAAAGTATTTCTAATAAACACGAGCAAGAAATCATGACAAAGAGGATACAATTTATGATGTTTTAAAAAAAATTAGGAAATAAACAAAACCAATAAATCTAAATTTTTTAACAATTCCAGGTAGACACACACATTCAATTAAATCTAACTATATTACATGCAGTTAAAATATAAATTAAGTTAAAAATAAAGTTATGCTAAGATTTGGAAAATGAAAAATACAAAAAGCTAAATAAATCAATAAACTACTTTGCAAACATTACTGTTCACATGGTGCATTTCTTTTTCACTTTTTATGATGCTTAGAACTGATTGTCTATACTTATTTAAAAGATAGAGGTTTGTGAAAATTGAAAACCACATGTATATACTTTATTGAAAAAAACATTAAATATTTATCATCAAAAACAGAGGGAAAAATTTCTTTTAATTACAATACAACTATTTACCTTGGAAAATCTGGTTTATGCCTGATAGTTGTAAAAAAAAAACAGTTTCATTAGAAATTATACTACAATTTGGTGAAGGCAGATGCTAGAAATAATTGTAATAGAAGGCAAAATCCATAAAACACTAAGTATTGCAAACATTTTCTTATTCGAACATCTTATTTTGTATGCATGTAGAGAGAGAGAGGGAGAACAGTTGGGGGAGGGGGGAAGCAGGAGAGAGAAAGAAAGAGAGCAGCAAAAGTGAACAAAAAGAAACAGGTACTCTCTCAATTTGGTATGTCTTTCAATGGCAGAAACTCTTTCATGGTTTCAAAATAACAAACATTTGGAATATCCAGCAAAATTTCATCTGGTACTTGATCCCAGAGCTTCTGGAGTTCCTCGTTTATCCGCTTAAAGTCATCATCACCAATTTCCTTAAAAATATAGCCTAAAGTTATATGGTGAAATTTGATAGGGTTTCCTATGTCCACAAAAATTTCTCTCAACTTGCCTTCGATGACAGATACCTCCTCTGACATTGAAAGAGTTCCTCGAATGCTTATTGCTGAACCTGGATGACGATGTTTATTTATCCTTGTCTTTAGAAACTTAATATTACCTTTAACCTTTTTGCATACATCCTGGGCATGAGACATGTCTTGTTGAAGCATTCTGTGCGTGCTAGTCCAGTGAGAGGATGGTACAAGACCTGACTTTGAAGTGTATCGTGAAGGAACTTTTCTTTGGGTAAAAATGTTATAGATAGTAGCATGGTATGATGAAGCTGGTAATGGCGCCATGTGAGCTCGAAGGGTTGGTGCTTTCTGCAGATACTCTTCCCAACGAGTTGGGGCACCCTTTCGGTCAGACACCATACTTATTATAGTGTAACCATAAAAAGGAAGATAATTTCCTTCAAAATCAATTTTGTCAAAGACGGACAATTCTGAAGGTGGGGTTGGTACATTTCTTCGAAACATATATGAATATGATTTTGCTGTAATGATGAGGAAAACTACAGTCAATCTGGCAAAAAAAAAATTAAAAAGCTGTATGATTTTTTTTTTCAATTGAAACATTCAAAGCAGGAATTGGTTGAAAGCACCTTTTAATCTTCCCAAATGTCAGAGGAAGCTCTACTATACTATCAAGCTAAATTTACTACCAAAGAAGTGATATATATAAAAAGTGAATAATTACCATAAGACCTGTCCAATCCTGTAAATGAGAGCGTTGTGAAAATTATCCGAAATTGTTTGGAAAAGTTGAAAAACTAAGTATTAGTCAAAGCTATCTGATTAAAGAAAAAAAAGCTGGTCCAAAAGTTTGATATAATATATATATATATATATATATATATATATATATATATATATATACATATATTGATAGATAGATAGATAGATAGATAGATAGATAGATAGATAGATAGATAGATAGATAGATAGATAGATAGATAGATAGATATATAAAGGGGAAAATAGACTTACATAACTGAGCAGGCAACAGTAAACTGACTGGAAGTATAACGCATAATTATTCTCTGATCAATGCTCTTGTTTGCTACAAACTTCATAAAAAGAAGTCCGAAATGTTCATGCAGCAGAATGTTGGTTCAGATTTGTGATATTATTTCTTTTAAAATTTTATACGTTTGAACCTCTCCTGAACAAGCCTTAGAATACGTGATCCAAAATGCGTTCTATTCAATCTAGAATTCGGATTCCAAGCTAGCGCCAGCTTAGAGCCATCTGTTACTCAGTCACTCATGGGTTATTCCGTGTCTGTGAGCCTTGAAATAAAACTGTGCAAGATTAGCATATGTTTACATCCTGATTGACTCGGAGTACTTTGGGCTACTTGATTCCAACAAAACAACAACCGCAGTTGTTCTATTTTTATCGCAAGTACATGCAGCTCGCGCTCTCGGTTCGCACACGTAACGTTACTGAGTGTGAAGCAGAGTGCCAGATTTGCATGGAGTTCGGATAAAGAGGTGGCATCATTCTTTATTTTCAGCTGTGTTTAGCAGTGGAAATCAACATAAGGCCAGTCTCACATAGATAATTGTGGCCTTTCATGCGTCACGCGTCACTCTTTACGTGACAAGTTACAAGCCCTCATAGGTTCTGTCATTCCCTCACACCCAGCCAGACTGAGAGCATGGATTCCTCCGATGAAGATGCATTGTTTAGAATCGCTTTGTTAATTAAGGGGGTGACACAACACGAGCCAAAAAGAATCAGCATCCACATTCTTTCTGTCAAGTCACCACACATGTCGAGGGGACCTAACTGCTTATGTGAGGGGTGCCGTTAAAATTATACTAATCACTTTTGTTTACACGCGTGATCCCTCTCCATTCACGCACGTGGCGTGTTGGGTGGCTCTCTATGTGAGGCTGAACTAAGACTAAGAGGCAATAAAGTATGTGCCTATACAATAAATTAATGGCTTACGTTTTCGAGCAAGTGTGGGACCATTGCCTGCTCCAACAGGGATAAGACAGAATTACTGTATAATACTCCATCTAAAATTCATTCATCATCGGTAATGCATATATATAGACGAGTGTGCTCTCGGTTATTTTTCCAACAGAAAGCAAAAGACATTTCACCACCGAGTCCAGGCTGTTTCTCTTAATAGACGCACGAGTGAGATAAGCCCTTGGTGTTAGATATCGGGTGTAACTGTAAGCTTATCACGACTAGGTTGTAAATATATATATATGCAAGAGTCTACTACTACTACTTTAACTACTGATAATACCTAATACTGCTCTTGCTGCTGCTACTATTACAGCAACAACTACTGCTGCTGCTGCTACCTCTTCCTCCTACTACTACCACTACTACTATTACTACAACTACTACTACTACTACTACTACTACTACTACTACTACTACTACTACTACTACTACTACTACTACTACTACTACTATTACCACTGCTGCTTCTGCTCCTGCTGCTGTTACAAGTACTAGTACTTAGTCTGATGCTACTACTACTATAATTACTGCTGCTACTGCTCCTCCTCTTCTTCCTACTACTACTAGTACAACTACTGCTGCTGCTACCACTACTACTACTACTACTACTACTACTACTACTACTACTACTACTACTACTACTACTACTACTACTACTACTACTACTACTACTACTTGATTAGGAACTAGCTCTATGTCCAGTTTATAATTTGAATCACTATTTAATGCAAATCCTAAACCAACGTTATCTTGGGATCTATAGACATAAGTTTCTATACTCTTAATCAATGACGTCTATGCAAAGCGCTTGTTCTTTTCTCAAGTAGAAGTACTAAAAGCTTATCTGATTTTTTATAACAATGTAGGCTCTTTGTACGCAAATCATGTTTTTTTTTTTTTTTAATTGATAAGTGGTAGCCAAGACCGTCCACAACTGATTGTGTTATTTTTCCTTTGACTCTATATTACATGTATTTGGAAACGGTTCATTTCATGTACTTTCTTTTAATCTGAATTAAAGATAACACACATAATAAGTTTGTTTCCATTGCATGTAATAAAGGAGGTGATCTATGTCATGAGATTTATTTTATTTGCGCATACAACGTTTTGCTTCATTTGATCTTTTTTCCCCCTCTTTTGTGGAAACCTTTTTGTACCATGTATGTCATGGTCTTGTGTTTTCTCTACTACATGTATAATGTATTATTGATGAAAATTATCAAATAAAGTAATACTATCATCACATTTTTTTTTTTATCTCCGTTGATTTTTAATTAGTTTTAAAGCAATTACATTAACAGCACAAATGTGTTGTAGGATCAACTGCTATAATTGCTGGCCCATGAGAAAAGGCCGTAAAGAAAACAAGACAGGAAACGCGTTCCCAACATGCAACTAGGGGTCACGTGGTCTGTTGAAGCTGAAAGGCGCGGTAAAAACAGGCTAACCTCTCTGCGCTTAGTATTACCACCACTCGTTCAGTAGGCATTATAGACAATGAATGTAAAAAAAAAAAAAAATGGACATTGTGAATGATTTTCAGCAAGAAGTTGTAACAATAACAGATTTATCATTTCATCGCTTCCCAAATAACCTAGAACTGGAAAAAATACACACATACACACACACACACATATATATATATATATATATATATATATATATATAGAGAGAGAGAGAGAGAGAGAGAGAGAGAGAGAGAGAGAGAGAGAGAGAGAGAGAGACACTCAGACAGACAGACAGACAGAGAGAACGCAGACTGTTAAACCCTATATCGATGATAAAGTTTTAAAATAGTGTAAAACTAAAATAATTAAACTTTAGAACTAGAGCTTGCAACAAATACATGTATTTACAATAGAAAGTAGAGCAATTCATTAAAGTGCATTTTTTTCATAATAAATGCCTCTTGTTTTAGTGTAATTATTTAATTTAAAAAAATACATATATGATAACATAAGCGCGGGCAGTGCTAAAACCTTGTCTGCGCTCCATAATTATAATTAGTCTCCCTGCTATCTAGGCCAAAGTACGCGTTCAGAGGTGAGGACATATGTCCTCATTAACCTGTGGTCGCGAGCACAACGTTCCTCGTTAACCTATGGTCGTGAGCACAACATTCCTCATTAACTGATGGTCGCGAGCACAACGTTCCTTATTAACCTATGGTCGCGATCACAACGTTCTTCGTTAACCTATGGTCGCGAGCACAACGTTGCTCATTAACCTATGGTCGCGAGCACAACGTTCCTCATTAACCTATGGTCGCGAGCACAACGCTCCTCATTAAGCTATGATCGCGAGCACAACGTTCCTCATTAACCTATGGTCGCGAGCAGGGCATGTGTCCTCATTAACCTGTGGTTGCGAGCAGGACATGTGTCCTCATTAACCTATGGTTGCGAGCACAACGTTCCTCATTAACCTGTGGTCGCGAGCACAACATTCCTCATTAACCTGTGGTCGCGAGCACAACGTTTCTCATTAACCTGTGGTCGCGAGCACAACGTTTCTCATTAACCTGTGGTCGCGAGCACAACATTCCTCATTACCCTGTGGTCGCGAGCACAACGTTTCTCATTAACCTATGGTCGCGAGCACAACGTTTCTCATTAACTTGTGGTCGCGAGGGCCCAATGTAAAGTGAACGGGATGACGTCACAGTTACCACCCTTTGGCCGTGACTTTTACCAGTATGTTGCAAATAAAAAATATATAATTATTCTATTGGACAATAATGCTCCTTAGTTTCCTAGCTAAATTCAAATCTGCCAAAACATTGGATCAAAAATAAATACAGCAGAGCACTGGTAAATTGAAGTTCTAAAGATTGCAAAAATCTTTTGATAAAACATACATGTATTTGGTTAAACCATGGAACCAAGATTGTTAAAAGAAAAAATAATTATAAGTGAACTAAAAATAATTGTCGGTTTACCTATGTGACCGGTGTATTTTTTTCTTATTTGTAGAGAGATGTTACAGCTTAAATGACTGGTACACAATCTAGTACAATGTATCAGCTAAAAACTAAAACAAAAGTACTTTGTAATATTTATCTTTATTAGACATGTATCTTACATAGGACAACATGTGTGTGTGTTGTTGTTTTTTTTTTTTGCTGTTGTTTTTTGTCTTAAACCTAATTTGGTATTTCGTACAGTTCGTTCGTAAAAAAATCTTATCTCAAGCATCTCCTGGAAATCCGAACAAGCCATCATCTGACAGGCAGAGTTGCACGATAAAGAAGATAAATCAAAACACATCCTCTGAGTTATATCTCTTTTGCTATACAGCAGAAAGGTCAGCAAATGTAGGGGATATGGATTTTAGTGGAGCAATGTAGAACCAACAGAAATGAGACACTTTTTAAAATCTCCAAATTTTCCCGCCTTCCCTCTTGATATAGAGGTCTATGTTAATATAAAGAGGGATATCAGTTAATTTTGTATTTTCCAAGTATATTTTAAAATCTATTTAAAAGCTTATGAAAAGGCTAAAAATTACCAGGGGCGCACTGCCTTGCTGGAATTCATAGCTGTCAGTTTTTTTAGGCCTACAACTGCATACGATGAAGAATATTAAAAAGGATCTATAGAATAGAATTGTGTTTTTTTTTTTAATTAGCGAACTGTTTCTATTTTCTTTGTTGTGGAGAATCCCCACAAAATATTCTAAATAATACAGAAACTAAATCACAAGTCCTGAAATATTTCTGTATTCCTTTATCTTTGTGATAATAATTTTTTATCTCTAGGGAGAGTCACATCAATGTTTGGTCTTCTGAGTAAAGAAGAGCTTTATCAAACAGTTGTTTGTAATCATGAAACGAAAGAAACATAAAACATGTTTAATAAAAAGATACATAAATTTTAAAAAAGTCCTTGAGTTTGATCCCAAAATAAAAACATTTCTCAAATAATATTCCATCACATGTGAATAGGAAACCCAAGCAAAAAGTAAATACAATTGAACACTTTTGAACTGACAGTAACATTCATTTCAAAGAATAAACACCAGTTTTAACTTTCATTATCTTTGATTATACATGTATAAGCAGCAATTAAGGTTCCAAATAAATGATTTTCTGCTTTTGACTCCACTGCCATGAATTCTTTATTTCTACCTGAGGAAAAGTTTTATTCTTTATATAATCATTGAATAAAAAATTTCAGATAGGCCTACACATGTACTATGCAATCAGCACTGATGAAATTGATGTCAGAACTTTTAAAACAGCATTTGAAACTACATGTCCATTTAAATAAATTCCTCTTTTTCTCACTTTTGAAAATACAAATAGAGGGAATGCTATTATCTTTTCACAAAATCTGAATAATTTCAAAGCTTTTTTTTACCATTCAGGAGCTTAAAAATGTATTGCTCTCATTATGAACACCTTTATAAGGTATGAACAAATATGTCACTTAATTTGGAAGCATTGCTAGATATTCCTTAACATATTTTCATTACCTCAGCGACCAAAATAATTCCCAAATAGAGCAATTTTTCTTGTAAAAACCATGCATTTACTAAGAATATTAAAATCTAAGAATTTGTTTTTTAATTCTCTATGGTTAATGTGCCAAAATGAATTAAAAAAAAAAAGATGATACATGCAATAAAACTTTATCTCTATTGTCAACATTTAAACAGTGTCAGAGTCAAAAGCAACTCTCAATTTATTTTTTGTATCTTATTGAAATAAATATATTGCTTCTCAATTGAATAAAATATTAAAACATCAAGTGCAAGAAAAGAAAAAGTTAATGACAGTACTTAGCTGATATATATGTATAGTGCTTCAGAAAAAATCTGCGAGTGGTCCATACAAAATCTATTGAAATTTAATGTAATTCTAAGCTGCATTGGATGTAGTAGATACGCCTATAGATCACTCTTATGAACATTTAATATGCAATTTAATGGGTAATAGATAAGATTTCACATTGTTTCATATTGGTTTTTGTTGTTGTTGTTGTTTTTTTGTAATGACATGTTTTCTAAGTTAATGGAAGGATAGATCAATAATCTAGAAACAAATATTATTTGATACATTACTACTTTTCTGCACCTGAATATCATTACACACGCATAAGCAATTTCTACACTTCACTGCCAATATTTACTAAGAGCACCCATATAAAACTATTGCACAAATAAATTAATTAGTAAATAACCATGCTACAAATGGTTCTTTTAGGAGATGGTAAACTTTTAAACTTGTTTGAAATGAGGAATACAAATATTTTTCTATTGAATGTGGCAAAAGCATATATAGGTAAAAATATCAAAGCTATGTTAAAAAAATAGTAAATCACGTTTAAGTTGATACATTTATTTCAAAGGGTAGCTACAATCAAATATAAAAAAAGTATTACAAATTTACTATTCTGTTCTCAACAAAACATATTTATTTTTCCTTTGCACTACAAAGAAAAAAAAGCTAACAACAACCATCGCTTAAAAAAGGTCATTCTGATGTAGCCCTTTTTTTACATTAAAGTTCAGCAAAACAATATTATTGCAATAGTAGTGATAAGAATGGTAATGATACTATAAACACAACAAACATCACCTTTTTTTTTAGTTTCTTTTGAAATGCGTATTATTCTTATAACGTTGTAAAACATAAAGATTTAAGTGGGTATAGTAAACAAATAGATAACTTATTAAAAAAAATTAAATTTTAGATGATGAACATTTTTTCTTCACTTTTTTTTATAACAAAAAAGTATTCATAAGATAGATAAGAATAGTTCAAAATTTGAACATAATTTATTGCATAAATGTACAGCTTACATATTACAAAATTGTACAGCTTACAAAAAAAAAAGGTTTACCTTACCAAAAAAGGGATAATGTCTTCTAACCAATACATTAACCAAATCATTATGGTCTAATTTCTACCTAATCGAAATTAATATTTGACATATTTTTTAAAAACAGTCGATTTAGAAATTTAATATGATTAAGTACAGACTGACGCTGGCAATATTTGTACTTGTAATTGTATTTGTACTAAGATGGAAAATATTTTGAGCATCCTGATGAGTGTAGTTGTTCTAATAAACATATTCAGGAGAGACAGGAGAGAGAGAGAGAGAGAGAGAGAGAGAGAGAGAGAGAGAGAGAGAGAGAGAGAGAGAGAGAGAGAGAGAGAGAGAGAGAGAGAGAGAGAGAGAGAGAGAGAGAGAGAGAGAGAGAGAGAGAGAGAGAGAGAGAGAGAGAGAGAGAGAGAGACAGAGAGAGAGACAGAGAGAGAGAGACCAACAGACAAAGACAGAGGCAGAGAGACAGAGAAAGAGAGGGAGAAAAATCTGCTTTAACAAAACTAACAAACTAATTGGGACAATCTCACTTTGGTACGTCTTTGAAAGGGAGGAACTCTGTCATAGTTTCAAAATAATGAACACTTGGAGTGTCTAAGAAAATTTCATCGTGCACTTTATCCCAAAGATTTTTTAATTCCTCCTTTATCCTCTTAAGGTCATCATCACCAACTTCCTTAAAAATATAGCCTAAAGTTATATGGTGAACAATGACAGATTTTCCTATGTCTCCAAAAATATTTTTCAGTTCGCCTTCGATTATACTTACCTCCTCTGAATTTGAAAGAGTTCCCTCAATCATAATTGAGTTGCCTGGATGACACCCTATGATGAACTGTTTTTTTAGAAATTGAATGTTACCTTTAACTTTTTCACACACATCTTCTGCAAGAGACATGTCTTGTTGAAGCATGTTGTACGCACTGCTCCAGTGAGAGGATGGTACAAGACCTGACTTAGAAGTGTATCGTGCAGGAACTTTTCTTTGAGTAAAAATGTCATAGATAGTAGCATGGTACGATGAAGATGGTAGTGGCGCCATGTGAGCTCTAAGGGTTGGTGCTTTCTGTAGATACTCTTCCCAATGAGTTGGGGCACCCTTTCGGTCAGACACCATGCATATCACAGTGTAACCATAGAAGGGAAGATAATTTCCTTTTAAATCAATTTTGTCTGACATTTTAAAGGCTAAATTGACTTTATACCTTTTAATATATATATTTATATGCCTAAATGATTTTCTTTCCGAGATGAACAACAGTAAATCTGGGGAAAAATATATAGTAGAATTAGCATCTTAAGATCATAGGGGGGATTGAAGGGCCTAATGAATCAAGATTAGAAAACGCCTATGATTATGTAATGGCAACATTATTATCATCTGTAATTATACAGCTAATTAAGTTGATGCCCATATGAGCACATGGGTTGATAGGCCATGCCATTTTTGAAGGAACGCCCAAACTCATACAACGTGATTCTTTCAATAAACTAAGCAGGCAAGATCAATGTTTTTTAAGACCTTGCCAATCCAGAATTTATAAGTGTTAGTGAAAATGCTGTCATTAAAACGTTTTAAACAATTGAAGAATCAAATTTATAAGAATTAGTTGATGCCTTTTGATTAAAAAATCACTCTGAGAAGCTGAATATTGCAGAGGGATTTATTTGAACAAAACAGTAGTTGTACAGGCAACAGCAAAACAAAATCTAATGTGGTGCTCTTCCTTGTTAAATGATGCGGATTTAGAGGACTATATAAATCTATTTGTAGATCATAAGCCTACTATATGCTTAAAATAAAAGATAATTGGAGAAAAAGAATTACCTGATTTTTTTTTAAATTAAAAAAAAACACCACACACATTTGGACCTACAACGGTAGGTAAAAATTTTATCTGGTATTTTAAGAGCAGGATAAAAGACAATAACAATGTGAAAGCAACCGTGCATCGTGTCCTAATTTTCCTACATGTCAAAAAGAAAAGCATCCTCTTATACCTAAGAAATGTAATTGTAAGGCTAAAAAAAAGAAATCTGATAGCAAAAGTGATTCCCTTTTTTCAAACTGAAAAGGATCCTGCATATTTTTATTTTTAAAAAAATTTGGTTCGTGAGGATATAATTAGATTATGCATATCTCATCTGATATATCTAGTTTACTGGTCAAAGTTACATTTTCAAACTGAAAAGGATCCTGCATATTTTTATCTTTAACAAAATTTGGTTGGTGAGGATATAATTAGATTATAAATGCATATCTCATCTGATATATCTAGTTTACTGATCTAAGTTACAGCTTTAAAAATCTAGTTTACAAACAAACAGCATAGAACTTGATGTCTTGAACCTATAAAAAAATCAAAATGTTTCTTAATTCCTATGAAAATAAGGTGATTAATATCTTAAGGAAAAAAGGCCCTCATAAGAGGGGGGGGGGAGGAAATAATTTTTTTCAACAATTTATAAAAATCAACTGTACATATACCGAGGTTCCCATAAACATAAGTAATGAGGTTTTTACATAAAGTACATAGACCTGGTCTTATGAATGTTATTAGCGGCGCTGCTGGTATTAGTATCGTTGTTTATGTGATTGAAAAAAGAATATTTGCTACAGCAGACGGTGAGCAGTGCCCAGCACTGTAGTAGTCGTAAATTAGAACATCTTTGGAGTCACATGTCTATAGGATTCTGAGCTTATTGAACTTAGCAACGCTTCACTAAAGCTTTCACTTCCGGTATGAGTTGTCTGTCGGTCATCCGGCATCCGGTGAGCCTTGAAGTGAAAGTTTACTTCCTGATCGGCCCTCTGAGACTTGGATTTCGAGAAGCCTCAAGTTATAGAAGACTAACTTAATTTTCACGATGGCTAACAGGCTGCCAGCTGTAGTCATCGATAATGGCACAGGGTAAGCTGAGACTTCTTGCAAGTAACCTAAATATGTTCTTTATGCCTCGCTAAAGTACTAGACTCTATATGCTGAGATCTGGTAAGGGGCGTGACATGGAAATTTGCAGACTGTTTTGACGCCGACCATCAATTAAAAAAAAATCAACTCAAATATTTCATAAGTGTCCTTGTTTATGCTTTCTTTATCTAGATCTAGCGTTTTCATTTATTATATGAGAATAAAAATTTGTTTCTGCTTACCAGGTACATTTAAAGATGAAGAGAGACACCATTAGGCCTATGTAGGCTATCAGTTTATCATGAAATGCCTGATATTTAAATTTTGGCAAATTCTTATTATATCATAAATGTGAGGCATTATGCTTTTAAACTTTATTTAGCCATCTACGTAAGTATATAAATCTCTGTCAATTTCTTATTTGAAATTGTTACCAAGTTATTTTGTTTATGATATGTCTAATTGAGTTTGAGAAGATGTTGTAATGGCAATAGCAACCATGGAAGAAACTAATTACATCAATAAATATACTTTTTCACTTCCTGGAGTCAAATTTAACTTAGGCAATGCAAAACCTGAAGGATTTAAAAGAATTTCGTTTTGCAATGTACCACACATTTTGTGAATTTTTTTTTTTTTATAATCAACATTGTATTTATAAATTTTATCAGTTTCATGATTCATCATAGCATTTTCCTCAGTCTGTTTTAAAAAGAAGAAAAATATGTAGCTTGCATTAAGGATGTTCAAAACTGGATGGTTGTAATCAAGCTTCAGCTTCAATGGGATTAAAAAGACTGTTTACTATTTCACTTTGATCATGCCAGGACTGAAATGAATGATGGGCAATGGAATAAAACATTTACAAACTATATTGGGCATTATCCTTAGATTCTTATATTTAAAATGCAAATTTCGGACTCAAAATATTGGAAATATATATATGAGGCAATCTGAGTAAAGAAGGCACATAAGTTAGAATTTTAACATTGAGTCTTGATGCTACATAAAATTGAACTTTCTGCCCATAGGAGATAGAAAAAATCATGACTGTAGCATTTTTGTGGTCAGAGCTGTTTTATTTTAAAAAGCTGTCAAATAACCAATTTTTGTTTAGTGTTTCGATTGGGTACATTGATTTAGTATATTAATTAAGATATGATATACGATATATATGATGCCATAGTTTTTTTTTTGTTTTTTTTTAAATTTTTTTTCTAATTTATTGTTAGAAAATGATTTATACTTACTTGAGGCATTAATAACTTCTATGGCAAATATTGGCCTGTTGAAAATTTAAATTGTGAGTGCTCTCTTCTAAAATATGATTTAGGTATAGCACCCATTCGTAAGTCCTCCCGAGTTTTTTTTAAGGCTCTTGCTCCAAACTGTTTAAAGTGAAATGCCTAAATTGACTGTATGTCTCACAATCACATATTATCTTACTTATACCTGATTAGATCAAGTCTTATAGATGCACAAGGCCCGAGTGTATTTGGTTATATTAATTTTCCTATCTTCCCTTTTTTTGTCCTGAAAAACTTTTTTCTTTCCATGTTATCTTGCCCTCTGACTGTGGAACTGACATGTTATCCACAGCTATTCGAAAATGGGTTATGCTGGTAACACAGAGCCTCAGTTTATCATTCCCTCAGCAATTGCTATCAAAGAGTCAGCAAGTGTAGGTGATCAGAATCAGAAACGGTTAGGTAAAGGTGTGGAGGATTTGGATTTCTTTATTGGGGATGAAGCTATCAACCAGCCATCATATGCTACAAAAGTAAGTCCCTTGTAATTATGACACAGTAATGATTTTGAAAAAGTCTGATATTTAATTAGCTATTTTACATCACATTTATATAACTATAATGAAAGTCCATTTTTCAAATTTTCTGTTTTACTTGTAATCAAATTCCAGCTTTAGAAAATTAAAAAAAAATCAAGAATTTAATAGCTAAATTTCCAAATATGATTCGGCATCACCTAATTTGTCTTTTTTTTTTTTTCAATTCACTCTTTACAGTGGCCTATTCGTCATGGTATTATTGAAGACTGGGACTTGATGGAACGTTTTTATGAGCAGGCCATCTTTAAATATTTGAGGGCAGAACCAGAGGACCACTACTTTCTTTTGGTGAGTACATAAGCTGTCTCAGTGTTTCTCTACACTTCTGGTAAAAAGTCTTTGTAGTGATTGAGAAGTTCTTAAGCCCAGTTCACCATGAGCAGTGTTCTTAGGTCTCCTATCTCTATGTTATAACTGTTCTGTCCAATTCCAGTATCAATGTATCCTATTCTTGAAACTTGTTACACTGCATTTAATAAAAGGTTTAGAGCATCAACTGTTTTCTCTCATCATTATCTAAGAGTGTTGAGAAAGTTAAGTATACGTGTTATTTGTGTAAAAAACTCTAAAATCTGATTAACATGTATCATTACATAATTCTAGTAAAACTTAACCCACATCCTTCAAAATTCCTCTTCAGCATATCTAGCAAGCCTTTATGATCTCATTTTTCTCTTTGCAAGCAATTTTCATTTCTGCTTTTGTTTGATTATTATTGGAAAATTTCTAAAGCTAGTACAGTAGACCTCGGATATAACAAAATTAACGGGCCAGGGCTTAAACTTGGTTATAACCAAGGTTTTGTTACAGACAAGGTCAACTAAACCTCCTCATTTTGCCTCCCTCTTCCCGATCCCTATCTTTTTCTGTCATTTTGTCTCGTCTTAATGTAGTCTTACCTCTACACAAACTTTCAATATATTGCATATATATTGTGCAATTGACGAGCAACTTATGACACTCATTCATTGCTGCAACTTGTAAACATATTCATATTTTAAATGATGTATATATAAACAAAGTTTTATCCCCTTTCTCTACTGCCTCTATCAGTTTAAATTTTGCCTCAAGCTATATGCACTTCCTTTTCATGCATGTCATAATGCCATACCGAAGATAAATTTCTAAAATGAAGCGGTAAATGAATCCTATTGAGACAGTGTAGATCTACATCTAGTTCAACGTATGTGAAGGCTAATTCAAGAATGAAAGTGACTTGAAATGCCAAACTCAGTCAGATGATAGGTCTGGAGAACCGCTGTAGATCTAAGCATCAGTAATTCCCAAATTTTCCTCGTTCAATCATAATCACACATTACCTCATGCTTGAGGGAGGGAAAGGGGGGAGTGAAGAGTGGGCCTATGTCGCAAATCAGCCAATCACAGATAATGCAAAGATGGCAACTTTAGTTCCTAACCAGAAATGCCTTAGTTTATTAGTTCTGAACCCCCATATGCACAACCCTCCTCCATGCAAATACAGACCAGACTCACGGACGCCAGTCTGGCAATGATATTTTCAATACACTTTAACCTCCACAACTTTGTTATGCCCGAGGTTCTCATTATGTCTTTTCCGTTACAACAGAGGTCTCATACCATTGTTTAGAGAAAGAAAAAAACGTCTTTTATAACCCCTTCGTGCAGCTGATTTTGTAATTGTCAAGCTCCACTGTACACTCTTATTACCTTTCCTGCAGGAATTGACTCTTGTGCTGAGTTTGCTTACTTTCAAGAAAGACACCTCTCCTTTCCTTGCGTCTTTAAACCCTTATTTGTATTTTTCTTCTTTTGTGTGGTACATTTGTTCTTAATGAAAGATAAAAAGAAATTCCACTGATTTTTTTTTTCTTTAAAACCTTGACAATATTTGTAATACAAATAAATTTTGAGCAATACATTTGTGGAGCTGGAAGAAAATAGTTGTGTGAACAAGTGGGCATTTCACTTTATTATGTGCTATGAAAAAAGTTTAGTTGTAGTTTGAAAAGTGTTGTAGATTTATATCCTATTGTTTTGCTGAAATGTTCTTGCATGATGGATTCTCTATTAGAAGATGAAGCTTTGGTCTTGTCTGCTTAGTTAAATGTAGGAATCCCCTTCATTTTGGTTTGGACATTTTTCTCAATTATGGCATGGCCTATCAATCCTTATGACCATCTTTTCAACTAGCAATGTGTTTTATTATTCTTCAGATCATCAGTATCAGAATTGGAAAGTATCTGTAAAAAATTGTATTAAGACTTGTAATAAAAATATTGATCACAATGTACTTGTTTAAATGTGGTTGTGAACAAAATAGAGAGAAGCCATCGTTATTAGGGAGAAAACATCTTTTTAAAGGCTTATCTCTCTGAATGAATTATTTTTTAACAGACTTCACTTTCACTGCATTTACCCATATTTTTTTTGTAATTTCTTTTCCTAGACGGAACCACCCTTGAACACACCAGAAAACAGAGAATATACTGCTGAAATAATGTTTGAATCTTTCAACATCCCAGGACTGTACATTGCTGTGCAGGTAATATACTTTTATAACATTTTATACCCTGGCATCATATTCCACTACTTAGCTTAATTTGGAGAAAGAAGGATGAGCAGGTTCACTATTTCAAATATTTCATCTCAATCATTCTTCTTTGCTTCTCTTTGATCATTTTGTTATGTTTCTGTCTCTAGCAGTGATGCCAACTGGATCAAATTTTTTTTACTGAACTTTTTCCGCAACGCGGGGGCCTAGCATATTGAATACCGGTATCTAAACACAACCCTCGAATCTTGCCGATAGTAAATAAAAGACTCAATAAAATAATTGCACTTGCTAACCATAATATAGGTCTATTACTTAGGCTTGCTATTTAACAGAGAATAAGCTTTTTTTACTCTTTCCCTCTTTTCCGTAATTCCCCGCAATCTTGCACCATGACTGGCGGAGGAATTTGACAGACCTTTACCGAAATTTGACCGGCAATTTTTTTTTACTAAAAATCCATAAGTTTACGGAAAATTGGCATCACTGCTCTAGGATTAATTCCTTTTCGCCCAAATAAACCAATGCTGTGTCTGATAAGTTAAAATTTCTACATCAATCAATATGAGAACTTGTCTGGCAGATATGTGATGATTAGAATTTCTACATCAATCAATATGATAACTTCTGTGACAGATATGTGATGAATTAGAATTTCCACATCAATCAATATGAGAACTTGTGTGGCAGATATGCTAATGATAAAACTCATTCAAACACATTCTCACACCCTACATGTCAAATATCACAGCCAATCTAACCATATATACATTTGCATAGTCGTATGGAAAGTTTTACCATCAGCAAAGAGACAAGGATGGCTTCTTAAATTTGTTATCTGTGATTTGCATCTTTACTTGGTATCTCAAATGATATGCATTTTTTATTTTTTTAAAAATCTAGTTCTATTACTATAATAAAAGAATTAGATTTTGCCTCTCTATTTTTGCTACATTCATTATAAGGACAATTGAAATTCTAAAATCATTCTTTTTTTTTTTTAATTTTTTACCAGGCTGTTCTTGCCTTAGCCGCATCATGGACCTCAAGACAAAAAGGCGACAGGACGCTAACTGGGACAGTCATTGACTCTGGCGATGGAGTTACACATGTTATACCAGTGGTATGTAGAGATGCTTCTTTTTAAAATTTGACACCTAGTTTCTCATACTCACAAGAGGGCTTGTGAAATTTTTGGCTTTATCCCTTTACCATGTTTGCAAAACTTGTATGATTTTTATCTTAGATTGAAAAATCATTACATTTTGATTGCTTTAAAAAAATTAAGACTTTGTTTGGGTTGTTCAACAATTTCATTTCATTCCAATGAATTTAATTAAGATGGATGAAAAGAATTCTGATTTATTTTGGAGTCTCATTGCTCTAGAGCACTTTGTTCTTAAGCCAATGCACCTATTTTTCAACAGGCTGAGGGCTATGTGATTGGCAGCTGTATCAAACACATCCCCATTGCTGGCAGAGATATCACATACTTCATCCAACAGTTGCTGAGAGAGAGGGAGGTTGGTATCCCACCAGAACAGTCCCTGGAAACAGCTAAAGCTATCAAGGTATGTGTAACCTGCACTCACTTTGCATTTGAGAGAAGAGCAGAACAAACATTCTTGCAATTTAAATCCATTTTCATTGAAGAGTGGTTTGAGGGAGTGATATAGAAGTAAAATTTTAGGTTGAAAGTCAGGTTGTCACTTCAAATGTCAACAAAAATCTTTGCGTTTAAGGTCTGGTCTTTTTATTACAGGTATTTAACTTTTATTTGTGTTACTACAAAGATTTCCTGGATAAAATTGTGAGAGCCTGTGCCTGTACAAAAAATTCTTAGAGTTGTGAGGTCATATTTATTCTCTTTCCTTTGCAGCAGACTTTTGCTGCACTATGTTGCTGAATCTTTTATTTTATTATATTTTTTTTTAATCTTTTCTATACTGTTTCATGCACTGAATAGTATATTTTAGAAAGTTAAAAAAAAACAACTTTTTTTTAACAAATTCTGAATGAGAACTTGTGTAGAATTGGAACCACACTTTGCTTGATGGGATAGAGAATCGTTTCAAGAGCTGGCACGCAAATTTTCAGTGCTTCATCAACAAATGACTAAAACTATATTGCTTAACTTGTCCATTAATTTGCATTATGTCAAATTGGATGGCATACAGAGCAGCAGTTAAAGGGTTATTGAGATTTGAAATAATACTCATGGTTCAAGAGAAACTGCTAGATTTGTGGTGTGAGTTTTAACATTCAATCTGGCCTGTCATATATATCTAGTGGCATTGGATGGACTTCATTTTTGTTATTAAAATAGCGGAATTAACAACAAGGGTGTTTTATATGATGGTAATACTTGCATGCCATTTCATTTATCTATAATTATCTCAACTCCAAAATTTTAACCTATTTGGTTTCATCTCTACTCTTGAAATATCTTTTTTCCTTGTTAAAAAATTTGCTTTTATTAATTTGCTCTTCTCCTTGATTTTTTTTTAATGAAGAAAATTATGTGAGGCAAAACTTGCGGTAACAAATATTCTAATACTTTGTTTTAATTTATTTATTGACACAAAGTATCCCGATCATTTGGAGTTGACATCACTCTTAAAATGGCTAGAAAGGCAGGCCCTTTCATATCTTTCCATTGTGTCTGCTATTTACATTTCCTAGCTTCAGCAAGCTCTAAGTTCACCTTTTTGGTGTTGTCTTCATATACATGAAGTAAAATGATTTAATTTTTGCTCCTATTATGTTTTTTTTTTTTTAAGACTTTGTGTAATTTTTTTCTAGGAGCGTTACAGTTATGTGTGCCCTGACATTGCTAAAGAGTTTGCCAAGTATGACACTGATCCTGGAAAATGGTTGAAGAAATATGAGGGAATCAATGCAGTATCAAAAAAACCCTTCTCTGTTGACGTAGGTTATGAGAGATTCCTTGGACCTGAAATCTTCTTCCATCCTGAGGTGAGGATTTATTTTGTTTATCAATCCTAAAAACAATGAGATAAACCCATCATGAACCATCTTTTAGAGGCTAGTTTTCCTGGCTTAAATGACTCAATTCTTTGATCTCGAGTCTGATACAAGTGATTCAATCTTGGAAAACCACAGCATAAGTACAAAATCTTCTTTAAATTTTATATATCTTCGAGAGGGATAAAAGTGAAAAAGCAACATGCGAAAGTCAGAATGTTTTTCTTTTCCTTTTGAAACATTTGTAGAAAGCAAATCAAAATATTGATAGAGCCATGTTAATCTTCCAAATTCTATTACCTACAGCTCAAAATGCAGAAACACAACTTCAGTTGGATTTTGTCAGATTGGTTGAGATTTGTCTTAACACCAGTTACTAACTAAAAAGTCAGGCAATCAAAAAACTTAAATTTGAAAAATAGGCATTTAAATATAGATAAATACCTTTTTTTTTCTTTACTATTTCAAATAATTATGAAAGAAATTTATTACCCCTTTTGTTGCTTGAGAACTTATCAAAATTTCTTTGTTTCAAAGATTAACATCTTAAAATATAATGTGGTCGACTTGTGCTTATTTGCTACATATGTCAAACATATAGCGATGTTGTAGGCTGAAGTACAAAAAAAAGGGGAATTGTAATGTGTTTGCTTCAGACTTATTTATCAAGACCTCACGGTGACTCAGGTCTTTTTTTCTTCTTTAAACATATTTGCTCCATACCCATGATTTTTCTTTCTTCATTGTTTCAAAAGATTTTCATATTGCATTATTTTGGCATCCTCATCAGTTTTCCAATCCTGACTTTGAGTCTCCAATATCAGAGGTGGTTGATGATGTCATCCAGAACTGTCCTATAGATGTAAGGAGAGGACTCTACAAGGCAAGTTTTACTATGAAATTTCAAATTAAATATCACAAAAGTGAGATACACCAGAAGCTTACAGTTTGAGACAGACTTTCCATATAAAAGATGCAGTAAATAGTTTAAAATTTCATCTTTCTTTTGAAAATAAATTATTTTATTACCTTGGGAACAGAGTCCCTCAAATGCCAAGTCAAATCTTTTAAGGCACACAGATGAACAGGGTTAGCTCTTCTGGTGAAAAGAACTATACATGTTCTTTTTATGAGAGTTTAGGTAAATTTACTAAAACCTTTTAGAAAAGATAGATCTAGTCACATTGAATCAAATATTGAAAACAAGATTGTCATGTCAGTCAAGGTCTACTCTTAAATCTTTTTTATGCAGAGAATTTTTATTTTTAATATAAGTTTTACCAAACTGAATAAGCTGCAAATTCCAAGAGCTCAAAAGAACATGCACATAGATAATATAACAAAAAAATTTTACTTTTTTTTTTTCATTTGCTGTTTTTATATTTTTTTCTTGTGGTCTTTCAGGGTCTTTTCGAGTAATCCAATGAGATAGTATACAATAAAGTTTGGACCCAAGTTTGTTTTTTCAATTTACCTTGCTGCAACTTGTAAACATATTCATATTTTAAATGATGTATATATGTACTTTGATGTGCAATAAAATCAAGTTGGCTGTCCAAATTTTTAAAAAATCAGTAAGGGGTGGGGGAAAGGGGAGGGAAGCTGCATCAGATTAGGAAAAAGTACCACTTTAGGAAATAGAATTAACACTGAAAAAAAATAAAAGATCAGAGATCAAGCTTAGTGAGCATATTAGGTTCCCAAAAGGTGAAAGAGGATCAATTAAAAAAATAATCAGAAAACATAAGGCTGAAATTTTTTCTATGTTAAAAAGAGAAGCTGAAGGTACAAGTAAAAATTAATGAAAATGTTTTCCTAAATATTTCATGAAAATTTAAATATGGGTAAAAAAAACCCAAAGGGATACAGTTAAATGGTTACATCATTAGTGGCTTTATATCTGAGATGCAGGCTACTCTTTTTGATTCTTAACTTTCCAAAACCCAGTCTATTTTTATGAGTGCTTCCATTTGCGGGTCCAGGGTAGTTTCAACAACCAAATTTTGTTTTTATTTTGCTTCCAGTAGAAAGAAAACATGTATTTGATTTTTGTTTTATCTTAAATCTGAGGGGTATTTTTTCTCCCATATGAAACTTTTACCACAGAACATTGTTTTATCTGGTGGTTCTACGCTCTTCCGAGACTTCGGCCGAAAGATTCAACGAGATGTGAAGAGAGTAGTCGATGGCAGGCTAAAAGCAAGTGAAGAGCTCAGCGGTGGACGAATAAAGGTAAGCATTGAAGAGGATTTTATTTTTCTACATTATCTCCCCTCTTTTAAAA
Organism: Elysia crispata; assembly: GCA_033675545.1. NCBI lineage: Eukaryota > Metazoa > Mollusca > Gastropoda > Plakobranchidae > Elysia > Elysia crispata. The sequence continues at coordinate 299,304 of JAWDGP010004450.1, forward strand.
ACAAAGCAAACCAGTTGATATGTGCCCAACACTCAGATGCTCATTTGTGAATTAAGATTTTGTTAGGCTTAGCCCTACAGCTGAGGAGAGATTGAATGGGGGAGCATTGCTCAATCAAACAATCAAAGAGGAGACAGGTCTAGCCTACAAACACAATGCACGCAAAATATTGTAGCCAATAAGGCAAGATTTTTCTGCTTCTCGGCCTATCCATACAGCTGGTGGGGGGCGGGGGGAGGAGGAGATATGAGATGCTTTAGCAGTGGCCAATCAACTAATCACAGAGCCTACAGTATACACAATGCAGTGTCTCTAGCCTAGCTTTGGCCAGTACTCCTTCACAATCCCCACACACAAATTTGTTACGTTTCGTTTAACTTTTTGACGATGATGATTGTTGAGCGATAGGTAGGCTTCCGAGAATGGGAGTTGTTCCAGCAGCTTTGCTACTGTTACATCGAGACATGGGTTTAGCCAGCCTCCCGGGTTATGTAAAGACAGCACACAATGTATTTCTCCTGTTAGCACTTGATAACTTGCCGGCACATAATCCAGCGCGTACTTACGGATTAGTCAGAGGAGAGAAAGCTTGTTCTTATTGACTAAAAGAAGTGAAAACAATGACGTTTTTGTTTCCACCACACCAAAAAAGATTGAGTTTTATCTGAAAATCGAGCAATGTGCAAGAGCTTGTATGAGTACTGTACAATCCCAGGAAATTTATCGACTTGTGAAAATAGAAGTAAGCGGCATCAACTTAAGTTGTGTCCACTGTAAACATTTATTAAGCATGGTTGTTGTTTTTGGAACGTGTCAAGATTCCCTAAATTGAAGAATGTGTGCTTCACTATAATCTACAACATAACACCAGAAGTAAACATTAACTGCAAGATTTAAGTATTTTAGTTGTAAATGAATTAATTAGGTTTGAAAATTTTCATCCATTTTTACTGCCCATCTCCATTTTTTGAAAACTTCATGTCTTTTAAAATGTTTTCTCTCCATTGCAGCCCAAACCCATTGATGTTGGAGTCGTGTCTCATCCCATGCAAAGATATGCAGTCTGGTTCGGTGGCTCACTTTTGGCTTCTACGGTGAGATGAAATTTTAACAAATTGATGCTAGACATATTATCTCAATTATCTCTCTTATTTGATCCAAGTCTCTCTTTTTTTTTTGCGCCTGTGCTTTATGTGGAATATCCTACATATACAATTGTCAGTAACCAATTAAAATTAGGATGTAATGACCTTGAATTGTAGATCCCACTCAATTCTTCACATTTTGCATTGTTTTGCTCTGAACTGGGGCTTGAATATGCTTCGTAATTTTTAGTTGTCTTTGCAAGAAAGACATAACTTGAGACTTTATCCATCAGTTACTGAGTTAGACTTAGTTGATCTTTAAAGCTTTTTTTCCTTAGCGTGAAAGAGGAGTATTTGTCAATCAGAAAAAAAATTTGTTCCCTTTCTCATCTCGTATAAATTTACAAAAATAAATGTATTTCATGTACCTTTGTTTAAATTTGTATAAGTGAGCTTACAGCTTTTCTGTTGTTTTTGATTTTTTATTGATAAAGAGTAAATCAAAACACAAGTTTATCAGTTCGACGTTCTTGTGTAGATAAGGGAAAAAAGGGTTATTGGTAAAGACAGAATCTGTTTTTTTAACATGATGAAACAGATATGTATTGAAAGATTATTAGCTTGTTCTTTTAGATTTTAGTTTTGCACTGGAGTATATGAATATTTAATTTGAAAAAAAAACAAACTTTTATTGAGCAATTAGGACCTGACAGTTAGAAATTTTTTTTTGTCAAAAGCCCTACTTCTTCAATAAACATATTATTCTAAACAACTGATTTCTTTTTCTTGACAATTATATTGGGATAATTAATTCTTTGAATTGAGAAATGGAGAAATGAGATTTAGTATTCATAATTTTACTTATGAATCTTTTCCCAGCCCGAGTTTTATCAGGTATGCCACACCAAGGCTGACTATGATGAATATGGTCCAAGCATATGTCGTCACAACCCTGTGTTTGGTGCCATGGCGTAACACTGGGGCTGACGCTAGTCGAGGTGGAGATGATACATATGTTTGAAGACTGATGGGAAACTAAGACAATGTGAAGGATTTCAGAGAAAACTTTATCTGTTTGCGTGTTTGTAAGAATGACTGTAGGAGATATTTGTTTTGAACATTGTGGGCAGGACAAGTGCTTTGTGATACTGAATCAAACAATTGATTTTATAAGGTTTCATTTTCTATGTTTTTATTTAAGTCAATTGGCATCCCTTTGACGGTGCATAAGCTAGAATTTAACAAAACTATTGTGGTAATGCAATGCATAGAGTTTTTAAAGCTGGAAAATTTTGCAAAATAGCATTAGTAAAGATTAGTATCATAATACTTTCTGTCTGCTGTGGCTTTAGTTTAGGTCAAAAAAGTAAAAAATTCTAGTTTAATATTGCAATTGAACCTTTTTCTTCCTCAAATTTGAGTGGAGACAAAAAATAATAAATCTTAAAATTTAAATGAGCCAAAGTATTCAGTACTGAATGGTTATGTTGCATAAATACCTTTATTTGTACAAGAGATATGCATTGATGCCAATATTGATTTTTCTTCCATTCATTCCTTTTTCTGTTGTTTTAATTGTACCATGATTTAATCACTATCACCAGACTATTTAAATCAAACGTTGCAAATGTCTGTGAGGATGTTTGGATTATTATTTTATCATACATTCTATTGCAGGTGATTCTAAAATTCAATTGAAATATGAAAGGCCCTCCTGCTCTTCCTTTTCAGAATACTTTATGTAGACTGGTCCTAAGTGAAACAGGCCTGACAAAAATAATGAAAATTTAAATAATAAAAGAAGCTTTTCATTTATTGTTATTGAGGAGGTTTTTTTTGTAATTAATTTTCTTATGTTACACATAACATCTCTTTTTTAAATTTTGTACTATAATCACAGCAATAACTCTATTTCTTTAGCTACAATCTTTATGAAGTTTGCTTGTAAAAGATGGCTAGCTTTTAGTTTTTTCAAGTATGGACTGTATGTGAGAGAAATTTTACCAGAGACTGCCTTTATAGATCAACTAATTAATTTAATGGTTTAACAAACCTGCCTCAGGTTGCTCTTAGTGCATTTTTGTCTCCTTTATCTGTCATGTTTTTGGTTTTTTTTTCTCCCCCAAAGGTATGCTGATATTTTCTTCACTCAAGCACAAGAGCGCATCTAACCATATCATTTTCACAAACTGTTGTTAAATCATATATGTTGCAAATCATATTTGTTCCCTACACTGAAAAACTATGAAGACGCTTCATTCAGACCAGAGATATCCATTTCTTAGCTTTAAAAGCATTCAGTTAAACTCCAGCATCACAGATTCAAGCATGGTATACATCGTGTTTATAAGCTGTAATATACATTCAAGCCTTATAATGAGAATTTTTATGGGAACACACTAATAAATGATTAATTATAGATGAACAAAAGCAAGTAAACTAGTTTGCTCACAAATTATGCAAATTTTTTTTACTGCTGAAACATCCTTTTTTTTTTAAATACTCTTCTTATTTTCTCTTGTTTCTTTTGTCCTTGATTTGACAATTCAGCTTTTTTTTTCCTTCTCATTTGATGCATTCTCTTTGATAACATAGAATATACGCTTTGATATAGCTTGACATATGAAATATCTGATACCTTTAACTTTGAGTATCTCACTTTGAGTATCTCTTTCCTTCATGGTCAAAGACAATTGTTATTCTTAGAACAATATATAGATTAATGTTTGTTAATCTTTTTGTACAGCACCTGCACATTTCATGATAGGTAGAAGTACATATTTATGATGATTATTTTTTCCATGGCATTTTACTCTTGTGTATTGGGCCTGCCTTGTAAGTTGAAAGGATTGTTCAGTATAAGTAATAAAAAATTGCTCTTGAACTTAATGCGTTTGCTTATAATGAAGTCTTGTCCTGCCAAAAATGTTTATAGAAATTTTGCTTTTTGTATGCTAATTAATCATTAATTTATAAATAAAAATGTAACAGAAATTTTCCAAAACAAAACACATTCTTTCCATTGAGATAAGATTTTGCACTTTAAAAGGCAGAGGACATCAGTGAGTCATACATGTTATGATCACTGAGGTTGTGGACTTGTGGGCAGCTGACCATACATATGCTTTTAATATTTGGAGATGCAAATATCAAAAAATTTTTGTGTAAGATACTAAGAAGGAATTAAATAAAAATTTTTTTTTTTGACATTGAGCAGGCCTGTGGCTAATGAGCCATCCAAAAGACTCAAAATATGAAACTAGTGCTGGAGCTATTGGCACAGCACAGTACCCTTTCCGTGGTACACAGCAACACTAATGGCAAATTGGGTAGATGCGCGGTACGCGCTACTGTGCCGTGTGATCCATGCTAGCTTCTCTTTGGCACATGCGCACTGTTGACTTCAAACTGATTATATGCGTAAAAATAACATCATGCACTGCGTGCAGACAAGAAGGCTTTATTTTATGTTTGTGATAGACCTTCTCACCATACATCAATCATCACTACTTACTGGCACACGGGAAATTTAGGGGTCAGAGGGTGATGAAGGAGGAAAGGAAGGGACTTAGTGCAGTAATGGAATGATAAAAAAAAAGATCAGCAGAAGAAAATTGGCACTCCTCACAGTCCTAGACCGCAATTAATTTGAGGTTTGTTTTAGGCTTATGCTGTCAATCTAAGGTCGAGTGTGATACTGTAGACTGGACAGGTGGCATGTGTGTATGTCTGTGCGTTTACAGGGGTGCCGGGGATTGTTATGGATGTACGCTTTCAGTAACTTGCTACTTGATGTGACAAGAGTGGCCTTCCTCATTCAGTGCCGTGCCCCTAGATTTAACTTTAGGCCTTTGGATCAGGACTTGTTGTACCACAGATTGGGATGTGCCACGCCCGCTGTACCCTGAGCAATGGGACTGGATATTCGTCGAGTAGTAAAATATCGAGTAGACCCCTGCAAGATATGAAACACTTTTTTTTAGGGGGAAGCAGTCGTGTTCTTTTGGTGTAGGCCTACACCTTTAAACAAATTCATGATTACACGTGAGCCTCTAATTTGCTTATGTATACATATCAGCTGCAATGGCTTTGAACATCAGTTCTAAATGAAATTATTTGGAAAGTGGAAGGTTTCCTTTCTTGTCCCTCACCAGTTGCTCCCCATGATATGGATCATATATATATAAATTTATAAAAGGTTCCCTGTGGCTTGCTAAAAAATCTTGAACTTATGCTAAAACGCTGAAGTGAATGTCCGACATTTGTTAGGCTCATCCTCAAAGATCTTTGTCTCTTGTATTGTACAGCATGAGCATGCAGTCATTCTTTTGAAATTTGAACCCAACAGACAAGGTCTTCCTAAAGGCAATCAGCTTTTAGCTCTTATATCACATCAAAAAGTGATGAGATTTTTACATCGATTTGTATGATATTGCTTCAGTGTTTGAAGCAACTATTCTAAGCTTTATCCATTGAAAGAATGATTATCAAATGCAAAAAAAGAAAAAAAGCAGTTACAAAAAGATTTAAGAAAAGCTGGTATAAAAAATGTATTTTGCATGTACAAAATTTTCTCTAAGGAAATTAATAGGAAGAATCTTTAATCAAAGAACTGTTACAAGTACAAATTTCCTCACTGGCCATTTTCAAAGAAAAAATATGAGATGCTCATTGATAATCTTCCAAAACAAAAATCTTTCATTTTCTTTGTCTCTGAAGCACAATTATTTGCACCACAGATTTGAAACTCTTATAAAGAACTCTTGAATGAAAAAAAAAAGATTTGCATTAAAAAATAGTCATTAAGAGTATACATTCAAGTTTGATTTCTTGTGAATATACTTCAGAACTGTCAAACGGCAAAAAACTTGCATTACAAAGACTGGAAGAAAAAGAACAAAAGCTTTCGTATATCGTATAGGTAGTCAACATCTAGTGCCTGCGACCAAAATTTTTATAGTGAAAGCTTGCAATAATCAGGTTTTGTTTGCAGATAAAAATCTCTCTCTCTCTCTCTATTTTTCCCTCCCTCCCCCCCCCTCTCTCTCTTTCCCTCCCTCCCCCCCTAACCCCTCTCTCTCTCTGTGAGTGTGTGTCCCCTCCCGATTTACAGCTGCTTGAGACAGCGTAACATAACATCTCTCAGTCGGAGCCGGACCTCCTCATTATCACATTTGATGTGTGTCGATGTTCCATCAACCTGAATTAAGGAGTCTTCTTTCATCTGACAAGAAAAGAGAAAATTGATAGTCAAAATAATAAGTGATGTTGATGTAATGCCAAGAAAAACAAAAACACCTATGAAATAATCCCCTGAGTTATCTTTAAATTTCACAAAACATTATCTACAAGCTAGTTTCATTTACTTTGTAAGCAGCTTTCAGTTTTTTCAGTCTTACTCTTTTTGTGCTTCCTTACAGATATTTTCAAATGACAATATAAATACTTGCCAATGAAGTAAATACAAATTTAAAAAAATGTTAAAAGAAAATTTCAAATAAAACTTACTGGGCAGGGAGGAGGAAAAATTTTAAGAGAACAAATTATTTCCATAGCCTACAAAACAAATACTGTAATGAAGGGTAATGACAGTGAATAAGCAGGCAAAAATGTATAGAAATATATGGCATCTTATAAAAGAGTAGAAAATTTATAGCAATTAAATTATGTTACTTAATTTTCCCCTCTTGTCTTAAGCCTATACTTATTCTGCCTAGCTGCATACCCTTCTAAGCAAAGAAAGGTGAAAAACAAAGCTTTTAGAACAGGCATTAGGTCACACATTTCTTTCTGATTGAAGATCAGCCTCAAAGTAAAAGAAAAAAAAATCGTCTTTTTAAATTATTAAAAGAGGGGAGTTCCTGATTACTTACAAAAAGTAGGATTTTTTTATTAGAATTTTTCTAACAAGAAATAGGCTTAATGGCATTTTCAAGTCAGGACTATTTTCATCAGAAAAGATCATATGAGATAATTCCTTTTAGAATAATAATATAAAAATAAGGATCTGATTGATAATCACATAATGTTTAATATGATAATACGATTTTAAAGGTTTATTGCATTCAGGTGTTCTAAATACTTTAATTTTCCGAATGTAAGCTGGTTGTCAAATTCTCTTTGAAATATATTTTGTAAGAAAAAAATTTAACCTTATTAAACCCTTTTAATTTATTTTAAAAAATTTGACATCCAGTAAAAAGGACATGCCATACTATCAAAATTGAGTATTGACTTTCTTTAAGTTGACGAAACCAAATTCGCTTCAGTAACAAAAATCCAAACCAGCATAACTGAGATCTTGATACATTAAGAAGTATAGTCAAATATGTTGTGAAATGGATTATTCAAATTCCTCATTTTAAACAAAATATTCTTATTTATCAGAGGGATTTTATACAGGCAAACAGATTTTGACCTGATTTTATACGCCTTCATAGAAAATACTGTGGTTCTGTAGAAGGGCAGATTTCTTGTGGTTTCAAATTTTAGAGGCGAAAGAAGTCTATCAATCTACTACAGTAGCAGAGAAGAAAGAGAAAACACAAAGAAAGAAGAGATATTCATTGAAAAATCATAAGAAAGGCAAAATTTATCTGTCACCCAATAGGAAATTAGGAAATACTATTAAAAAAGAAAGCTAGGACCGTTGAGATAAAAGAGGAAATAAGCCTTTTTTTACTTGGTATAACTCTTTGTTGTTGTCTCACAATAAAAGATCCCATTTTTTTTAAAAGTAAAGCTTCAAATAAAAAGTCAGTTTTTGTGGTTGCCCACTTTTTAGCTTCTCGTAAAAAATCATCTAATTTTTCATCTTGTCAAAAAGTTTCAAAGCCCAAAAGTAACTTTAAATATTGTTTTTTTTTATGTTCTTGTGAAGATACCTGCAACTCAGTATGATAGCTTTCTTTGATTTTAAACATGTTTTTCACAGTTTTTTTTTTCCCGAACCTCGAGTTAGATTTTGAGTCCTATCTCAGCCAAATATAAAGATATTAAAAAAAAAATAAAACTGTTTCCTGCAGGAATTGATTGGACTTTTAGATAATGCAGAAATCTTCATTTGTCCAAATTAGTTGGTGAGCCTTAAAATTGCATGCCATCTCACATTTATGAAGGTTCCTGCTGCGGTTCATTTGAACCCAAAATCAATCTTACCAGGTGTATAATTGCTCCCTGTTCACTTTCTTCAACTTTCAAAGAAGAAAATCCATGCTGAACAAGATAAAAGAAACAGAATTTTATACACATCAAATTTCAATTTCCTATATATTTCATTAAATTTTTTTTTTATATCTATCAGCATAGGAAACTGCATTAGTGATTAATTCATCACAGTTCAAATGAAGCGAATATGAGCAAAATGTTCAGGATAAGGGTTAATCTAATCGTAAAAAATAATCAATATGTTTGAATTTCTTTTAGTTGTCAATAAATGGATGTTAACTGATCACAAGACCCGATGGATGAATAGCCTTAGATGGGTTCTACAATGTTGTTAAATGGTCACCTGTTTCAGGGTATCCACTATGACATGAAGGCCAGGTGAACCAAAAATGTAAGGCTTCCTCCACAGTAAAGATCCATCTGGTCTACGCTTCCCAAGAAGTTTTGCTTCCCTGGGCAGAGGCTGGACATAGAAACATAGGCAAAATAAAATAGAGGCTCATTGCCTACATCTATACATATAATAGTGCTCAACTTCAAATTAAAAGGAGCTTAATTCATGAGAGAAAACTTGAGACAATGGTGTAGCAAATGTAATGGTAAGTAATCCAGACTATATAAATCAATCAATTTAGGAAACCAAGCTTTTTGATTCAGCTGCTATATAGAATTAAACAGGGAAGTGTATTAGATGGTATCATAACTGATGAATATGCCAGAAAATCCATGAAACTTTGAAATAGTTACAATAATCATTATAATTTAAGTCAATCACTAACAAATCTCCTAAGTTTTTTTAAACCCATTTTTAATGTAAGAGAGGAATGTTTGATAAAAGTATTAAAAAAAGTTTAATATCATCCTTTTAAAAATGAAATTAAAAAGACCTGGGAGAATGTCAGGGAATTTAATAATTTTCAACCACATTTTACATTGAGCACTTGCAAAAACATTTCTAATGCTGTAAAAATGGCTTAGCTCTGCACACTTGACCTTACAAGTGCAATTTAATAAATGTATACGAATTAAAAAAAAATTTCATTATTGTTTAAATCCCTTAACCTAAACTAAAACTTGATCTTCTTACTAAAAGAAAAAAAAAAACATCTGAATATTCACATGAGTGTATTGGTTGACACATTTGTGGAATGCCAGACATCTTGCCCTAATCATATCAATAACATGTCACAAGACTCCAAAACATACCTTGAGGATATACTTATTGTCCCTTGCAACCAGTTCAGCAGTAACCATGGAAACAGCTGCACCAGGCTTCACTTCTATAGGTTCTAATGTGTCTGCAAGCTGTGAACAAGCCCAAAGAAAACTTCGGTAAGTTTTAGTGTTTCCTGATATGGACATAACATATCATTAAAAATGGATGCATAACCAGTGAAAAATTCAAAATTTCCAATGACCAGTATAACAATCCCCATGGCTATTTTATACCGGAATGCACATAAGCCACACTATTTAATTACTTGTTTTTTAGTGGCTATGCAGCAGCTTTGAGCATGTTCTCCAGCTGAAGTGAATTATTGGATTACTGTGTTTTGAGGAGAGAATTATATTTCTTACAAAAATTTGACCTGCATCATGTGGTCATGAGTTGCATTTGAACTTTGACAATTTCAATTATTAAGCATATTATGGGAAAAGATATACACGCTGACTCAAAATATTTGAAGTGCTCTAAAAAAAATAAACAGAAATTTCCATAACTCAACAGTTTCCCTCCTACAATTAAAGTGCAAATTTGATCTGCATTTAGAGATACAAATTTTTTGTCTCTTGTAATGAATAAAAGACAGTTATATGAATTGCGCAGCCTAAAAATAGAAGATGAATTAAAACAGGTCTAGCTTTTCTCCCTACCTCAGGCTCCATCTGTACTGTCTCAAACTGCCTTTTGATTGGTAAAGAGAGAATCTCGCCCTGCTTGTATGTCAGTGGTGAAGGTTCCTGTCAACATATAACAAGATGATAGTAAATATATATCTATTTGTCCATTTCTCTGGAGGAAAAGAAAAGTAAGAACCTTGTCATGTAAACAATTATTGGTTCAACTCACAAACTCAATTGTAAGATCATTCCTCATGGGCTCCAAGGTAGGTGGTCTTGTGTATGTTCCTGACACGACCAGATGCAAGGGTCTCAACTCTCTGATGAGCTTGTTGGCTTGAGAGAAGTTGAGGCTTGTGTCTATAGGACAATAGCACACCTGGGTCCAGGAATTGGAATAAAATGAAGAGTTTTAATGACAAGAGACAAGATGAATTTTTATAAAAATCAATTACATAACTTTGTTAAATAAGTTAAACGATAAATCCTTCTTCTTTGCTTTCAACATCTTCATTTCAACTTTTCTATCCCTGACTATGCTAGAAAAAACATTGTCATTATAAATAATCTTTTTCTGTTGTTTTTTTTTTTCAAGATGAATTATGATTTTCCAAGATAAGCGAATGTCTACTAATCATTTTGCTTCAGATATCTTCTATATGAATTTATACATGCCAAAAAAAAACAAAACAACAAAAACATATAGATGTTGGTCTTACACATGATGAATCATGATCTTAATATTGTAAACTTACTCTTAATTTCTTTTTTTTTTTTTCAATGCAATCTCATCATGTCTTACATTATTCAATATTTTTTATACTTTCTCTTAACAAAAGATATTGCAAATTACTAATTTTCTTACTCTCATGGCTAGGGGCAGGAAAGGTGCTAAGGCATCAAGATGTGGGAAATCTGGCTCTGAAAATATCAATATCTTGCAAGTAGAAAACAAACGTCCAGAAAATATTTTCTGGTAACCTCACTTTCACATTAAATCTCATCAGTCAATCTCCTTTTACACGTTTAGTACCACTGCAAAGCTGCTGTGATAAGACTATTATTCATTTCTTTCTAAGTAAAATTTAAAAAATATGAAGAAAAAAAAAGTTTACAATTAATGACAGATGTATAGATAACACCATCCCATTTTTGTCTTCATCATTATATGAAAAGAGAAATTATGAAAAGGAAAAAAAAATGTTTTCAATATTTTGCACATATGACTTGGATTACTCGATGTCTTGAGACAATTTGAAACCAATAGAAAAACATATCACTCATAACACTTCAGAGAGGGAAAAGAAAATTCTAACCTGTGAATATGATGGTATTGGCTGAAGAGCTTCCCCATAACTCAATGAAGTGAACAATATCACCCATTCGCAAGGAAGGGTGCCCAGTAAACAAGATGCAAGGTGTGTGAAAGTCTGTAGTCAAACCCGCTGTGAATGACACAGAAAGCAGAATGAATGATATGATGCAGTTTTGCAAAAACATATTTTGATAGCACATGAAGTTTCAAGGATTTTTAAAGATCTCTTCTAGATTTCATACTGCAGTAAAATTGCAACAAGCAAAGGATGGGATGAATCAGTGAATAATTTGACCAATTACTTCTAGTGAAAAAGATAAAATGTTTAATTCATTGTGATAAAATTTGTTTACAACATATGGAGATAAGGACCATAAATGAGCTGCTTTCAAACAGTGTGAATCTGAAAAGAAAAAAGGCCTTTAACTTTTTGTTGGAAGTTTCAAATGCTCTGTCAGCATATTGTGAAAATAAGCATCAAGAATCATGAACAACAAACAGCACACTTAAGATGAAAAAACTTACAGTGAATGCTTGAAAAGTTTTTGAGACGTCCTTTACTGAGAAGCTGAAAAAAAATAAAGAGTGAAAAAAATTAAACATTTTCAGACTGACTGGAATTTATGATTTTTCAAACTTACTTGAGACCCCTTTTTAACTTTTCTGACATAAAATACCTTGAGACTGTTTGAATTTAGTGAAAAGCAACATAATATTTCACTTCAGACGCCAGCTGTTTCTGACAAAATTTGAATGTTTTTGCCAAAAACGTTTCACCTCAAACACTTTCAGAAGTTCTGCTCATTTTCTTTTTTTTTTTTTTTAATTCATCAACTAGCAGATAATTATAATGGATATGAATAGACCAAGTGTAATACATAAAAAAAATTGAAGCGAATTTATAATTTGAACGTGTTTTTGCTAATCTACTTCCTTATCATCACATTCACGTGTCACGCTGAGAAGTGCATACATTCCTTCCACTCTTCTCAATTCTACGGTGCTTTCAATGTTTTTTCTGTCACTATTCCTGACATTTGCCACTTTGTAATGATTAAGAAATTTTTTTCTCTATTTCAAAGAAAAAAAAATGGAGCAATGATGTGAATATTATGAAATGAATATTCCTAAAGATCTAAATTTGTATACAACCTCTCACCACTAACAATTAAATACAGAGGTGCCAACTGACTATGAAAAAAAATCCTTAATTTTTTTAACACCTCCAAAATATTGACATTAGAGACAAAGTCACTCAAAAACTATTCTCAAACTTATACAAAAAGCTGAAGTAAAAAGGTAACAAAAAGTATCAATGTATAAAAATACACAGACACAGACAAACAATAAAAGATCATTATGGGCAATGTTTCGATGAGATTTTTTCATCCACTGCTTACCATAGTACCAATCCTTACCACATAGACTGTTTCTAAATTATAAATGTGGAGAGATAATTTATAATCTTTATCAGTCATTTCAAAAACCGAAGAAAAAAAAAGTTCTTTCTTGGAATAGAATGAACGTAAAGGGAAGACAAATGATTGTCAAGCCAGGTCTAGCTTTTGAATCAGAGTGTGGATTTATATCATATTAACCAAAAAATCTTACTAAAAAATTTAAAAAACCTCAAGTTCTTCATCTCCTTTGCTTCTGACAAGATCTAGGGCAACAGACCAATATATTTTCACCAATTTTACACCCCTTTTCTCTTCAATATTGCTCTTTTTTTTTTCACCCATAGAAACCCCTAGGCCATGTCTCTTCAAGTGGTGGATTTGTGAGATGATTAAATTTTAGAGATATGAGGACATCCTCAAAAAGTCATTACTGAAGAGAGCCATATATAAGGAACTAAAAATAACAAATGGTAAATAAAACTAGAACATTTCCGGAAGAAAGAAAACTCTTTTGCAAATCCGCACAAACCTAATTTAATGGCTAAGACAATTATATTGCACATGGGTATCTTGGATTGATGCAGGACATAATTTTTATAAGATAAGTTCTCAACTTTTAGTCATCCCGAACTTGGACAAATCCAGACTTGAAAAAAAAATCCAAATTTCTGGATTTATCTGGAAATTTAGCACCTCTGAAAATAACACAAGACAAAAGCAAATCACCCACAGTGGAACTGTGTTTTTTTTTTTATTCTCTTTCATCATGAATTTTATTGAAGTTTTATCGCACATCACATTTTAAATTTTAAGTTTAATTTTTTTAGTTGTTATATTCCTGTAGATAAACGGTATGCTTACATCAGCATGGGGAAAAGGACACTCTGGCAAGAAGACTTTGGACTGTTTGACTGGTGACAACCTGAGAGATAGAGAGAGAGCAGAGATAAAACTGAGTTGAAATGCCAAAAATAAAAAAAAAACAGAAAAAAGGAACTTTTATCATCTCGTAGAATACAGGCTGCTCATTTTGAAAGATGCAAAGAACATAACCTCACCCTTCCCTATTCTGTATCTACATAAAGGCTCTTTTTAACACTTCTGCCTGACAATTTTGTAGTTTTGCTTCATTATTTTATTTTACATAAGTATCAATATTCACAAATCACACTATTTAAGACTTTTGCTTTTTTATCAATGGAACAATTAACTGTTTTGTAACAATAGGCTTTTCTGAAATGTAAGATAAAGAGGCAGTGGTTTATTCTTTGTTTAATATCACACCCCCCCATTTCATTCAAATCATAAATAACTCAGGCCTTTCAGAAAAAAAAACTTTATGCTAGATTAAAACTTTCCACTTGAAAATTTGACAATGTACCAAATCTTTGCTCAATGCTGTTTCAGCATGTTCCCATTCTGAACACTTTTGTAGGTGTAATTAGTATATGGCATTCAAGAGTTGATACTTAGATCAGGTGCTTCTATAAGCCTCTTCCTTCAATTCAGAGAGCATCAAACATTGAGCGCACTGCAGAGACCCGAGACTTCATTTTGCTAGATAGAGACATCATGTGCTGCTTTGCCTAAACCAACCGTCATTAATTTAAGGCTAGGCCTACTTAGAATAAAGTGGTGAGTAATATATTCTTGTTTTGTACTGCACTGTGATTGAGATTCTGATTTTCTTTGCCTCCAACTCACAGTAGCAGAAAATTATAACAGTCACCAGTTTGACTTCAAGGACAAAAAAACATGGTCAGCAAATAAATAGATGGATGTAATTATTCTCTGTTCACTTCCGCTTAATTAGAGGGCTGGCAATACCACATGACAAACAAAATGCGAATTATAAAAATTCAAAACAGAATGGGAGAATATTTGTTGTGAAAACCTACAGAGAAAGTGATTGAAAGGAAAGAGGGGGAGACTCAATTATTGGCTCAGAGTATTTAAAGTTCCTAAAAATAGGCGTGGGATTGTGATGGCAGACAATTTTTTTTTTGGGGGGGGTGTAATGGATTTAGTTCTTGCTTTTAAATCACAGTGTTCTAAATAAGTGAAATGTTGAAAGGAGGAATGGAAAAAGATATCATGAGGGAAGGCAATATGAAACAGATCTTTTCAAAATGAACAATCATTGATGTTATGAGTTTTAGTTAAAAGAAAGTCTAAAACACAGATTCATCAACTCAGTCACTCGCTGAGATTTATCAACTCAGGAGAAGGTTCTTACCACTCTGCAAAAATATTGGAGTAGGCCAAAGTGCTATCCGAGACTGGCGAAAGGAAATACATGGGCACACCAGACAACCCACACTGCTCCAGATGACCTGACAGGCACTCAAAGAGATCAAAAGTTACACCAGAAGCATAACATGGTACCAGCACATTACCTCCATTCTTGACAGTCACGGCTGGAGAAGTAAATGAACTGAAATAAATATACTTCAACCAGAATTATTTTCCCAAAGCATAAATATCAAGCTATCATACCTAATACAGTGGTTATTGGTGTTTTGAGGGAATCTTGATCATTGATGTAGAATGTAGAGCCACTGAATATGATTTGTTCAAAATAGCAACATGTTTTAATATATCAATAGACCTGCAAGTCATTTTAACAGGTATGAGACCAGAAAACAACAAATCAATAAACATAATTCTCTACTCCTTATTTCTAAGAGAAAAATTGGTATGAAATACTATCTAGAACAATAGAAGAATCTTACAATTTATAGGTCAGGTGAGTTTTTATATAAAGTAGTACTTTTCCACTAATATGATGAAGGCACAGTGATGGAGTGTTACCAAGAAGGATGCCTTTCTGAACTCACTGAGGAGCACCTATTACAAACAGCTGGCCACTCTGTCATACTGGAAAGACCTCTTGCTGCCTATACCTAAGTGCTTATTTAAGGTTAGAAAATGTGTCTAAAGAACCTATTCATTTCTTGGGGATTCAAAATTACACCTGTCAGGGCCTGAATTTGAACATTGCAGGTCCTAATCTGATAGCCTTGTGATTACCATTAACAATAAAACCATAGTTAATGCCATGGCAAATTATATTTTTCTTACTGAGGACTGAGTTGTTAAAGAAAATGTATCAAGGCATAGAGATATATTAGATTAAAAATTTTTAAGATATCACAGAAAATTTGAGGAAAGACATGATGGGGTCACACAAAGTTAGAGAGAGAGAGAGAGAGAGAGAGAGAGAGAGAGAGAGAGAGAGAGAGAGAGAGAGAGAGAGAGAGAGAGAGAGAGAGGGAGAGAGAGAGAGATAAAATAGAAAGAGCAAGAGAGAGATAATAGAGAAATAGAATGAAAAATAATACAGAGAGTTGCATTTGAGAAAATATATAAACAACCTGCATTGACGCAGAACTCCCCTATCATAGCGTCAGGCAGTGATAAAGGTGTCTGCGTTAGGCAGCTCAGGATAAGAATGTCTGCATTCTTCAGAGGCGTCTGATCCACAGGCTGTGAAAAGACATGGAAAGGAAGACAAAAAGTAATAAAAAAGGTTGAGATTTTGAGATTTATATAGTTTCAGTCTCCCCCTAACTTACTGCCATAAAAGAATAAAAAAATGATGGCTACTTTCGAACTCGAATTAAAAATGCATAATTTTTAGAATGATCATGATCTCCTCCTTTCATATTTTATCAATAAGTTCTATAAAGCAAAGTCTTAGCACTGCTTCTCCATAGGATTATTAAAAGAAACTGCACATGGCTGTTTAAAACCCACTGAAAGCGGCCCTTTAGTTTTCGGCCAGGCCTACCCCAGGTATCCTCCAGCAGTGGACGGGTCGGTAATAAATCACCTGTCAAGCTGAGTGGAGCAAACTTAGGAGACAATAATAATTATGATAATGAAACTTTCGACCGCGAAGAGTTTTCATGTGATTTTATATGATTTTTTGAAAATATATCCCTTTGAAAAACGAACATTTCTTGTATTCTTAGGACTTAGGAGACATGATTTTCTAAACGGAAGTTTATATTTTTCGGAAAGTCTACTAGGCTTTCCTATACCAACAAAATGAATGTTTCTACATGACATCGAAACAATTTTAAATTGTTGGCCTATCACTGTCAATCATATTACTCTAGATATAGATCTAGATCTAGTATTGAACCTTATTCTAAACCGTAATCTAAACTTATTATCATGTTATAAAACTAAGTCTATTTTCTGTGACCACACGAATTCATCCTTTTTCTCTGATAGATCGCTATCGGTATTTGTTAAATTCATCTCGAGAGAATGATGGTACTAGATCTAGAACCAATAAACGAAGAGCCGCAATACCACTCAGAATATAGAGATAAACGGTAAACTTATGAGACAAAGAATAAAAAATTTTAACCGGGTAGCTGTGTAAAAAGCTCGTGATCGGAAACTCAAATCAAGATAGCTAAAGAACTAAGAACTCTTCGCAGTTGCTGTTTGGTAGGTGCGTTATTCAACATGTTGATGAATCACTGGCGAAGTTTCATCATAAAATATTGTTCCAAAAGCTTCATTTGGCATCCTTAAAATTGTCATCCCTGTAATGAAATGCGGCTACTACCAAATTCCGGAGCATCAAAACTGCTCTGCATTTCTTTCAGTTTAAGAAATAAAGCTTCCATTGTTTTTCCCAGTACTAAAGGAATATGTTCCCGTTCATATTATATGCTTTCCGTTAACATTGATGCGGCCAGTGGGATTATATGCATGTTTAAACATTAAAAACGATGCGTCTAAAGCACCCCCAGCTCAAAATCGGGAATTCACGTTCACCCAGCGGTTGACCTCATGACCTGATCAGGTTACTGAGGGTGGCTGGCGAACTAAAAGATTTCCATACTTACAACAGAATCCTTGAATCCTATTTATATTTCTGAAATAGGCCTAGAAATTAAAAATCTAGCAATAGTCAAGGATTGAAAAAAATTAATATTTTTCATGCCTCTTCAAATTTGTTGATGAAAAGAAGATAATAGGAAAAAAAGAAGATAACATTTCTGTAATGAAGAGATTTTGTTTCTTTCCTTCTTTATCTTAATTTATCATTAAAAAATCTGAAGCAGATTTGAATCATTGCAAAATGATTGCTCGTCTCTACTACTGTGTTAGAAGTTAAAATTCATGTTTTGAAAAACATTTTAAAGAGCACCGATTTCTTTTTTTTTTCTATCATATCAAGAGAGCTTATTTGAATTCCTTCATTCAGAATTGTTTTCAAATTTAAAGAAATGAGTAAATCAAGCAATTTTAGTTATATGTTCTTTTTCGTCAAAGAAATTTAATATAAGGTTTAATAAATTTTCAAAAATCGATAGTTTTTACTTGATTAAAACTACAAGTGGTACAACTTTTTCAGATCTGAAAAATATCATTTTGTTGTATACTCCAACTTTTGAGAACATGAAAACTGAGGAGTTGAGGTGAGTACTCACCCTAGGATGTGTTGTCAATGTTGAAGTGCCAGCCACATAGCAGATCTGTGCAAAAGTGTTGAAAGAAAGAAAGAAAACTTAAGATTACATCTATTCATAAAGAAGATTATGTGGCATGCCAAAGAAAGTATGTTAGAAATGCTGCCTTGACATCTGAAGGGATCTTAATGCGTTATTTAATAAAAAAAAAATCTCTTTGTTGGATGGATTTTAGGTCTCAATATGTCAGCTGTGTTTTGCCTGCTAAAGATTGTCGGGCAAAAGAAATGCCTGAGGTCACTTTACAGTGACTAAGAAATATCAAACAAGCAAATATGATTTGAATGAGGAACTAAAATAAATAATCGAAGATACTTGATGACCCTATTTCTGAGTTTATGATATCAAAACTTAAAGAAAATTTGGTTAGGTCCCAACATGTAAATGAAGGACCAGAGCTTTCAGAGACAATGAAATACAGTGTACAATTGACACCATAATCAAGCTATTTACATGTAGGTAAATTTGACAATAATTTCCTCTTTACAAGAAAGCAGCAATATTAAGCATTTTTGCTTATGTAAAAAAATGAAATTTGATTAAAAAAGCTTTTGGGAACACAGATCAATCAACAATGCTAAGCCCACAGCTAATAATCAAAAGGAGTTGCAACAGACACAACACCAGTCATAACAAACTATCTTTTTATAATCTTTTTACAAAAGGAGTTAGGCTTGCAGTGCCAGGTTTGTTTTTTTTATATTATAAACATAGTCCTTACTTTTGCTCATGCAACCCCTAAGTATAAGAGATAATCCTGGATAAAGAACAAATTATAGTTTTATCCAAACTCAAAGAGAGAGACTTCCAATGTGGACACTTCCAACAAATAGAACATACGCACTTATAAGACTTCTCACATAAAAAAGGAACGGAATGATTTAACCTGCTCTGCCTCTTATATTTAAACTTGTTAACTGCCGTTTAAATATCACAATGCCTACAAAAATTGCAAGACAGTAAAAGATGCTTCCTATTTATGAGGTTATATAAATTCATTTTGAATAAAGGTAGTTGCTAATTACAGTTGCTTTTACCAATATTTTACTTTGAGCAAATATTTCAAGGTATATTCGAAAATTTTAGTATTCTTACTAACCATCTTGTTCTGAAGTTTAAGAACCTCTTCAGTGCCAGGGGTATTGATGCGCTCTGTGCCGGGGAGTAAATTGCTATACAGGCTATATGTCAGTAAAAATGGCATTTCTCATTTTTTATGGACTGAATAATCACAGTGGTCTAACACAGTGGTCCATCCTGCCATCTGAACATTTATCAGATGTTATTATTATTTTATGCAACCCATTTGTTAAGAGAGCCTTGCCCAACTTGTCCTCACGGACGCCATACTCTTGCTATGATCGTCTGCAACTGAAAAACAACAACAGCAGACAAACCACGCATGTTTCACTTTTGAAATCACTTAGCAATGCAAAGCAAATAACCCAAGAAAAGATTGGAATACTTCTTGTATATGTAATTTCCCTTTTTATGAGAAAAATTGTGATGTCAATTTGCCGTGCCATAGGTATAATTATTGGTAAGCACATTTGATCTGTTCAATCAACCGGCCATAGGCACTGAAGAGGTTAAAATAATATCAACCTTTTCAAATTTGGAGTTGATGATCCAATTGCAGCTCCCAATACAATATCCAGAGCTTGACGCTGTCACTGTGAGGGCTCCAAAGATATCCTTATTAAAAAAAATGAATTGCAAGCAGGCATATGTTTAAATAAGTACATAGATATAAACTTTGCCAATAAAAAACGAAAATGAGATCTTTGAATGAAAGATATTGTGTAACCCCTATCAGGGAACCCATATAAAGCAAAATATTTAAATATGCAGCAAAGTGTCATACATCATCCGAAAAGGCAGAAATTATGAAGCAAAATAAAAATTCAAGAGTATTTACCCTTACTTGTTGATTTTTGGTGTAATATATATTAAAATTCAGACTATAACTTCATTTGGACCTGAAACACTTTGTTCATGTAACTAAAAATACAAACAAGTGATTTAAGCTGCATTTTATCACAGGACTAACATATTCTGGTTAATTGAAATGCTATTTGTTTTCTTCTTCCATGATCAAACTCTGGATTTCACAATCTCTTTCGCATATATAGCATAAAGGTTATGTGTGCATTCCAAACACTACTCAGAGCCAAGATTTTATCTAAAAGAGAAACTTGAAAAACATGAGTAGATATCCTATAAAAGGGAAGTGATACATATGCTAAAGTTGAGAAATACAATGGTCTCTTATAAGACTTTACTCACCAATTTTTCACTGAAGCCAACAAGTTTAACTTTTGACAATGCAGAATCCACATCATGTTGAGTGTAGAGTTTCTTCCACTGCCGAGGGTGGATGGCATCTCGGAGAGGAGCTGGCAGGTTTCTAGTTAGATAAACAAAATAATGGCATGTATAAACAAAAAAAAAAACAACTTTTAATTACACAATTAATAAATCCGAAATCAATGGATTAAAAAAAAACGCAAAAACATGAGAACCCACTTATGCTTATGATTCTGGGGTAGAATTACCATTCCTAAATATTTTCAAAACTTGATATTGGTAAATGAGTTTGAGATCTCATTTTCTCTGCTTTGCCATGTCTGACAAATGGCTTGCTTAAAGTGGAAAAAAGGCTTCAGATAACTTAATAGTGAAAATAAAGAACCTAGCCTTGCAACTTCTCATGATAGGGATCAGATCAAAACTCTTCAGTCAAGTTCCTTTCTCTTAGTAAGGAATCATTGTGTACCTAAATTTTGAAGAACCAATGAAAATCTTAACTGTGCAAAAAGGGTCAAGAAAAAGCTTGAATTTTGTTAAAATATGGTTGGAGAAAAAAGATTTTTTAAATTAATTTAGGGAACCCATATGACAAAGATATAAGATTTTTGCAAGAGAAAAATGAAAGCAACCCATTTTCGATAAAAAGACTAATCAAGAGTTTTTTAAGTGAGACCCCTGCTCCAAATTGCTTCAATTATATTTAAACAGAGTTTGGGCTCATTCATTTAAAAGTCACAAGGGTAACAGAGTATTATCGACTCTATGACTGGGGAGGAATCAGCATAGAAGAATTAGTCAAGTGATAGATAGTAATCAATGGCACAAATCACCCCATTACTGAGTTCTTTCCCCTATCTTAAGCTAAATCCAGGCCATGCAGATACCAATTTGGCTACGCAAACCTGAAAATACTGTCTTGCTTCCAATGTGAGGCAATATTGGTCTTGGGATTTCTCTCGACATATTTCACCAATTCCTCCATATATTGTCTGGGAGGAATAAGACATAGTAATTTAGGGCATTTTTTTTCTTTAAACGTATCTAAAAATACATCAGGTATGCTCAGGATTAGGAAATCATGTGTGTTTCTCTCTCTCTTTCTGCATCCATAAAAGGTCAACTCAAAAATAATAAAAAAAAAAAAAAAAAGACTGATTAAATATCTCAATCACACTATGTGGACAACTACAAGTATTAGGTTAAAAGTGTTGAAAAACTAAGATCAGAAAAAATATATTGATTTTAAAGTCAACTCTAAGTTGTATCCCAACAATCCAGTAAGGATTATACTTTATTAACTTTCACAAAAGAGGTTGATTCTCTCGTACTTTCCAAGGTGCAATGTTGGCTCTGTCATATAGACTGTTCCTCTGAAGCCAGTGTATTCTGTGATGTACGGCAGAGCTAGCATGCAGTTGTAGCTGGAGATGAGGATTGCGTCAAGTGTGGACAAGTCCACAATGCCAGTCTGAGAACGCAATATAAGTAAAATATTAAGATTGTATTTTTCAAGTCTATATATGTCTGTTTAATGTAATTAAAAATTTTTTTTTTCATAGTGCACAATTACCAACCATCAACATCAAACAATCTCCGTTTGTTTTTTCTGCAACTAAAATTTCTTTATAATTCAATGCCTATCTTTCTTAACGTCTTCAAAAGTTTTACCAAAAAAGAATTAAAAAAAAATGGTGAACGCCATTACAAAAAAACAAATAACATGAATAAAGAAAAGAGAAAAACATTTTTGTTAATTTTAAAGATTTATATTAACTGCGTTACATCAGCACAACAGGAATCAGATGTGTGGCCTGAGTTCCTCTCTTTTATGAAGCTAAGCCTTTCCTGTAGAGAAGGTCAGAAATGTGTAAATTCTTTGTTGCAAACTTTGAAACATTATAAAACTGTAAAATGCCCAGCTATTAATTTGTTCGTGGTGGTGGTTCCCAATCAGATTACAGTAATTTAACATGAAGTGACCACGCCACTCACTGCAGGTATGGAAAACTCAGGGACTGCGTCCACCAACAACCTTCCACTGCAGTCCTTGAGCTCATGTATCTGGAGGAAGAAGATGAAAAATTCTAGGTTTGATTAATTCCCAATTGTATAATAATATCAGAAAAACACATAATCTTAAAAAAGAAAATTCTAGGCTGGATTCACTGATTCCCAATTGAATAATAATGTCAGAAAAACACATAATCTTAAAGCTCAAATATGTATAATGAAAACATTTCATTTTGTTTACTCCTTTAGTACAGGCTTCTAATATCTTTGACTTTTTTCATTTTTTTTTTTAAAGTTTAATCAGTTCTGATGTCATTGATGATATTAATGATTAGATGAAATGTATAAGCAATAAATGTATTTTGCTACTAACCTAAATCTGTTGCTTATCTATATACAGTCTTGGCAGTAAGAAAATTTGAGACAATCAAGGTAGACCAGAACCAAAATCAGAGCTTCTTACTATACACTGCAACACCTTTGATCCTGATGACTGATTCCATTAAATCGGAAACAATCATCACCTTACCAAGGTAAGCCTCCCTTGTTTTACTTATTCTTATTCCAAACCTATAGGTAGCTGCACTCATGTTTCATGTAAATTAATAAAATTCCACTTACATGCCTATTTTTTACTTTAAGAGATAGAAAAATTGTAAATTTGGGATTAGCTGTAAGTAAAAACTGTTAATAATTCTCTTGGTCCTAATCAGTAATTCAGCAACAAAAGTTGACTACTGATTTCTAACCACTCCCTTAATTTCCTGCTCTCAGATAGGGTATCAGGGTTATAGTTCCTCAACATAAGACTACAGAAACACAAATAGGGACTAATAGAGAGATGAGATCCAAACATGTCTTTCTAAAATTGTATCTTCTGACATAGCATTCCATGTCAAATTATCTAATCATTTCACACTACTTCTTTTAACCAGTAGCCACACTGAGTTTCTCTGCCACTTTAAAAACTATGACCTTTGTTGATTAACCTCCTCCTTACTGATATTGCCATTATTGTGCTCAAAAGTAAAATAAACCTTTCTATGATGAATAATTTGTATACAAAGATTATGATCTCCATGCCTTTAATTAATGATTGATATCCTGATGAATTATAATAGTTTGGTATTAATATTTCATTGATAACTTGAAAAAATATTTTCAACTTTGTGTGGAAATATAACTGTTGCACTTGTAAGAGAGTTACAATCACTTCATCTTACCACTTCATCTGGTACTCTGTTCCGTCTATCTCCACCTTGGCTCCATGCCCTCGCCTTTGAAACCTGAAACCTGATGAAATTTAAAAAAAAAAATAATATCAGTAAATGTCAAAGCTTCTGTCTTTGAATAAATTGTAGCAATTTTATGCAGACCTATGTTTAGGCTAAATTTTTTTTACTTCACGACATTAAGTTTCATGGGTAAATTTTGCAGCATGGTTAATTACCATATTATATATTTTATTTACAAATTACCCTAGATAAACCAAAATAAACATGCATGTTGAAATCAAAATAACTTCTCCAGTCCCTAGAGTTTGGGTTTGACTCTGTTCCATTGTAGCCAAAATAATTTTACTTCTATTGAATTTAGGCACTGAGGGATACAATATTTCTTCACTGTAATGTTCCATCTGACCACATAAGAGCAAGAGTAGAAAAAAACGAACATCATTGACATAAAAAAATAATAATAATAAACTAGGCTTTTAGAAAAAAAAAATCGTTACCAAAAAATATTGAAATAAAATGACTCTGAAAATTACAGACTTATCTTATTTTTTAGTTTTCATCAAGAATTACTCTCACAATTTGTATACAACTCAGTTCCTTTGACAACTAAGTTTTAAAAAATGAAGGCCTCTCACCATTTTTCATCAATTCAGGTTGAGATCTTTCCAAAAAAAGGAACAATAAAAGTTTGTGCCACTCTGAGTAAGTGCTTTATGTTGCCACAACCAGACAACCATGGTTTCCTTTGGTAAAGTTGTGTTTCCATGTTTACATACTTCTTATAATAGTCACTAAAAACAATTGAAAATTCAGATATACAAGAGCGTCTTATCATCCTCAAAAGCTGTTTTAGCCCCTCAGAAAATGTCAGAAAATTGATTTCACAATGTAGATAAAATGTAAGTTAGTTGCAGTTCATGGTGGAAAGCTCAAGAGATTTACAGCATTGCATGCCCTCTTTATATTCACTGTTTTACACATTACATACCCTGGAACAACAAGAAGAGGCACATAGTGCATTATCTGTTTGATGTCCAGACCGCAGTCCAACATAATACGGACGCCTTTGAAGAAAAGTACGAAACATGGCTTGCTAGGGTTATCTGAGAGACACACCTGTTGAGAAGAAAAAAAAAATTATTCAGTTGAGTGAAAGTTACAAAACCACAAATGACCAACACTGCAGAGTTGGTAGAAAAAATAAAAAAAATTAACGAAATCAAAGTGCTTCCTCAGCTGAGTTTAAGTTACTACTTTGATGTCAATGATACAGGGGCATTTTTCAATATTGTTTATAGAGAACTAGAGATTACATTATCAATTATATAATTGCTTTTAGTAATCAATTTAAAAATTTTCTTGATTATCACCACTACTGCATTGGTATTCTTGCAATTCTGATACATAATTTTTTGACGTTTCCCTTTAAAAAAAAAGTGGATAGAAGGTCATACATTTAATTTCCAAAAAGATTTGTTAAAGTTTTTATAAAAAATTTTTTAATAAAATAATAATTTCATATTGTCAATCAATTTATTCTCATCAAGAAGACAAGTAAAAAAAAATGAATCCCAGCAAATGTGCAATAACCACTTTAGTGATTTTATAGTCTAATAATTTGGATAAACTTTTTAATTTGCAAGTGTTTCTTTGAGACTTTCTTGAGCATGTAAATACTAAAATTCTTTCAGGGAAACGTTTTAAAAATGTCTTTGTCATTCATTCAGTACATTCCTTTTTTTACTAAGAATTAAAAAAAATGTTAGGGAAATATCTTTTTCATTTTGGTTCTATGGAATTAATAGCAGAATTTTAAAGCCCTTCGAACTTTTCCCATATTTAACTTTCTATGTTTCATCATGATCTATTGAAACATAACAAATTTTCAACTTTATTGACACATGTGACAATTATTGTAACTAGGTGTAGAAAAAAAGCACCTCTAAAATGGGCCTTAATATTTAAATATAAAAAATTCCCTTGACCAGTGAGAATTAAAAAACTGTGACAAAGTAAGATTGAAGCATATGATGCCAAGATAGACCTTGAAATATGCTTGTTACCCCTGTTCACCCTGTGCCAAAATTTTTTTTTTACCCAAACCCAAGTTTATATATCTTATCTGGTTTAAATTCTTGTTTTTAACTGTTTCTATTAGCTTGGAAGAGAGGTCTAGACTCCACCTCCCACATCAAACCACACTATATAACCAGGGATTCAAGACACAATTTTCTTCATTCACTTTTGACTGTCTTAACCCTCTTATTTCTTCAGATCACTAGAAAAATCAATTTATATGAATGAAACATAGCTCACTTTTGGTCAAGGAATAGGCAGACAGTCATACAACTGCATTATCGCTCCCTAAGCTTTATTCAGTCCCCAAATTACAAAATATCCAGGGTTCCATTGAACAAAATGCAAAGAGGACTAACTGGAGGAGATACGTGTAGCATATCATGGTAGAGCTTGATAAACAACTGTACTTCGGCAAAGTCTTTTGTTACTTACTCAAAAGTGATGCAAATGTTTGCCTGAAGGCATAAAACAGATAGATCTAGTTTTTTGTACAATTGTTTGAATTTTAAATCGCTTAAATATTCTTCATCTCATATACAGTAATCTCTCAAAGTGATGATTATCATAATTTCTTTTGCTTTGCAAGTTCTTGTTATTGTTGTTTTTTTTTTATTTCCATTATTAACTGAAGGCTTAAATCATTGCACCTGTAATAATTCAAATTGGATTCCTGACCTATCTAGTTCAGTTAACTTTAGATCTAGATCTGTTAATACCCCAGTGTTGCGGTCCCGGTTGGATGTAAGCAAATCACGCCACAAATGGCCAGGTTACTGCTTACTAAAAATAGCCAAAACAAGTTCAATATTTTGTACAAAAATGCCTCTTCTGAAGAAGTTGCCCTTAGATTTTTACAAGAAAATAATTTGATTGGATCAGTGCCTTCACTTTAATATGTAGTGAAAATCTGGCCAGTTTATTGTATCTACCATGGCCGCACTGTCAACATAGAACCGAGACTGCAACACTGCAATATTACCCTAGATCTTGTCATTACCAATTTGATAGCCAGCTATTTTTATTAGCATAGTTCTGCAGTGTGTGAAGAAATCTATTGTTAAAACACGGCAATGTTCCAAATCATGGTCTCTCTATCGACAGTTAAGTTTAATATTTAGATGTGTAAATCTGTGTGTGCATGTTTGCTTAAATTGCGGCTTGCCTTCCAAGCTCCCTCACTCACCAATTTCATGGTCGCTCTAACAAAAACAGAGAAACGAAAATCAACTGAAATCTATGAATATGAAAGAAATAAGTCATTGAATAATTGATCCAAGGGGCCAAATATAGCGATGCATCAAAGCAGTGCAAAGCAATGATTTAAAAATATATTGTGCACCGTGAATCAGAGTCAAGAGATGGAGCTAACTAGTGAGAGCTGAAGTCAGAACAGAAAACGAAAGTACGTACAATCGGCTATCCCTACCTTGCAACCGACTCTTCAGGGAATCGGTGTAAACCGATTTATCAAACTAATGTGTTGAATCCTTTGGTTTGCTGTTGTTGTTTTTTTTAACTACGGTAATTTATATATTTTGCTTGAAATACAGTTTTATTTCCATGACTGCATGTCATTTTGGATTCAATTGAAAGATTGAATAAGATAACAAGATAACAAAATCTACTCAGACAACTTTTAATTCTATAATTTTTTTTTTCAGAGAGTTGCACTAAAAATAAAATCACAGATTCTCTAATATTGATGTTCTTAAAATTGGTTGAGAAAGAGCAAGTGAGAGGGAGGGAGGGAGGGAGGGAGAGAGAGAGAGAGAGAATGATAGTAGCGAGAAGAGAATAGAGGAAGTTTGTGAGACGAGTAGAGAGAGAGAGAGAGAGAGAGAGAGAGAGAGAGAGAGAGTTGATGTAATGGAAGTCCACTTTGTTTCACACTTATTTGCCTTTTTGCATTTCAAGGAAAAAGAACTACATGCAAAGGACGCGTTGAGCAAAGAAATTGTTGTTTCAATATAGTGCACCCTCTTATACACGCAAATCTAAAAATGAGCATAGATTTTATTGACCTTCTTGTTGTATCCTTTATTCTTTCCTTCCACCGGATATTCATTTGAATCTAATGATTCAATTAAAAAAAATCAAAACTGATATTAGTTACCACCCTAATACGATGGTAATAATCCCGATTGAAAAAAAAACAACAACAAATCATTACAGTTTCATAAGCTCAAGAAACAAAAAGATAGGACAAGCATAAAGCAAGATTCAACATAGACGGCACAGCAGTTCATCTACGAGGAAAAAAAATTGGACAAAGGGAGGGTTAATTTTTACAAGGTAAAGTCGCCCGATTCAACTGTTTGCACGAAGAATATTCGTGATGTATAACCGGTTAGAGTCAGTTTATTCTGAACTCTCTAGTCTAGATCAAGTGAAAGTTTAAAAAAAGCAAAAAAAAATTATATAAATTGTTAAAGACGAGTCTGTCTAATTGGCACCTGAAACATTTCTATTTATAGAAGTCATGGAAGGGCTACTCTTTTTGCATAAGCTACTTTGAGACAACAGAGTACCCTTTTCTTGAAAAATGTTTCCGTGGAACCTGAAACATTATGACGTAAAGAAGAAAATATAACTCTTAATTTAAAAACTTTTATAAGGGCTGGATAAATAAAATATAAAGACATTAGAACGGCCTACTCTCTTTGTTATTAAAGCAAGGATTGAAATCGTCTGCTGATTGATAAGTTGTTTACATTCGCCGCTCGTGCGCCGGAAGCTACGCATGGTCGAAAAAAAAAAAATAACGCTAAGAGGAGGTGACGTAGTTGCTATAAATAAAAATGTTTCAGGTGCCATTTAGCCGCTCCCTTAAAGACACTGTTATTTATGTTTATACGTCTTTGATAAATATAACTCATACCTCTAACGTTACGTTATAATCAATGAAAGTAATAATGTTAACAAATTTGATAATTTCTTATCAATTTAAAAATACCATAGCAGGAATTGAAAAATATTTTTCATATTTTATTTTGTTGTCCATATTTTCCGCTTAGACTTTTTAAGTCTTGTTTTTCTTTCTTTTCAGAAAATAATGTTGTGAGGGACGCTTCAAGACAGTTATGTGGAATGGACAGAGTACAGATAGCCTAGTAGTTTTTTGATCTTGATGAAAACATACATATAGTGACCGGAGTATTTTTAGTTCTAGGTAAGCTTGATCAAGAGATGTGCATGAATGTAGAGCTGTGTATTCCCAAATCACATTATGCAATTTAGTGGAAAGAGATAGAGCATGCAAATTAGAGGATCAGAAGATGTAAAAGCTTGTAAAACTATCTGGTAGAGATAAATCTTTAGATCTAAATAAAAAATACAGATCTGGATCTGGAATTTTTTTCTAGCTTATATGGAATACTTTATAAAACGCTATTCTTTTTCTGACACTTAGATTTAAACTAGATCTAGTTGTGTCTAGAAAAAGATGAGCACTGTACGAAATACAATCCTCTTCAAAGCATACTTAAATCACGTTGTGAAACAAACAAACAAAAACAAAAAAAAAAAGGAAAGAAACAAAGAAAACAGTTTACATGTTTTTCGTTCCATTGAAGTTTTGTCTATTTTAAAGGTGCAAAGAGAAATGCACACACTGATCATATTATTATCAGTTATCACAAATTAAAAAAAAAAAAAATTAAAACACTTGCCTATAAAAAAGCAAAAAAAAAAACAAATGATAGAAAAAACCCCTATAAAATAATTCATAGAATTGCATCTCTCTTTCTCTCTCTCTCTCTCTCTCTCTCTCTCTCTCTCTCTCTCTCTCTCTCTCTCTCTCTCTCTCTCTCTCTCTCTCTCTCTCTCTCTCTCTCTCTCTCTCTCTCTCTCTCTCTCTCTCTCTCTCTCTCTCTGTATACAACTTCTTTCCACAATGAATAAAATTTAATAGCAAGCAGTTGACTTTTTTTTTAAACCTTGTACTCTGTCTTTATTCTTTTTAAGAGGAAAACCTACCTACTACATGAATGTAAATTATAAACTTGGACTTTTCAGTTTTCTTGAACAAGAAGGTTCCACACCATGACATCAAATAAATCTTCTCATGATGATGACCATTTTGATTTTGGGAAAGTTGAGAAAGAGGCCAAGTCATTGGTGGATTATGACGAACGTTATTGGGTAGAGAACAGTGCCAAAATTCGAGCTGTGGAGCAGAGAGTGGCCACGTATGATGAATTTAGGTAAATTCTCCGCATGTGTGTATATTTTTGTCTTTTATAATCAATTTTAGTGAGCTTTGTTTTTTTGATTTTATGTTCTTCAAAGTTACATTAAAGAAAGAAAAATCTGCAGAATAGTATTCTAGTTTAGTTTTAGGTAAAAAAAGTGCCAGCACTCATTTGTCAGATTCCAATTTATGGTGATTTGACAATGCCTGTTCATTTTTTCTTCTCTTGGAAACTTTTACCGATTTTTGTGAATGGAAATTCAAATAACATTGCTGACACCCTTTGTTTTACGGCAGTACTTCTACTAGATGTTATGTTGCCACACATTGACATGCTATTTGAGTCATAGATAGATTTACAGTCCAACAAATGTTATACAATTTTACATTACAAGGCACAAAGGCACAAATGTCAGCTTCGATATACAAGGCTCTTTGGTTTAAGATCAATATCTTAGTCTTACTTCTTATGTAATCTCACATTAAATGTTGAATGTACATGAAGATTTATCACAAGCCTAGCCCACCATGCAGATTGATTTCAAAGGTGACTTGCGTTAAAAAAAAAAAGTTTTAACATCAGTTAGATCTATAGGTAGTTAGATATAGGGTTGTATTGACTGGGATTTTGATTCTTCAAAGCGATGTATTGTATTACATCCTGATTATTTTTTGCTTTGAGTTGCTTGCACCCAGAGACAGAGAGAGAGAGACATTAACTTGAAACTAATGTGTATGTTATACGTCAAAATGCATAAATAAATTTCTGATAAACATAGTTTCAATTGTAAATTTACAGATATTATAGTTCAATAACACTATGGATAAGTTTGCTATCTATAGTAAGGTGTAAGCTGAAATATATCATTCTTTTGATCTTTTTAGGGAAATTGTGATGGCAGCCCACCTGAAGCCATTAGAGAAGGAAGATAAAATAAGTAGCATGGGAACCTTTACTCAAGTCTGGAACCAATCTGCTCTCAAAAATGCCAAGAAAGATGCTGACTGTACAGAAGGAGATAAAAAGTCAAAAGACATAAAAGAACAGGTGTGTAATTTTGCCAAAATTTTGTGTTGTAAACCTTAAGCTTGTCTAGTGTCCAATTCATGTGATTCCAAAATAATGAAAAAGAAAATTGAAAGTCTCTCAATTGCTTCTCCATCCTCTCTCTCTCTCTCTCTCTCTCTCTCTCTCTCTCTCTCTCTCTCTCTCTCTCTCTCTCTCTCTCTCTCTCTCTCTCTCTCTCTCTCTCTCTCTCTCTCTCTCTCTCTCTCTCTCTCTCTCTCTCTCTCTCTCTCTGTGTGAAGAGACAAACACCTTTAGTACCATGGGACAATAAAAGAAACAATACAGCATAAAAACACCTTAATCAGGAATGGAGGATAAAAAGCAAAGTTCACAGGTAATACAGGGAAAGCTGGCTTGAGACCAGACAAGTGATTGGTTTGGAAAGTGGCAATATGCAGCGCGCACCAGTTTTCATCGAATGGCCGAGGATTGTGATGGTATAGAGTGTGAGGTAATTGATTATGGGTGGTGTGGTAGTAGATAAACCTGATAGTTTCTTTAAGGGAAAACAATTGTTATAATACAAAAGATGGAACAAGGTGTAAGCAATGCAGAGGTGAAATACAGAGTCTCTCTTTTAGATAAGCAGGTGTAAAATTAATGTTTGGATGAACCTCTATCTTTGGAGTCTAATTATCTTTCAAATTCTTTGTGTGCAAATGTACTGCCTGTGTTCGCACTTTCAATTTTCCATTTCTGAGGAGGCTGCAATGCTGAAACATGAAAATATGAAATTATTATTTATTCTATTCTTCTTTTGTCCCGTAAAAATAAAAATCTTCCCCTATCCCATTACATTTAGCATTTTAAAAGCATCCTTTAAGAATTCTTTATTACTTATATGTTGTACTCCAGATGTTGTGTTTTGCTTTCCGGTTTGGATTGCTTTATTAATCTTTCTTTCTCTCTCAGTCCCTTTGTTCCTGTTTGCCTGTCTGTCTGTCGGTCTCTCTCTCTCTCTCTCTCTGTCTCTCTGTCTGTCTGTCTGTCTCTCTCTCTCTCTCTCTCTCTCTCTCTCTCTCTCTCTCTCTCTCTCTCTCTCTCTCTCTCTCTCTCTCTCTCTCTCTCTCTTTCATTCTCATTTCAATATTCAAACTAAAAGTTTTGCTTAAGATTTATCAATTCTTAAAACTTGATGTAGTATAATTACTATTAAATTCATATCATATTTTGTCTTGGGATGAAAGAGAAGTTGCATCTCTGGCTGTATTTGAGTACTCTCTTTCTCACTTAGTTTTCATGCTATTTCTTTGTTGTTGATTTTTTTTCCCAGCCTGCATTGAAAGTACCTCAAACAGGACCTGAATTTTTACAGCGCTGGAAACGGGAATGCAAAACTTTGGCACAAAAGAAGGAATTCATCTTTGCACTTGGTCCATCTAAAATTTGTGAACTCTTTAAAACAGAAATCAGTGGTGGCCTGCTCGGAGAGTTTGTTGAATGCCTGCTTTATGATTTCAGTGAATCACAAGCACAATATGTTGTTGAACTTTTAGAAGCCTTGTCAACTTCCCAAAGGTTTTCTCTCTCGTTAGCTTTCCTGAGTAAAAAGGAAAAAGAATTTTTGTCAACTTTGCACGAGAAGCTTTGTTGCCTTGAGAAAACAGAGGAAACAAAAGGTCTGCATGACAGATTAACTACATTGAAAGGTGTATATTCTCTATAATTATGATTGATAAGTGACTGTCTCCTCATAATTATTCTCAGCTTTGATTTAATATAATCTCTATATGTTTGCAAATAAGAATGACCCAGGAATAATGTTTCAGCAAAAGGAATGAATTGATGGATAATGTTCAACTTATTCAGACATGCATGGCAATGTTGAGAGGCCAGGAGTGAAGTGAAATCAATTTTTTTATAGTCTTTAAGAGATTTTAATGCCCATTTGTTTTTTATGTTGTGTGGGTTTTTTTGTTTTTTTGTTTTCAAATGTATAAATGTCTTCTTTTCTAAATTTTGTGTAAACGGTGCTTGTCAAAACTGACATCATGGTAGAAAGTATACCAAAATGAAAACAATTTTATTGATCAAGTGGAAAAACAAAAGGTATTTCTTTCAAAAAATCAGGTGTGACAAGTATTCAAACAAAACTAAACATATATTAATTATAAAAATACATATTATATCTACTAAATCTTTATATTTTTCCTAACTCATCTTCTACTTTCCTTGACTTTGGGAAATGAAAGAAGGACAGGGGAATATGAGAGTATTTAATTTTAGAAAGGAAGAAAAAACAGAAATTATTTTTTTTTGTAGGTATGTGTGAACATCTTGGGGCAACTAGAATGATAGAAGGAAAAGACAGCAGGGGAAAACAGGGTTAAAAAATGTTAAATGGACTAACAATAGTGGCTAAAAGTAGAAAGATTGACGGATGTAATGAGGGATAGAGATACATGGAAGGTTATAATTGCTTACCCTAAAGAGCATGGCATCTGATTGATTGGTTGATGTGTGATAGTGGAAGTAAAAAGAGTAAGAATTTTTTGTTATGAATAATGCTTCAAAGTAAATTCAAGTTATCATGAAGAGCATTCTTGTTGGTTTTTTTTTCAATTGAATTTATGTTTTTTCTGATTTCACAATATACAGTCATAATGTGTGATCATAAATCTTTTATTTGTCATTCAACTGTATAAGTACAAAATAAGTGAATCAGGTCTGTTACAAAGCATTTGAATTTGAATTTACTGAGATTAATGGCAGAGCAATGAGATGTAGTTGATATTCTGTCACTGATTTGCGTAGATAAAGTATTTTTACGCATTCTTGGAACGAACATATTGTGAGTGCTTGATGTTTTGAGGAAAAGGAAAAAAGTATGAGGCTAATTTTCCCTTGGTATATGAGTAAAACAAATAAAGAGAATATTTCAGAATGACACAAAATCAGATTGAGCATTGTTGAATTTTTATAAAGAGTTGTGTTTCGCAAGTGTGAATAGATGCAAAACAACCTACCAATGTGCATATGGTGAGTTGCCTGCTAATCATTATAACAAAAGTGAAACCCTGTTTGACCATTTGGCTAAATCAAAAATAATTTTCCCCTATCTACTTATCCCTTTTTAGCCCAAATGAATACATCTACATGTACGTTTCTAGGATTTAGTTGAACAATGCTCCCAATTTGTAATTTGTATCGATCTAGTTTTACATTTGATTGAAACTTAAAATAAAGTATCCTTGTTTTGACATTATTATCCTCTTCTAAAATCTATATTGTTTATTAAAAAAAAAGATCTTTGCATTTTTATGATTGCTCTGTTTATAAAAAACTGCAACACTAAGAAACCAATAATAATGATATTAATTTTTTGTACGTTAACATCAGCACATATCTGTGGAGATGTTTTCTCGGTTTAAACAACTTACATTTGCTTCCAAATGTTTTCTTTCTCGTTACTGGTGTGGAGATGGTAGTTCTATTTCAAGATCTTTTTGATCTGTCAGTCCATTTATAGAACTTACTTGTTATGATGAGAACATTAATAATTACCATTGTAGCTCAGTTTTGTACCTCTCTAATTTTTTTTTTTCATTTAGAAATTGCAAGAAAAGTGTCATGGTAACTGCCAACCTATACATTATGCTTTAATGACAACAGAGCACAATGTCAGTGTTGTGTTTTCCATGTGAGAAATCAGCTACATGTAATTATGAACTTTCCTAATCTGTACAAAGATTCTTTTTAACACTCATTAGAAGGTCTAGAGTTCCCATAAAAAGTGCTTAATAGATTAATATGATGGACCAAAATTGCCCTTAATTTAAAAACCATAATAGAATGAAGTTTTGAGAACTTTTTTATTTGCTTATTATGTATAGACAGTAAAATAGTATAGGCACTATCAGCTAGTCAGAGTTGTTTATCCTCCCACTAGAAAAGATAAGAAAAATGCAATGGGCCTTCGAGTGGTGATCAATACGTTACTACAGCTTTATCATGTTTATGTATGGAGCATGAATTGAAACAAAGTTGCTGCTCCTATTTCCTTGAAAATTTTATTACTAGAAAAATAGTTCGAGTTTTTGTTTGTTTAATCCAAATACACGTATTACAAAAAAGTTTACTTTCAGAGCATACCTTAATCTTTCTTAAATTTTCATACCAGTCTTATTCTTTAAATGGAAAAACAATCATAACATGTGAAATATAAAAATGTTTGAAATTCATTGCTGCGTAATAAAGCATTATCAAGTTTTGTGAAGTCCATTGATATATTTTTAATCCTTTAATATGCTTAACATCTTTAATAATTTGAATTTAGGATTTTTTTTCGTGCGTTACAAAAAAAATGTCATAAGCTTTTGTGACAATACTACTTACAATACTAAAAGTAAAAACCAATTATTTTGGAATTTTTGCGAGAAAACAAAGCTGTGTCCTATTTACGTAAGTTATTATCTCTTAACTTTACACCTTCCTCAACATCGTATAAAAACTTTCAGACGTGAAAACTTCTTGCCAATTCAGGCACTTTTAGGCTTAAATCGAGAGGGTTAATAATATCATATTTTGCGAATAGGCGGCTCAATCATTTTAAATAATAGAAACTGTCATTGTAAAGAAGACCTTTGATTACATTGGCTTATGTGCATTGAAATATTAGGTAAATAACAATACTTACCGGTAAACTTAAAGACATGCATTTGTTTACAGTTCAGCCGATCCCGAGATTGCTCTCCCCCAAAACATAATCATGGTCAAAGGTTCAGATACATTGCATTATTGTGTATCTTCTTAACTACTAAGACCTGCATATAATCTTTCAAGCAGAAAGGAGTAATAGGCCTACTCAAGTGAGATCATAATTAAATTAGCAGCGAAATAAAACACACTCGCTAGTGAAAATCTCTTCAGAACATGAAATCATGGAATCTATATCGCGGCCCTCCCGTTTACAATGACTAAAATATTCTTAGAAAAAATGAGATATTAAACATTTACTCATTTTGATCTTTAGTGAAGCCCCGACATAATTCTTATCTAACCTGTGTATGGTAAGAACCGATCCACAGGATGGTAACCGGGTAGTGTATTTGTTGTACTCGTATATATATATATATATATAACGTAATGTCAATTTTATAATTCATAATGTAATCATACCGCACCGCTTGTCCATTCACACGTTAACATTATGAAATGGCATTATGAAGGAGAGAAAGAACAAATTTCACAAAGTATGATAAACATTATAGGTGCTATTTACAGATTTTAAACAAAACTTTCAAAGTTATAACTTTACTAACAAACATCTACATTTTTGTACGGAATGCAAGTTGAGATTTCTGCGGTTCTTATTGGTATGTTTATAATGCATGCATTTTTAGCTATATATTTGATTTAATGAATAAAAAAGGTATTAGCTACAACACAATAATTCAAGAATACGAAATAACCCCAATATTCTTAAATTCTTGAAAATCTCAACTCCGTCCCCACCCCGCTGAGTTTGGCTTCAGTTTCTCAACCTGAACATGTCCCAAACTGCAACGGAAAGGGAAACATGACAAAAAATACAAAACGCAGATAGACAAAACCTAAAATGCCAACCCACGATTAACTTTAGAAATACTTGCAGAGCTTTAAGTTTCTTTCAAGTACTAGAACGAGTAAAGAAACGCTTTTGTCGTAAGTTTCTCATTCCCCTGATTTGATTTCAATACACCCGACCTTAATGGCAAGGTCGACGCTTCACCAGGTCTCACCTTCTCGGTGATCGCAATGCTACATGGAACCTCTATTTAACGCCATGACGTGACACCTACTGATTTCCAGCGCCACGACGTGACACCTGCTTTTGTTTTGTTTGTTTTTTCTTTCAATACCCTAACGTTTCACCTACTCATTTTCAGCGCCGCGACGTGACATTTCTTTTGTGAGCAGTATAGTACACGTGACGCGCACCCTTTTTTTCAGCACCATGACGTTTCACCTACTTATTTTCAGCGCCACGACGTGACACCTGTTTTGTGAGCAGTATAGTACACGTGACACGCACTCTGTTTTTCAGCACCATGACGTTTCACCTACTCATTTTCAGCGCCGCGACGTGACATTTGTTTTGTGAGCAGTATAGTACACGTGACACGCACTCTGTTTTTCAGCACCATGACGTTTCACTTACTTATTTTCAGCGCCACGACGTGACACCCACTTTGTTTTAGCACCATGAAATGACACCTGTTTTATTTCAGCATCATGAATTAACACCAGTCCTACCATGTCTCAGCGCCGCTTGCGGTCACATTAGCTGGACAATGAATGAGCCTATGAGTTCGTTAGGAACCAAAATACTAAGTGCTTCGACAAGGCAGAGTGCAACTAAACACGTCAAGTTAGGCCTGTATGGAGTAAGACTCTTCGGAAATATGTTCAGGTATACGGTCTTTTTTTTTTCTAGTGTTTTTGTGTCTCAAACAAGGTGTTGTTCCTGAGTTGCACAAGAAAGGTTGTCTGACAGACATATCGCTTATTATTATATTGAGCGTATATATATATATATATATATATATATATATATATATATATATATATATATATATATACACGCACTCACAATTCAATTGGTGTGCAAAACAATCAGCAATCTAGAAAAAAACAATTTAGCTTCGAATCTAAACAACTGCCCAGAGATTTTTTGCCTGTTTAAATCATGTTATCATCGATGGTATTACGTTTCATTTATATTTATCTGCTTCTGAACAAATCAACAGTCAGCTAAATAAAGTTGTTAGAACGAAGGTCAACAAACAGCCAAGAAAAGTAAAAGATACTTCAACAAGCAAGAGAGTTCCGATGTGCCAAGCCATCAAGACAGCTGGGCTTTCCGCCTTGGCCAAGCATGGTTTAGGGAAAGAGCCCATTTGTCTCGCTTAGGATTACATATTGATATTATGATAATGAAGACGAATAAGAGTATTTGCTAAATTTGGTTTTCTCCCGTCCTATATTTTAAAGCGTCTGGATTTGATTTTTTTTTTCATTTTTTCTTTTTCCTTTAGAACCGCAATGCCATAAACTTGGTGAATATGCATTGAATACCGTACCTCACCTACATGTCGCTTTAATCCACAAATCTGGGCCGAAATCGATCCAAAAAAGTTCCATTGCTGTTAAAATTTTCATGAATCATACTAAAAAGAAAAATTGACCGCTTTGACCGTGTAACTACTGAGCTTTTAACTTCCAAAAAATATAATTTTTTCTTCCTTTTTTTCTTTCTTTGGACTCGACAGAAGACAGACTAAAGAGAGAAAGCTTTTTCTCCTTGCTATGTCTTCTGACAATACTTTAATCGAAGTTTATCCTCTGCTTTACGTCGAGCCTTTCCACAATTGTGTATGACAGAGATATTTTCGCAAATAACCAATATATATATATATATATATATATATATATATATATATATACATATGAGAGAGAGAGAGAGAGAGAGAGAGAGAGAGAGAGAGAGAGAGAGAGAGAGAGAGAGAGAGAGAGAGAGAGAGAGAGAGAGAGAGCATTACTCGGTATGGTGTACATAATGGCATTCCATAAACCTGCCAAGCCGTCATGTCAGGGGCTTGTTTTGTGGCACAAGCGCAATTGAACCTACGACAGACAATGGTTTCGTCCTCAAATTTTGTGAGGATTTAGCTCCACATTTACTGCAACATAATATTACACCCACTACACCGACGTCACAGCATCCACCCTTTTACTTCGTTCAGTGCCAGCTGTTTTAAGGTACAAATAAGCCCGAGGCTACGTCTTTCGGTTTCCTCAACTGAGCCTCAGGCTAAAGAAAACTGTACCAATTTACCCCACCGTTCCACGATGCGACTTGATAATTGTGTAAAACTAAAACGAAAGGGACCGTAAACAAAATGCATGACGTGTTGAGTTTGACCCCGAAGAGGAGTGGCTCACAAGCTATTGGGCCAAGCCGCACGAAAAGTCGGCCCAGCGTCGACTTCATTCCTGCCTTCTACGAAATGCCAATAGAGTGACTCAGTTAGAGATCTATTCAGTTCCTAATTAGTCGAAGTCTTGACTTGATTCGACTGCGCATCAATAACTTTTGATTAAGACAGGTGACGAAGAAACGTGGAAAGTCGATTAAAATCAACTTTTCTGGATTATCAGCAAAATCTATTTTCTATCCAAGCACTAGTGTGCACTGTGTTATGTTATCATGATTGTGCTGAGGGACGAAGGGAGGGGGATGACATAGGAGACAGTTTAAAAGAGAATACATGTACTCTGTTGTCGAATTCTTCAAACGATGAGTGCTGGAAGTCGGTTTGAATACATGTACAAGATCCGGGCCAAATCGCGCGGCCCGTGACTGCAGTTAGAAGTCTGCTCGCACAGTCCGATTTGATTATGACTACATTTTTGTTGATCCATTTTATTTTTTGAAATAAGAGTAATTTGTATCTATGCTCCATTGATATTGCCGTTGTAATTCTCTCTCTCTCTCTCTCTCTCTCTTTTTTTTAACCAGAGCATGAAGAATACAAGTACTGCACATGTAAAATACCCACATAAAAGCAAAGGAGGACGAACAACAACCAATAGCAACAACAACAACAACAACAATAATAATAATAATAATAATAATAATAATAATAATAATAATAATAATAATAATAATAATAATAATTATAATAATTATAATAACAACAACAACAACAACTACAACAATAATAATGATTTTTTCTTACATTTATAACCAAACTTATTGTTTTACATAAGTGCTCGGTGATGATGCGCGCGCAAAGCACTTATGTAACATGCATACATATTTTTAAAATTATCATTTTTTTTTTTTTCTTCTAAGTTTAATCCTTTTCATAGCATAGTGCTAGCGAACTGGAAGATTGAAGCGCTTAGGTCTATTTTGCTTTCGATTCCATGACTTTCCTCGTCATTCCTTAGCATTTTGTCCACCCACTGGAAAATGAATAGAAACTCGCCCGGCCGCCCCTTTCAGACGAGTTTGTGATTTCGCATTTGTGTTCCTGCAGGTCAAGAGTGTCACTTCACTGACAGGCACGACAGGCACTAGACCTAACACATCAGGCACATGGCATCTTCGGCTACCCCTACTGTCGAGCCATGCTAACAACTGGTGTGTTTGGTCTCGTGTGTAGGTGGCCTACACAAAAACGATGAAAAACATAAATCATTTAACATTTCATGAATGCAGAAATATTTATAAAATCATATTCAGTGATAACCAAACATTAAAAGCACACCCTAACCATTCTTTACACACTTATAAAATACTACTGAGCACAATTTCATCCTTTGTTATTATTGAACTATTTCGTGTCAGTCGAATTACTGTAAAACCTTCATTCCATTGACACTTGGCTTTTATGTTTAGCGTCCCACTGCTTCTTCTACGCACATAACGAAACTGATAATTCCCATAACTTGACAGCTCTATATCCAAAACAAAGTGCCATTCATGAATAATGCAACAAGAAATAATTTCTGTGCAAATTAAAAATTACAAAGATTTAAAAAAAAAATAAATTTCAAACATATAATTGCAGGTGTCGTAAAAATAATTTTGACCTAGCTGTTTACAGTATTCAGACCTTGTCACTACCAAGCAGGTGAAAACTTTTGTGCCCCTGCGCGGAATTTAGTCTTACGCCATCTTGGATTTGAATGTTGGAGTGGGTCTATTTGTGAGAAGTCAAACCGACGAAGCCCTGGATTTTCTCTGTTTTTATTTATTTCGTGGAGCTATTGTTTCGACTATACATGCTTGGTCCGTGAGGGCCGAATCAAATTTTGGTGAGACTTTGATTATATTTTAAACTGTTGTGAACTTTGTAAACAATGTATGAAGAAAAAGGAAAGCCGACCCACTGGCTGCTACTGAGTGGTACTTGTACGGATGTGTAGTGGTGGCCTTTACCATGATACTAGGAGGAAGCCAAGAGTTGATTGAAATTTTCGCCGTCAAAATTTTATATTATAACATGTAGATCTGGGTAGCAGACCCAGATATAGGTTAGATATAGCGAGAAGGTATTCGCTTGGGAGTAAAATTTGGGTACAACTACAAGTAGCCTAACTGCAACCTTCGGGTACACTACAGTCAGTCCAAGCATAACTATGAACGCGCATTGAGTTAGGAAAAAGGGTAAACTCCTCTTCAAATAAAATGTAAATGTCTTCAAGAGAAAAAAAATATGAGTTTTAAATTATCTTTAAATTGTTAGATTTTTTTCACCCTGCTATCTAGATTCTAGATCTAGATCTAGCTAGATCTATTCTAATCCAGAATCTAGAAATCTAGATCTAGATTAGATCTAGATTCGGTATTACTGCAGTTATTGCCCCAACTCACTTTAAGCTTTCTTAATGAATTTGATGTGCTGAATAGAATGAATGTTTTATTTTTCGCAAATAAAAATAATTTTCAAGATATAGGCTAAGCATTTTTGTGTTGCTCTTAAATCCCATTAAACTACAAATTTCAATTCGTCTCGAAACATTATTGTGAATGCTAAAGTTATTTAGGCCGATATCTGCAAATTTACCCTAGATTCTAGATCTATATTCCCTGGAAGTGGAATGAGGATGAGAATAACTTGTTTCTTCAGTCATTTCCTTCAAGACAAATCCATGTCTGTCTGTTACCCCAGGCTCATTCACCTCTGTCTTCTGTTTCGGAATCTACTTTAAAACTTCATTGGGTAATTTCGTATCCTATTGTCTATTTTTACAATTCTGATAACTTTCTGATTCCGAAAATGTGGACAAATCTAGGCCTAAATGAGGAGGGGGTCTCATTTGTCATAATTAATTCCATTTAATTGTTACATACTATGCTAATAATGTAATCACGACGGCTTTCTTTAATTAATGCATTAATCTAGGAAAAAAATAGCCCTCTTCAGGAGTTGGGCCAATATCTGCAAATTTACCCTAAATTGTAGTCAGTTCTCAAGATGATGGATGAAGGCAGAGGTGCCTATGGTCAGGGAACTCCCTGACCTGTTGTTGTATCCCAGAAACCCAGATTGTGTTATTATTATCATTAGGCCTATGTAAATGATCACCTTAACTGAAAGGTAGCTCTTCATTTCATGAGGAACAGGCTGTCAGTGTCAGTCAGCTTTCTATATTTTCTACATCAGCAGTTGCAATACACAATGGAACCTTTTGGCCTTTAGAAACCCTTTTCCCCACTTAAAATTAATGTTTCAACCGCCCCCCCCCCGTTTTTTTTTTTTTTTTTTTGTAAATTGTCACAATCACTTCCTCATCAAAGGATCAATATAGCTAGATTTAGGTTACTTTCCATGGGAAAAAATAAACTTTGCAGACTGATACCATTTAACTAAATAGCTTGCAACAAAAATGACCCGGTTCTCACCACACCTAATCACACTACTAAGTTGAAGTAAAAAAAATGTAAAGTTAGGTGGGTCTCATGCTACAAAAGTTAACTTTTATTTATGGTCACCAAAAGAAAACCCTTTATATTAATTTGAGATGGGAAATAAAAGGGTTACGTTTGCTTTTCTGTTATTAAATATATATATACAGCTTCTGTGCCGTTGCTGGAGTTAAGGGGTGCCCTAAATGGTCGTGTGTGCAAATGAAGCGGTTAAAGAGGTTTTTTTGTCAGGCACTTGGCTAGCTACCTAGTGAAGAATAACATTGTAGATCTTTAACAGTACAATGACTCAAAAGTACATGTAGATCATCAGGCCTTGTGCAGAGGACATGGGCACTTTTAGCTAGTGACAAAGAAACCTGTCATGTGACTTGTTAGCCAAATCCTGGGATTTGGAAGTTGATGCATAAGTGTAGTGAACTATAACCCTAGTTAATATTTTTAATATCTTAAAGATGATGATTTTAAGATATATATTTTGTTGTTCTGAACATGAGTTTGAAGCTCATTTTTTTTTTGTCTCCTATGGATAAATTAACTAAAAAACTAAATGCTATCAGCTTGCAATGTTAAAATTTTTCAGTTCATTCCGTTTTAAAAAATAAAACAAAAGTAACCTAGCTAATTATCTCAGTTCATTCCCTCTGAAAGTGGGACTGATTGTTAAAATTTGCTGGATTTTCTA
The DNA here is from genome assembly GCA_033675545.1 of Elysia crispata. Taxonomy (NCBI): domain Eukaryota; kingdom Metazoa; phylum Mollusca; class Gastropoda; family Plakobranchidae; genus Elysia; species Elysia crispata. The sequence goes on from JAWDGP010004450.1 coordinate 342,601, forward strand.
GCCTGTCTGTATCATGTGTATGCTTTACAATGGTGACTGTCTTTTTCTCCTCTATATATTATTAATAATTAGAAAGTTTAGTTTTTAACTGAAATCATTTATTAATAGTGAATCCAAATGTTGGTGCAATCCTAGGATTATCCCGTAATTGTTTATCTGTAGCCTACTTTTATTTACTTCTTAGTTTTTGTCTAACCATGAAGTTTCTTGTCAATGGCCTAAAGATTACCTCATGGTTTAAGATTTGCATCATTTTTTAAGGTATTTTTATCTCCAGTTAAAGATACTGTTCTATAGTACAAAGATGCCAAATTTCCAGATAAATCCGGAAATCTGGATTTTTTTAGCAGTCTGCATTTTCTCTTGGTTTAGATTGTTTCTTGCCCAAAAGTGAGGGACTTATCATATAAAAATTACTACATGCATCAATCAAAGACCCTCATGTGCAATAAGCACATCTTGGCCATTAAATTAGCTTTGTATATAGCCTTTGTGGATGCAAAACAAGTTCTCATAGTTCTGGAAATGTTCTAATTTCTTTTTCAGTGAGCTCCCTTTAGTTTCATTATGTGGCTCTACTGTTAGAACTTTTTGAAAGTACCCTGATGCCTATAGAATTTAATCATCTCACAAATTCACCACTTGAAAGTTGAAGAAGAGACATGAACTAGGGACCTGTATTGATGGGGAAGGGTGGAAATGAATCTATCTGCCTAGATTTTGTCACAAGAGTAGGAAATGAACAACTAGGATTTTTTTTGTTTTGTTTTTTTTTGCTGGATTTATCATTTAAATTTTAATGAGATGTAAATCCACTCTCTGATTCAAAAGCTGAACCTGGCTCTACAAGAAGAATTTGGATTATTTTTCATACTTCATTTTGAGTTAAACCATTTGTATCATTATATATCAATGAAAGAAGCAATTATTTGTCCTCTCTTTATCACTTATGTTTATCCTCTGTAGCTAATGTATTTTTTAAATGAATTTTTTTTTAATAGCTGAGAAAGAAAGATAATAAGTTATCTCACCACATTTATAATTTGGAGACAGTCTATGTGGTAAGGATTGTTAATTGATTGGTCAAAAAAATCTCAATGAAAAAGGGCTCATATTGTTTTTTATTGTCTGTCTCTGTATGTATTTTTATAATTGATACTTTTTGTTACCTTCATTTCCATAGGCTCTTTGTGTAAATGAGAATAGTTATGTTTTTGAGTGGTTTAGCCTCTAGCGTCAACGTTTTGGGAGTGTGAAAAAAGTGCAATATTTTACATTCTAGTTAGTTGGCACTGCTTTATATTATGTCAGATGCCAAGGTTGACACCTAAGATATATAAATTTAATGTATATCAGCAGGATTTCAAACTTGATAGTGTTGTGGGAGTTAATATCTTGCATTAGGAGGACTGATTTTGTACAAAATATTTAGAAGAGGCTACCTCGGCTGAGCTGCCACTTTTTCTTAGACCATCATTTGATCACAACTTTCATTGGTTACATTTTTCCCCCCACACAATTTCCACTAAGCTTGAGAGAATTTATAAGAAATCCAGAACTGTATGTCTTCATTTCTTTCTTAGTGCTTTATATGGGATGCAAAAATTTAAAAATACACGATTGAAGTCCCTGAAGTAGAAGTATACAATGCTTACAGGTGCTCTCAGATTTACCTTGAAAGTTTCACATAGAATTAACAATGACAAAAATGTTGAGACAATCATAAATGAATTATATAATATGATCTCCTGTCTATAAACAACAATGTGACATAAATTGTGCTCCAAAAAGGTTTTAGAGCAGCTGACATACTTGGAATTTCAAGAACAGTCTTGGCATTGCTCTCAGTCTCATTGGGCTGGAAAACGAATGTGATTGATAGTAATTGATTTATACTAACTAGACTTGCACAAATTAGCAATGGTCAATGTAAATCTAAAACTACAATAATAGGAATTTTTACACAACCTGTTCCATTGTTGGTAGACACTGCTGAGGTAACTTTCTGGGTGTGGGGCAAGTGGGGATTTTTAAGTGTGTTTTTTTTATGCAAGTCAATTAAAAAATATATTAACTAAGTAGATTTTGGGATACCATATTAAAGAATGATATTATCTGACAATTATGTCAACAACTATGCAATGCCCATTTCGCTAAAGATAAGTTTGTTTTTATGGTGTTTTTTTATTGCGTATACTGTGATGTTTTATTGATTGTACGGAAAAATGCACAAAAAAGCACTGTCAAACTAAAAATCAGCTGATGTACAGATGCAACTTACATGGGAAAATGAAATAGAATTATCGACTTTAGTTATAGGGTTTCAATTTATTCAAGAAATTGAAAGAATCAAGATCTAACTCGGTCCAGACCTAGATCTAGTTATCAGCTACTGTCATACTCCCAGACCTTGACCTAAGGATTTCATTGGTTCATTCTAGATTTATTTATTGACTTTCTATATTAGTTTTTGTCTAGACTTAGATTCAAATCTAGCACTTGATAGTAAATTTGACCAGTAGATAGTGTTTGTAGGGCTGTAGTCTGCTTGAGACCCAAGTGAGGGGTTTTCATTCCAAAGCAAATAATCATTATTCTACATCTAGATCTAGATGCTTCAGTTCAGCCAAGGAATTTCAGAAAACAAATTAATGTTAAGAGGCACAGAGCTCAGTTGGGTCAATGAACCTCTTAAAAACATAAAATGAAATAATATCAGAAATATAAGCAAGTGAAAAAATCTTACCAGTTGGCATAGTTCACAGTCTAAATTTCTTTTTAAAAAAATTCTGAGGGAATAGAAGTAACAAGCTATTTGATAAGCATTTACCCTGTAGTAAATAGTATGGGTGCAAGCTTGCCAGCTATGTCATGTGCCCAACTAATTTGTATCAAGCAGAGCCTATTCAGCACAATCCACTAATCCTGATGCAACATTTTAGGCAGCCAAAATTCGCAAATGATGGGGGGAAGAAAAACATCCTGTGGGTGAAAAGTTGTTTGTTTTTTTTTACAATGAAGAAATTGAAAACGCTTTTCTTTTTCATGTCCGTTCTTGTAAAGAGTTAGGAAATTTTGCACAAGAATAATAATAATCTGCATTTTGAATTATGTCCATAGTGTAGCAGATACGTTGTACTTAATTATTTATTTGTTTTACAGCATGTGAGTGAGTCAGTTATCGGTTTTTACGACATTGATGAAAAAAAAAAATAGTTACTCAAAAACCATGGGATGAAGGATAATTTTTTATTCCTCTTTTTGATTATAGATAAACACCTCACCCTGACTTGAGTCACTATGAGTAGTTACCAGATGAACACCAGTGGAGGGCCCATCCGTAACAGTAAGTTTAATCAAATTTTTTGATGTTTTATCTACAAAGGAACATTCATCATTGATTTGCGTGTTGAGCTTAGTGAGAACAGATGGGGTGGGAGCAGTTTGTAATGGAAAACTGTAATATATAAATAATAAATTATAAAGGTTACATTTAACTACTTAAGTATTTAAAAGTTCAATAGAATGAAGACACTGTTGAGTGATGAATGTTTTGAAGGAGAAAAAAATTTTTGTGGAGTCATGGGCAGGGAAGTTAGTCCAAAAGTAGTTAAAATTTGTCTTGCCTTTGATTTATAGATTAATATTCTTTTGAAAACATATTTTGATTTTAGATACAATTGTAGTAAAACATACAATTATTTATGGATGGTGTCATAACTTTTGAATGACAAGGTTAATTTATAAATCTGCAAGAGTTGCAAAACAAAAAGCTAACTGGGCTTCATTTAGTCATCAATCAGGCTAGTGTAAAATTGATTTTTAACTTCATATTTATAATTCTCTCAAAGTTGTAACACAAATTACATAATTTAAGAAATTCACTTTTGCCTCCATGGATTCTCGCAAGTGATGAACACATTTTGTTATAAGGCGTGGCAAGTATTTGGCTGTGCATATTTTGAAGCTATATCCATCCATTTCAATCTTCATTAAATGTTTGCTATGCGTTCCTCAGTGGGTCCCTCTGGAGAGGCCAGCTACATGGACTTGAGCTCAATGCCTGTGGACAACAAACAGCAACAGACGATGATGTGGCAACAGAATCAATACATGAGTGATTCTGGCATACAGTCAGGGCAGACTACTCAGGTAAAGCGAACAAATGTGTCTCTTATATCCATGAACTTTTCTTTCGAAATGAACAAAGTATTCCATGTATATGAGAGTGAAGGTTTGGTATAAGCCTATTGTGTGAAACTTTGATTGGCGATTTAAAACTATTTGTTCAGGATTTAATTTTTTTTTTCAGTTTTGGGTAATCTTGGCTTTTTTTTTTTGAGTTCATCCAGTGGCAATAATTGTTATAAAACACTTGGTAAATATCATTGTTAAATAAAAGTGTTTTATGCTTGCTATTTGTCATCTCTATGTATTTAAAAAAACTTGAGATTCAATTTCAATATGGCAGTAACTGACTGAGAGGAGGAAGGAGTGTGTGTTTGTGGAAAGGGGTAGGGAAAGTGAGTGTAAAACTGTGCTTCACAATGCCGTTTTATTATTTTTTTTAAATTTGTCTTTTGAACAAAAACGATTTTTGCAGTCTTTCAATTTGGGGTTCCACAGGGCAGTATATTGACATTTTCATTGGCACATGATGTATGGGTATGGAGACCGCACCAGTGACTCAATCTCACTTATATTATTTTCAATGTATTGTGTTTTCTTTCAGGCACCATCCATAAGCAGCAAAAGTCATGGAGAGGAGTTGGATGATGGTGACCTTGACCCCTCCAAAATGATGTTTGACTGGGGGCTTGGCGGCGACACCTTTAACCAAGAACAGGTTGATGGTAAGTTAATATTGTTGGATGCTATGAAATAATCATATGAAATGAACAAAAAACAAACAATCAAAAACCGAAAAACCAAGCCCTTTTGAAACATTTTTGTTTCTCTTTATAAGGACAATGTACAATGAAGAATTTGTGTGAGAAAGAACATCAAGTTCTTGGACTTCTTATATATGTGGTCAATGGCTTCTCATGAAGCTGGGTGTAACCTGTCTCATCCATTCAGTTTAATAAATACCCTGTGTATCATTAGAAATCTGACACACGGAACAAAATTTATCATGGAGTAAAAAAATAACTCTTCATGAAAAAATATTTTTTTGTGTGTGAGATATCATGCCCATGCATCAAATATTGAATATTTAATATCTGTAACATTTTTTGTTTTGTTCTTTCTTTGTAGACATGAACCAACAGCTAAATCAGACTAGATCACAGCGTGTCAGAGCAGCCATGTTCCCTGAGACAATGCCAGAAGGAGTGCAAATTCCTTCCACTCAAATCCAACCAGACCAACCAACTGCAGTTCAGAGGCTTTCTGAACCATCACAGATGTTGAAGCATGCAGTTGTAAATCTTATCAACTATCAGGTACTTTCATAAAGCCCAAATTTAATTATTCTGAGATATAAGGTATACTTTGTTATAGGAAGATAAATTTTATACTGTGAGCTGTTTCAGCCAGATTTGTATGATGGGGGAAAAAAAAAAGGAATGGTCAACACCATTATACCTATCGGCATTGCCCTTTATCTGTTTTGCAAGTTTCAGTCATCGGCCAACCAAGTATGATAAAAAAAATAACTGTTTGGTGATATCCAAACTAGGGGAAGCGTTAACTTGGAGTCATTGGTAGCTAGAAAGAACTGACTGGCAAAATGATGTGTAAATGTTATCACGAAAGAAATAATGTTAATTTTTAAAGAAAAACTTTGCTACGGTAATCTTGTAACATATTCTTTGTGTATGAAATATAATGTGTTGGTCAGTTTGGACTAGTGTCCAGTGGTCATGACACTCACCAAATCCTACACAATGAAATTGATTATTTCCAGTTCAGTTTGTGATAATTTATTCTGAATTAAGTTTTTCAAGATAATATATTATCATCTATATTAACCCACCCTATGAATTGGATAAAGAAAAATTGAACAAATTTTTTTTTAAACATGATTTTCACAGGATGATGCAGATCTAGCTACGCGGGCTATCCCAGAACTCATCAAGCTCTTGAATGACGAGGACCAGGTTGTGGTATATCAGGCAGCCATGATGGTACACCAGCTGTCAAAAAAAGAGGCCAGCAGGCATGCTATCATGAATTCACCCCAAATGGTGACTGCTCTTATCCGGGCCATGGCCAACACAGATGACATTGAGACAACACGCTGTGCCGCTGGCACCCTACACAACTTATCACACCACAGACAAGGCCTGTTGGCCATATTCAAATCTGGGGGAATTCCTGCTCTTGTCAAGTTGCTAAGGTATCTAGTGTTCATTTTTTTTTTGTGGCAAATTTGCTAGAAATCCTCTTTTTAATTATCTCTATAATATATATTAGATGGGCACTTTGATATGTTTTTTTTTTTTTTTCATCTTAGGCCATATGACAAAATTGTTAGGGTGAGATGTAAAGGCATGCAGGATTTTACTTGAACTAAGTGAAGTTGCAGCTTTTCTCTACATCACATATTATAATCAGGCAGTAGAGACTGTTTAAAGAAAGCAAATTAAAACTCCATTTGGAAAGTGGATGTCTCATAAGATATGGCTTATAATATGCATGAAAGGAGAAGAAAAAAAAATGAATTCTTCATTCTCTCTTATCACCCAGCTCTCCCTTGGAGTCGGTCCTATTTTACGCTATCACCACACTGCACAACTTGTTGCTGCACCAGGAAGGATCCAAGATGGCTGTCCGCCTGGCTGGTGGCCTCCAGAAAATGGTGGCTCTGCTGCAGAGAAACAACAATGTCAAGTTTCTGGCTATCACCACTGATTGCCTTCAGATCTTGGCCTATGGAAACCAAGAGAGCAAGGTAACTGAGACATTGAAGTCTATCTTACTGGTTTTGAAAGCCATATTTATCTTTAGATAGTTCGTTCTAAAGGGTTAAATTTTGTATTCATTCTTTTTGATTCAATTGAGCGGTCTGTCTTGCAACCACTGCTTAAAACAAAATGAATCACCATTTCGTTGAACATGGACACTGAAATATCTTAAATTTGTTGAATCCAGCTGTTTTTATACTTCTGACTTATTTGTGCACTCGAACTATTACAAAAAACAAACACTGATTTTTTTTTTATCAATGGACTCTCGACTATTCATTGAAATGCATTGGAAAAAAAGTGTTTGGTTGTCATGTTTTAGAGTCAACAAAGTTAAATTCGAAGCGTGAGCTAGACTATATCGATAATTTTTTAAAATAAAGCTATGCCCATCACTAAAAACTGCATTTTATGAGGAAACAACTGTACCCAGATCACCAGATAGTTTTTTAATTGGTTTCAGTATTGCTTTCATAGAATATTGGAAAAGTAATAATGTGGAGCAGTACAAAAGACAAAAAAAAATCACAATTGACATGCAGTTGGTAACAATCAATCCACTGCAGTAATCTTGATATCTTCTTACTATAAAGCTTTACTATGAGAAGAAAGTCAGCATTACTGCCCTTTCATATTCTTAACAGTTTCAAATTGTCAGCTTTATCCAAAGTCAATCAAAAGCTATCATATAAAACATACTTTCATTGATATCAAGATGTGTGTAAGAATGCAGTGAAACTGTTTTTTACCCTTTCATGTTGTTCAAGTTGCTTGGAATTTTTTTTCTTAAGAGATACTTAATTTTTAAGACTACTAGTACTACCTGCTTTGGGCATCTTGAGTTAGGCAAATCTGAAATAATCATTTCTGTTTACATTTTAATCAAGTGCATAAAGTAAAAACTATCAATCTATGGTTATTTTTTGTGGCAAAAATGATTATCCAAGTTGTTACATTTTTTACATTTGTATGTTTCAGCTTATCATCCTTGCAAGTGGAGGCCCTGGAGAACTAGTGCGTATCATGAAGTCATACACATACGAAAAGCTGTTGTGGACAACATCCCGAGTGTTGAAAGTTCTTTCTGTGTGCTCTAGCAATAAACCTGCAATTGTTGAAGCTGGTGTGTGTTTCTCTTTCTCTCTTTTTTAAATTTCTTAGAATTAAACAAATTTTGAAATATCAGCAGATCACATAGGCATATATATTAAGAGGACTTTGTCATAGAATTGAATAACTGTGTTCACCTGCAAGGGAAATTGTCTGGGGAAGAAAATAATCACACAAATTGTTGGAAAAAACTCAAGTCCTTTTTGCTCTTTAAAACTGTCAAGTTGTAAAAAGTTATCATAGTCAATTCTCAGTCATCTTTTGTAATGCTACTAAAAAAATGTTAGATTCGACAATAACTTTATGCCGAATTGTACCAAAATTTCAAATTATAATTCATAGGTGGTATGCAAGTGCTGGCCATGCATTTGGGTCACCAAAGCCAGCGTCTGGTGCAGAACTGTTTGTGGTCACTCAGGAACTTGTCTGATGCTGCTACCAGAATGGTGAGTGTCACATTACATATGCATTAGTTCAGCATTTTTTTGGGGGGGAAGGGGAGGGGATGGAGAAAGCATAGTCTTATGTTGAGCTAAGTAATATACTCTTAAAGCAACATAACCATCTTATTACATAGAGTATATGAAACTTGAGTGTAAAATGCGCAAACTTTAAAGATGTTTATTCAAACTGAGACAGTTGGCTTTGGGGCCATAGTCCATTCAGAACAGCTATTGTGTAGAAAAAAAACAATGGCCCAGATTTAGTCTCATGAATTACTCAAAGAAAGAACAACTGGCATGTTTATGACCATTACACTAGTGATTTCAACTCTCCTGTTTCCTCAGGACCAACTAGACAACCTGCTTCACATGTTGGTGCAGTTGCTCTCCAGCAATGACATCAATGTGGTAACCTGCGCAGCTGGCATTCTCTCTAACTTGACCTGTAACAACCAACGCAACAAGGTCATGGTATGCCAAGTTGGAGGCATTGAGGCTCTGGTTCGCACCATCATGCAGGCTGGAGACAGAGAGGATATAACTGAGCCTGCAGTAAGTTTCTAGCCATCTCATTTAGTTCTTTGTTTGCATGTGAAAAAAATGCTATAGCTAATGCTGCGGGTAAATTTCTTACATGTTCCTATTCATTGCAGGGTTTACTCTCTCTCTTCTCATCTACACAAAAATTTTAAAATTCAACAAGATGAATAAATTTTACTCCTGTTGCATTTTAATGGTTACAGGAGTTTAGTTACATGTCAAACAATTTGCCTTATTACCTATTTTATTTGAAAGAGGGTAAAAAAAAAGGGATATTTTTTTTTAATATCGTAGCAACCAAAATTAACAAAAAAAAAATTACATGATGATGATGATCAGTGTGCCTTCCTTTGATGATTTCAATGTAGTAAAAATCTAGAAAAGGAAAAAATGCAGGGCTTTTTTTTTTGTTTGTTTTGGAGATTGCATTTTATGTAACACAAGGATATAAACTTCTTGTAGTTACTAGATATCATGTTGCTCTTGTAAAAGGGCTATTAGAGCCGCTACTTTGAAATATTAACGAGACTAGAGCCTTTGCTTTATTTTGCACAGGTAGCAAAAATCTAGGACAGGAAAAAATGCAGGGCTTTTTTGTTTGTTTTGGAGCTTGCATTTTATGTAAGTTGATTACAAGGATGTAAACTTCTTGTAGTTACTAGATATCATGTTGCTCTTATAAAAGGGCTATTAGAGTCAGCTACTTTGAAATATTAACGAGACTAGAGCCTTTGCTTTATATTTTGCACAGGTATGTGCCCTGCGACATCTTACAGCACGTCACCCTGAAGCTGAGATGGCCCAAAATGCAGTGCGCCTGCATTATGGTCTGCCAGTTTTGGTGAAACTGCTCCATCCCCCCAGCCGCTGGCCTCTTATTAAGGCAGTTGTTGGCCTTATCAGGTAAGACAGTTTGAACTAAGTTCTTTATCTTAGTCACTGACCTGAGTATTTCTTCTTGAGAAATAAAAATGTAACTAGTTAAGAAAAATTTTGAGTGTCCAAGGAAAATGTCTTTTTCTACTTGCAAATAAAATTGTCATATTAAATTTTTATGATTTGATCTTCAACAGAAATCTAGCCTTGTGCCCAGCCAATCATGCACCTCTTCGAGAGCATGGTGCCCTGCCAAGAATTGTCCAGCTTCTTATTAGAGCCCACCAAGATACACAAAGAGTAAGTTCAGATCCCTATTTTTTTTCTTTAGGGCATTATCAATAGGATTGTGATAAAAGGTTTTGATTAGATTTTACTCATCTCCTGTCTGATGTTGACTAATTTTGTTGCGAAAACAGTCCAAAGACTTCTTTATAACTGTGCTTTGACAAGGATTTAGAGACCAGCAACGAATTGTTTCCCTCATTTGAAGGAAATATTTTATTTCTCAGGCGTCTGTTTTTGGTCAAATAAACAATGGAGCTGATGATTTCTGTAAAGGTCAAGATAAATTGTTTTGTTTTTATTTAATGGCTCCTTTTCATATTAATTAGTTTTTTGTGTTAGCGATTTGGTTATATTTTTTTTTTGAGAATTATTCGTTGCATGCAAACCATGTGTTGAAAATACATTACCTCTCATGTGCTTAGGTTTTTTTCTTGTTATTTGGAATAAATGAAAATTCAACGTTATATGCCATTAATCAAGTTCATTTATGGCGTTCTTTTCCTGATCAGAGAGCATCCATCAGCTCCAATGGCCCACCACTGACTGGCTATGTTGACGGTGTGCGCATGGAAGAGATAGTGGAGGGCACTGTGGGAGCACTGCACATCCTAGCCCGTGAGGCCCATAACAGAGCTGTTATCAGAGGCCTCAACTGCATTCCTCTGTTTGTGCAGGTACTGAGAAAGGCCACTGTGGAACGGGCTCTGGTTTATCTGCATCTCTTTTCTTTTTTCCCTTCTTTAAAGGCTCGTAACATTTAATTAGTGCAGAACAGATTTTATTTGGGTGTGTATCCATTGGGCGCATGCTTACTTTGGGACAGCTGGTTAGTCAATGTAAGAAAAGTTTAGGTTTTTTTTTCAACCCGTGTGTGCACCCCTGGGTATTTCTTTGACTGGTTTTTAATATAAGGCACCCCTAAGTATCCCAAAGAGTCTTAACAGAGGCAACAGCTTTTTGTCAAGATACGAGAAATGAAGTCTGAACCAGCCAGAAATTGAACCCCAGACATCCAACTTAAGTGTCTGAGCTTTCTGGCCCAACGAGCACTGTCCTTAAAAGTTCTGTTTTACCTCATATAAATATTTTAGTCTAATTTTTTTACTTTGAGCATAAATACATGCTTAAGCCTTGTTTACAATTGATTAATTTGAATTATACACACTCTTCTGTACTTAAGTCCAAGAATTAGCTTCAGTTGACCATATTTTATTTTTCTGAATAAGTGGGAATCCTTTCTTCATTACCACACAGAAAGTATGCTCAAATGAATCTGAACCAAAATAAAACATTTTAAAAAGTTTCTGTCATCACAAGCCCTTTCATTTTCCCCTCCTCAGCTCCTGTATTCACCCATTGAAAACATCCAGCGCGTAGCTGCAGGTGTGCTCTGTGAATTGGCTGCTGACAAAGAGGGGGCTGAGCTGATAGAGCAAGAAGGTGCAACTGCCCCTCTTACTGAACTATTGCACTCCAGGAATGAAGGTGTTGGTAAGTCCTCAATCTTTTTATTGTTATTTTTCTAGTACACTGTATGTTTTGTTTGTTCAATTTCAAGGGTCACAGTTTTCTGCATATATAAAGAATTAAGCTCATTTTATGTAACCCTCTTTTTTTGACTTGCTTGAGTTTTTCTTCAACTTAATGTAGCAGCATTGCTTCATCCATGAATGGATTAAGTGAATCCACGTTTTGTTGTAATTATAGCGTTTCCTCTGATCAGCAACAAATATGAGGAGCTCCTGGCATAGGTTTTAGGATGTAAGACAATCTAACAACCAGCATGAGAATAACCTGCAAAGTATTTTTATCTGTCTCCCTTTTCCTGGAGATAATTTATGGCAAGAATTATGTAGCCTTAGAGCTAGAAATTACAATCTTTACAGCTATGAGTATTTACATTCAACTAAATAATAAGCCTAGGGCTAGATCAAGATCTTGTTGCTAAATATTGAAGCAGCTTAGGTGTTAAAATTTACAATTCTAAATTAACTCAGGTTTTTGATGGATGCTTTGGCGTTTGGGGCAATGACCATTCACCATTTTTCCACAAGGCCATATAACAGGGTTACTTATTAAGAGTTCTGAAGCCTTCAAAATTATTTTTGTTCTAATCATTACCCTCTTTGGCAGTTTTCTCAAATGTTATAAAAGGCACTTAATATTTTTATTAAACATATTAAAAAATTAAGATAAGTCAGATTTAGAGACATATTTGAGACACCTTTCACTTTTTGGTGATTCAAACTATGTTGATCATTAACCCCTGAACACATTTTACTTTTAAAATATGGCTGTAAAAGAGAAGAAATGACAAGAGTCAAAGCCAGTTTTTTTTACCATAAAGATTTATCAAATGTGATCTGTAAAGTTCTGTGTGAAGAGATTTGTTAGAATAGTTTTTTTTTTTTTTTAATGTATAACTGACATCAAGTTCTGGGTGATGGAAGCCAAATAAATGCTTAATTTCTTTTCAATAGCGAAATCGAGAACCTGCAAATTCACTTTATCTCTGACAAAAATAAATTGTCTATAGTAAAAATGCCAATATCAATATTAATTTTTTTTTCAGCCACCTATGCTGCTGCAGTTTTGTTCCGAATGTCAGAAGACAAACCTCAAGACTACAAAAAACGCTTATCTATGGAGCTCACAAGCTCTCTTTACAGAGGAGGGGAAGGCAACTGGACAGATGTATGAAATGTTTTTCCCACTCATTTTTTTAAAAAAGACTTAAATTATTATTTTCTATTCTTTTAGCAGTACTTGATAATTCAAAAGAAATCTAAATGAAGATGTTTTCCAATCCAGCGGTCAAAATTTAGCATCATTTATAGCCTTCTTCTGTCTGTAAAATATGAATTATATTTTTAAGGGCAGATATCTTTTTTTTTTTTTATTAAAGGCATCTATGATTTCTGTCTCCACTATCTCCTCCAAAAACGCTCAATGTTTAGTAATGAAGTATACTGAATTTTGATCTGTCAAGATCAGTGTCCCACATGGTGCAATAAAATTAAAGAAAAGTTTTGGAGTTGGAATAAAAAATGTATTTGAAAGTTCATTTTATATTTATTTTAATTAATTCATCAAAATTTGTTCTGATGAACCAAATAACATTAAAAGACTGCTCTCAGTGGTTTACAATTTTCAAAGCGGGTCGGGTTTTTATAACAAATTATTGTTATTTTATTAAATTATTAATATGTAAAAAACAGATTACTTTAATGGGGTTCAAGACTGGAAAAAATAAATGAAATTTGACCTTCTCCAGCGTTAAGGTAAGGTAAAAGTGTCATGGAAACATAATGGCCGTTTCTTCTGGGACAGTGGTTGCGAATGTTAACACAATTTCTGCTTCTTTTGCAAGCATTTCATACCACTATAACGTTTAATATCTAACATATCAACCAGATCCACTAATTGTCAAAAAGGAACAATAGAAGCATTCATATTCATCCACTTTATCAACTTGCCACTTTCAATTTGTCTTGGTTGAGTTATACAGATTGTGATCAGATCTAGATAATTGTAAGCTTAAGCAATCCAGGGTAACCTTATCAATATTAAAAAAAAATTTTTTTTTAAATCAGAGCCTTTATTCTTTTTCTCTGTAATATTGTCTGAGCAGTTGCACATTTACTATGTTTTGAAGGGCACTTTTTCACCAGGTCGAGCACTATATTTATCTGTAATGGGTCATCAGCACCACATTGTGGTCTCAACGGAGAAATTGCATCAAAATTTAGTTTACTCTTTTGCTTGAGATCTTTTCTTCGTGTAAAGAATATCTACATGAAAACGTGAGAATTCCCATATATCAAAGTTAAAACTGTTATATGAGTGGCTCCGAAGGAGATATCTGATATTGTTGTAAAATTTGCTTTTCTAGATGTTCATTGTTGTAAAGTTTGCTTTTCTTCGATGCAGCTGCTCTGGAGGCTGATATCTTTTATTTTTGTGAAGTTTGCATTTTTTCAATGCAGTTGTCTTCCCCACCTGTTTAGTTGTACTGACAATCATGCTTTTATGTCCTAATAGAACAAGGAAATGAAACAAAAAGTAAATAAGTATAATCAGCCAATTTTGTAGAATCCAAATCTTTTCTTAGATCCTTTTTCAACATAAGCACAGAATTACCTGATTACCTGATGTCTCCTATTCATGTATCATAATTGTAAAAGAAATCAGTGCACTTCTCATTTACATTCCTTTCCGAATTGTTTTTAAATGTTAAGTAATAAGATTATATTAACTGTGATTTATTAAAACCTTTTATGTTCTCTTTTCTATTTGTCCATTGATTGATATCCATTTTTTTCAGCCTCCTGGTTTCGATGACATGTCTATGCCACTTGAGGACCCAAGAGATACCATGTACAACCCTCAAGGTTCACAAAACAATATGTATGGAGGTCAGCAAGACATGGGCCGTGGTCCTTCAGGTGCAATGCTGTTTTCATTTTCAATATATGGCTCGTTGCCAACTAGTTTATTTTATGGGAGCTAATGTAATTAATTGGTTACTGCAAGGAATAGAGACCAGATGGTAGATCTCAGTTATCAAAATCTGATCTTAAAGCCTTCAATTCATGCAGTTCAGGACATGGATTGTGCTGCTGGATCTCCAGTATTAGAAGGAAGATGGATGTACCTATGTCTTAAGGATTTGGAAAGACAAACTAAAATACAGTGGAATGCGCTGAAAGTAAACACCTCGGGATCAGAAAATTTTATACAAGTTATTTAGGCAAAGGGAAAACCACATTAATGCTGAAAAGAGGTTTATTTAAACAACTTGATGTACTACACACAAAAACACAAAATATGCTTACATATCTACAATTCTTGCTATAATCTTTTCAGCTTTACCCTTTTTTTAGTATGGGCTTTGGACCATCATTACTTTTATTTTGTTTTCATCAAAAAAAAGATGGCCTGAAAAAATAAACTGCTAAGCATTATTGGAGGTTTTGAAAAGAATGCTATTGATTAGGGCAAGCTCCAGAGGGAAGAAAACAGTGCACTGTTTGCCACAAATGATGTGAGCCAATGATAACTGAATGACTTACGTCTAGATCTAGGCACACACAGCCTTCAGCCTGCCCAAGCCCTATTTGCCCTTCTTTGTTACTGTCACAACTGTGCAAGACTACATTTACTTGACTTGGCCTTGCTAAGCATGATATTAATACACTTACAGACTGTATTGGGCTTACAAACAGAGGGCTATATTCTGCCTACAAATCCCTATGCATCCCCGCTTTAAGGGTTTCACCTTTTCCCATCCATCACAAGGTATTGACTTAAGCGAAAATGTCCTCCAGGCCAAATTACTTAAATAAAGAAGGAAACAAACAGGACGGCAGGGTGGTGTTGACTTCAAGCAGTTTCCACTGTATATAGCAATTTGAGATTACCAAAAGCAGATGAGATCTGGAAATTTGTTTATGCTTTGGTGCACTCTAAAGTGTATGATATGCAGCATTATGTATATGGTGATATACGAGGTACAGAGTTTGAGTTTCATTAGCCCACTAAAATCTTGATAAAAACTTTTTTTTTTTCCTCAGGCTATGAGCAAGTTCCTATTGACTCCATGCAAGGCTTGGATCTGGGCAGTCAACATGGAAGCCAGCATGGGGCAAGTGGTGGAGGCTATGGGGGACCAATGGACAACTTGCCAGACTTGACAAACTCGGGGGAACTGAACTTTGACAGTCTGGGGAATCCTCCCGGCGACAACCCAAACTTGTGGTTTGACACTGATGTTTAAGCAGCAGGGGTAGCTGGATATGTGTTGAGGGGAGGGTTATAGGTTCGCTGCAAAGGTCAAGGTTAACTGGAGTTGCGCTGAGAAAAGGGTTGGAGGTGCTATGGAAGGAACACAAGCAGTTAGAGGCAGCAAAGTTCCCAGGGGAGATTGATTTTGGAATTGAAAGAATTCTGAGGATAGATCCAGATCAAAGGGGTTTGTGATGTATTGGTTTTGCAAGCAGGGTTCTGTGGGACAACTGATTGTGAAGACATGTTTCCACTGTTTCTATGATCGAGAAGCTTTTATTGTGACCACAAGGAAAAAATGTATTTGATAATTTGTGTGTTAAGAAAAGTAAACATCAGTGATTGAATGTTTGGAATAGTAAATTTTATCATTTATTACTTGAAATGGTTCTGGTTTCATCAGTGTTGGCAACTGTTTGAAGTATGCTACATATCATCTGTTTTTTTTATTTTTCAAAGTGGTAAAATGTGAGCTGAAGAATACAAAACAAACCTTTTTTTAAATGCTAGAGAAATGATAGGAGGTGGTTTTTTTTTGTTTTTTTTTTTTATAAGTGACAAGTGAACAGTTCAGGGCCTTATGGAAATGAGTATCACCTTTCAATATTTGAGATCTTGCAGCAAATCAGCGCTCTGTTTTTCCATTTTTCTGCAAAGTTGCAACTTATTCCTTTGTTTTGAGTTGTTACGACAGTCTGTTATTAATCTTAGGTCTTTTTTTTTTAAAATGATTTTGATATGCACTATTACAGATTCCAGGATCATTTTGTTTTACAGAGATATTTTTGTTAGCTTTAATGATGCATGGGCCAAAAAGGCAATTAAATTTTAAGAATATTATATTTTTCACTTTGTATCAGATGTACATAATTGTGCTGTATATTTACATTTTTTCCCTAAAGGAAGGCAGTAGATCTGTTCCTTGCCACCTGATGATTAGATTTTATTTAAATTTTGTATTCATGGTTTCCATCCAGTCCTTTTATAGAATTGCAGAAATTTGTCCCTCCTCCAATTTGTTGTCCAGTCTAAAAAGGATGTTTTGATGATCTTTTTTATTAAAAAAAAAAAAACAACAACAACAAACAAATCCCAAAAGAACCAGTGCTAACTTTACTGGGGAATATTTCTGCAGCTTTATCTTGTTTACAATGTTCTGCTGGTGAAGACAAATATTTGAAACTGAACACTGATGCAAAATAACTTTTAACATTCAGATTAATATTTTGCACCACTTAACATGGCTAACTTGAGGAGCTTCACACATTACTGTAACAAATTGGATGTATTAAACATGTATTAATACTGTTAAAAGTTAAGGCCATTATGAAATTATAAAATTTTGATTTATATCTATTGTGTTTTGTGGGGTTTATCGAACAAATCATCATAGACTTTTTTTCTTCACTTTCTTTTGTAATATATGTGGAATAACTTTTTCTTTGTTTTGAAAGCTGCTGAATTTTTTTTTTTTTTCAATCGGTAGAGAGAAATTCAAAGTATATGGTTGTGAACTTCACAATTGTATTTTACCTAGCGGCTGAATTTAAATGTTAATTGGAGTTATCTCCTAAGTGGAAAGTGAAAATAACCCACTGTACCAACTTTTAATAGTAAGTGCCTTGCTGTGAAGGTCTTTTTTGGTTTTTTTTTTTTTTTTTCAACTGAAATTTTTCTTTTTTTTTAATTTTTTCATCTTTGTGGTAATGTAAACTTCAATATTTGTTTCTGTGTAACAATATTTATGTGGTGTTGTTGTATCAAGTACTGTAAAACATTTGCATTTAATAAGTATACCTTTTTTCAACAGTTACAGAAAGTTAAAATTTTTAAAAATCATCTTTGTATTTTATATAGAAAGAATTTAAAACCATTAATTTTAACATGCTGCATGGTCAGTCCAATAAAGTATCATTTTGTATCAAAATGGTCTAACTTTGATTCTCTTTATTTAGAAATTTGTTTTGATCTTCTTTTTAAACTTCATCACAATGTTTTGACAAATACTTTCATGAATTTGACACATTCCGACAACTCCTCCCCCCGCCCCCCTGCAAAAAAAAGGTAAAATAAAATAAAAATAAAGTAAAAAAAAAAAATTACAGTGTATCATGTTCTTTCCAAACTATGAAATGTCCTTAAGACATTTTATTTTTTATTTAAATTCCCACAGCTAAAAAAATCCCCATAACTTTGGTTAATTCAATTTTTCTTGGTAAGATGTATAACTATTTTGATTATAATTTATTTGTTTTATTTTAATTATTAATAACTAATTTAATTCCTAGTAATTGATATCTCTTAGTGTTGACCCATTTCTTTTTTATTTGAAGGACCAAAACCATTGGTGTATTTGTTTTTACACCAATTGCATGAGTCGAGTTATCATCATCCGCATATAGTATACGTAAAACATACAGAACTTCATCTAGTCTAGATCATACGTAAAACATACAGAACTTCATCTAGTCTAGATCATCAGTAGATGTGAATCTAGATTCTAAATCTCTTTATAAGTTTGGTTTGCAATGAATCTTGAGCTGCTGAATCTGTGATAGAAATAATTGGTACGGTAATAAATTATTTGAAAGTTATTTTTTTGTAAGTGAAGTAAAAGTCCTCAAACTGGTTTCTAGCATAGGGGAACCAGGAAAGTAGGGTCCTGATTTTTCTTTTTGGCATACGACATTTTGAGGTAGTTTGCCGTTGCTTTCCTCACCTCCTTTTACTTCTGCAGTCTAAAGAGATCTGGCCACTCATTTGACCTTGGGATCTCTGGATTGGTAGCCAAATGCCCTACTGCTCACCGCATTTTTTGTAGTTGCTACTATATTGCTGCCTAATAAGATTTTATCTGCTAAAATATGGATAATATTAGATGGGCCTCTGAGTAAATCACAAAATCTTGATAAATATATCTCTTCAAGTTCAAGAACAAACTCATCCCAGATTTTGCTTGAAGTGGAGGATAAGCATCTTTCCATGAAAACCCTTGCAGGGATCTCAATTTTCCACGGATTCGCGGAATTCCGTGGTTTTTGCCTTGTCTGAGGTTGGGGTTAGGGTACACAACCCAGTAAGAGGAGGAATTGCTCTAAGTAAGGTGAGAACTCTAATAATAATATCATGCGTTTCTTTTTTTTTCAGATTTCTTCCTTTTTCAATGTTTGAAACATATAAGAATTTGGTAGTCTTGGGTAACAGTATTACACTCTAATATTTTGCTCCCCAACACGCGCTGGTTTTTATTGTTTGTGTGTTGCATGCTTAGCGAAAAGTTCAGTGGTTTTCAAGATTTTGAGTTGAGATACCTGTCCTTGAAAAGTTGTAAAAACCCTGCAGACTTCTAGGACGTTTCAATACATAGCATCAAATGTAATTCATATATTAGTACTTGTAATTATTAGTTCTCCTTAATCATAATGTAATAACACTTTATTTTGATGGCTCTATTCAAAGAAATAACTCTTGGATAAGCTGCTTAATAGATTTTAGTGGAATTTTTTTATGGTTAAGTGGATGAATAGTGTTATTTTGACAATCAGCACTACCGTACATGATGCTATTGACAATGTTAGTATCAAAGTATGCTATTGACAATGTTGGCAGCAAGTTATGCTAGTGACAATGTTGGTATGATGAAGGTATCAGAACAAAGAAAAGTAACGAAAAATGTTCACTTCATGACACTGTTGGCTTACGTTACAATGTTGCGTCTTGGAGAATGTAGAGATGACAGCAGATGTACATGTGTACATAATTTTTTCTGAAAAATTTTTTTATATTCAACCTAAACGCATTTTTTTTAGGATGGGACCTTTGTAATTTAATGTTATTGTATTTACAATATTATAAAATAAAGTTAATGATAATCTGTGTCCCTGTGCTTCTAGGAGATAATGGCTTTGATTTCAGCCGCTCATAAAAGTTAAAAGCTAAAAGAAATACCAGTAAGTGCTCAGACACAGTGTCATTAGCAAAGCTGGCATTTGATTTCTTTGGGACTGGGAGATCTCTAATTCATGATAGTTCATAGTTACACTTCTTGGATTTCTTTACCTTTGGAAGTCTCCAGAGATTTTAACACCAGAAATAAAAAGCCTTTGAGTTTGAAGTGTCAGGAAAACGTTTTCATTACTTTTCAATCCTTCCTTAGCTGTCATAAATAAAGCTCTCTTGCGTTGAAACTTTCCTTTTGTATATTCAGTTAGATGGTTTTTTGATTTTATAATCTGTAAATACTTTAACAGACTAGAGTTATACTTGTTGAGATGTACATTGTGTCGACAATAACAAAAAAAAAAATATACATAAGCAACATTCTAGAGCATAGGAATCAGTCTATTTTTTTTTTATTTTTTCTTTTTAATTCTGATCTCTCCCCCCCCCCAGTATTTGAGAATCTCAACGCAAATATTGTTTAACATGAAAATTTACTTGTCAACAAGTCATTAAACTTACTTTTTTTTTTTTTAGATAAATGATTAAATAACTTGGTATATGTCACACTTGAACCAAAAAAAAACAAAAAAACAAAAAATGGCAGTTTTTACAACCATTTGTAAGACAAAGACTATAAAAACGATATTAAAATTTAGTAAAGGGCTTCTGCTAGATCCTATTTCATGTGTATCGGAGTTGGATTAAAATTACCACTCTTCAAACGTATTTTTAGGAGTTGGATAAAAGAGCCCTTAGTACGGCCGTATGCAAACGGAGATAGAGACCTTGAAAGAAAGAACTTATCTTGTACGTTTTCGTGCTTGAGATTAATTGCGATGTGTAATATAATTCCAAAATAACTGTCGAAATAAAAGCACCATACATTATCATCCTGTACGCAGATTATAATGGAAGTGTATTAATACTAACGATTATTGGTATCTGTAGACTGCAAGGGACTCGAAGAAGAAGAAGCAGCATGGCAATAAAAAGATACTGATAACTCTTTTTCACTCCCATGGGGAAACTGAAATGACATACAAGTGCTTAAATGATATGACATAATTACAGAAGTACATGACTGTATAACAAATAAGCAGGTAATTAAGTCCATTCCAAACACTTCTAGTCGTGAACATCAACTTAGCCGGCCCACCCCACCCCCCCAAAAAAAAAAAAATAAATAAACATATTTTTTATATACAGAGAGAGAGAGAGAGAGGGGGAGAGATAGATAGAGAGAGAGAGAGAGAGAGAGAGAGAGAGAGAGAGAGAGAGAGAGAGAGAGAGAGAGAGAGAGAGAGAGAGAGAGAGAGAGAGAGAGAGAGAGAGAGAGAGAGAGAGAGAGAGAGAGAGAGAGAGAGAGAGAGAGTCGTTTCAGATATGTTGGTGATGTACATTAAAATTAATACAAAAACCCCTTAGTACCGGTCCTATTCCCAAAGCACTTATAATAAATAGGACGTTAAACACACAGCCTGAGTAAAACCGAACTCAAAACTATTGTGTGAGTTCCAACTCACAGATTAGCACAGAGATTCCTCCTGATTTTTTTTTGTTCCATGGTTCACATAGGAAACTCCTCTTTGTTAACATCCCAACTCCAAGGGCAATACAGACCAAACAGAAGACAGCTCTCCTCAGATGGAATAAAACTGATCCAAAAAATAAAGGTACGGGAAGGGAACTTTTTTTTCTAAGTGAAAGAACCGTAACGTCATGCTAGAATTCAAGGCTTATAAACATTGTTCGAGGAAGGTGGTTGGTTGTTGAACAAATGAGGCGATGATAATAACGCCGACGACAACGATGATGATAATATAAATACAACACGTTCTCAGTTAAATGTAAAGCAAGAAGTAAATTTTCGGCCTTGGAGCTCTAGCATTTTCTCAATGACGTATGGGGCATACCAAAAATTATGTAGCGTCTCAAGCCGAAATCTACAAATCAGTCAATTAAGCAGTTAGAGACGATGGCAGGTAGGGAATTCATAATTTTTTTCATTATCCTTATGCAAAACCGTAGTATGAGAGCGACAGTTACAGCTAGTAGCACCGAGTGTCACTTCAATAATACTATTATTATCTTCTACATTGCACATTTTTTTTATATTCCCCAGTATGCCTTATAATAGCTGTTGATGAAGCTCAGAAATCGATAAAATACTACATGTACGTACTTTCTCAACCACTACCACTATCACCATCAGTATCACTTCTAATACCACAATAACTCTACCTCCCCCCCTTACACACACACACACACACCACCACCACCACGACCGTCACCTGCTACTGGTACTACAACTACTAAATGCACTACGGCTAAAACAAATCAAAAGGATTAAAAAAAAAGAAGAAAGAATTAACATCGCCGTACCTGACAATTCAGGAATATTATGATGTTTGCACTTCTCCTCTCCAGTCACATTCGCTTTCTCCATAGTAAATAATTCCACAAGCCAAATCAAGTTTCATTGTGTCAGTTGAATTTATGACAACCCAAGCATTAGTAGCAAAACTAACCAGGTAAGGAATGAGACCCAGGTTGTGAAATAGTACACCAAAACTGTTGAACATCACAGGATCCATATCAGTTTTGAGAACTAAAGCAAAAGTTTTATCTATCGAAGGGTTGAGGTTTTTTTTATCGTCCAAAGCGTATTTCTCTATGTAGTCTTACCGTAAAACTATTATTATCATCATCATCAGTAGTAGTAACACTACAGTAGAAGTATATTAGCTGCTGCTGTTGCTACTACTACTACTACTACTACTACTACTACTACTACTACTACTACTACTACTACTACTACTACTACTACTACTACTACTACTACTACTACTACTACTACTACTACAGGTATGAACCATGAAATAAGAAAGAAACTACGTTTATCTGCTCAAATCACAATATTTATTTTAAAAAAAAAAGAAAGAAAAAGATCATTTATCTTTTAAAATAATTTCTTTAAAAACAAACAAACGTGCAAAGCATTGAAATGCTATTTCAACTGTTTTAAAACAAATTTGGAAATTAATGATCAGCAGAGTTAGAGCGTTCGCCTTAATTTCCCCTTAGACCCACTTTGTTGGTTCAAATCCGGCGTCGTCGGTAGGGTATATAGCACCTCATCTTTTTCAGGTCGATCTTTTTATCCTCAAAAAGATGTGAGACTAACCTGTGGTAAAAGGACAAAATTCAACAACAAACACAACACAAGCTGGATCCGTTCAGGGTGAACGGTTATGTTAATATAAAAATGGCACTAATCAATACATTTAAGTACATGTACATAAAGACATTAATCATGTGGATGTTTATGACTAACCATTTAACACACTATGGTTTATTTCAAAGGTTCAGGTAAAGTTGTGTTGCTGATGCTGAAATAGTTTTTGATTAAAGTTCCTTATATAATGATATGTGTGGAATGTTTTGAGTCATTTCCTTTTACGTAATCATCTTTAAAAAAACAACAACATCAAAACCCATTGGGAATATGGCTACAGTTTGAAAATAGGAGACTATTTACTCAAAGGATAGTAAAAGGTCCTTAAAATGAAATAACGTATTTAATTGAATTATTTGCTTTTCTTGCTCTCTACCACGACTTATAGGCCAACCTAGTCCTCGGTCTATAAAAGAGAAGCAAATTAATAGGCTCGTTTTTTTTTTTTTTTTGTTTTTTTTTTTGTTAATAGTATCCGTCCGCACTTGATAAAACAAGTCCGCAGACAGGTTTTTTTAAATAAATAAAAACGAAAAGAAAAAAACCCTGTTATAGAACTAGATATGCCTATCTTGACTTGTTGAATAAAGCAACTCATAAATTAAGTAGGTTAATCTTCCGTTTTGTTTGGTGGCTTATCTACGAGGAGGGTCGAACCTAAGCAAATACATATACTTTTTCACCGATTATAATTATTTACGCACTAGCACCTAACAAAATCTATAAACCTGACTAGTCGGCGAAACGTTGGATTGACAAATAAAAGTTTCATGTTCGAAATATGATTTGATCTGTCCAATGGTGGGTCCTGATATTAATCATTTTATTAGCCATAATTATTACGTGATTAGATGGGAATATACTCTGTTTGACAGTTGGAGTAACTACGATACTTAGTCGTTACCTCTGGACTAGAATTAAACATTTTATATGCGCATCAATCTTTTGTCGTCTTTTTATTATTTTGTGCCGTATTGGTAAACGTAAAATCAACTTGTGACGATCTCAAGCCGATGCTTTTTGCCTGGACTACGATGCATCGTAAAGTTCTAGAGCATCTATTAATACCCGACTTTGTCTATATATCCGTGCGATTTATACCTAAAATCGAAACCCCTCCATGTATTGGCCTTTTTATTGAAGTTATCGACGATTCCCTGTTTCTCTAAGCTCAGTAATAATCATTTAATCTAACTTGGGTTTGTTGATCTTAAAGTGATTATGAACTTACCCCCTACATGTTATCCTGTTGGGAAAAATGAATTTAATAAAAAAAACTATGTCTATTGTTTAAACTGGTTTTCCTACATCTGTCTTTTTTTGGCAGCAATGTTCTTAAGTGCTCTAGCTTATTGATATCAATATTTAGTGCTGGAGAGCGGAGTGCATACTTCACCGGTAGAAATCAATCACCGCCAGACAAGGATCATAATACGTGTCCGTGGACCAGGCGGTTTTAGCAACTCCGATTTTTAGACTTAGAATGATCTTAGTAGCCACTAACCCGTGGCACTTCAAATTTCGCTGCATATTCTATTTTTGGTGTAAGGATGCTTTAAAATAATTTATATCATAATTATTCATTTAAAAAAAATGTTATTTATGTATATTACTTTGAATGTCTCGCTTTCTTATTCTACTTACACATACCGTTTACAGGATTCATGTAAAACCAAAGGCTAAATTTTCTTTGTAATTTTATTGTTCGATGAAAAAAAAAAAAAAAAAAAAACCCAACATCCTAAATAAAATAGAAAAAAAAAGAAAAGCAACAACTAAAAGAAGTAATGGCATTTGTTTGTAAAAGAAATAGATCGAGGATTCAGTCTCGATTTAATGTAAATAATTTTCATGATTATGTCAGGTAGGGAAAATTAATAGATCGAAGTGTGGTTTTTTAAATCTTCTGCTCCATAACTTTATTTTAGAAACTCTAATTTCGAAAGCCACAATTTTTTTTTTTGTAATTTTATACCTGAAAGCTTACATTCTAGGGTATCTTTTTCCTCCTCTATTTTTATGAATTTAGATACACTCTTCTTCAACTTACATGTAACCTTTAAGCATCCATTGTCAACTCTCAACCTAACTTCCCTACTCTGAATCATGGCGCTTTCCAGATTCCGATTAAATTCATGGTCTCTTGTTTTAATGTTAGAACACATGCTAATCTATAAAACTGTAAAGTTTACCATTTCTCGCTTGTCTTTAATTTTTGGGTAGAAGTTGAGAGCAAAATCCAAAATAATTATAGCCACTTTCACTACTCAGTTGCATGCCCGTTAATCCACCGTGTATTTAAAACTACCATTATATAGATTCCCTTCATCGGTTATAGAACTCAAGGCAGAAAGTAGTGCTGATTCAAAAGAATCAGAAATCGATGAATGAGTAATGACCCCACCCTTTCGGTCAACCGTCCACTGCCCACTGTCCACTGTGAGCACTGTAAAGCGCTCTGCAGTATTATTAAAGCTCGACACACATGCAGTTCTAAGAAGAGTAGTAAGCAAAATTTGTAAAAAAAATGAAAATTCAAATCTACTCAGAGATCATTGTAAGAACTGATTGTTACGCAGATATAATAAAAAGGAAGCAGCTATAAGTCTTCGCCAAGCAGTGTTATGATAAAAGAGTGAGCGAACCTTACCAAGACTTTCGGTTCAAATATGCGCCATCGAACACGACCTTCTGGATCAAGGGAAGCAAGAAATTATTTTGCCGCAATATTGAGCATAAAGTAATCGATCTCGCTTCACATTGTGTATATTAGTTACGGCTAGTGTATATATCGTTCTTTCTCGCTGTTGTCTCGTGTGATGTTTCACACTTGTAAAACTACAAACTTAAAAAGTAATTTTGCTGGGCAGTTCACCAACTCATGGAAAGGTTCGTAGAGATCACTAGCCACCCAAAAGACATGGGAAAACTTTGGAATAGAAACTAAAAGTGAGGTTATAATTTATATACATATTTGATTTTGATTTATTTTACACGTAAGCCTTTTATTATGTCATCTTGTATTTTGATTATTGGGCTAAATAGTAGAAAAAAGTGAAACAAAATATAACTTGCTCAATTTTTATTCTTAAAAAAAAACAACAACATAGCGGTAGACAGTTTCAGTGGTTTCCCCGACTCGCCTTCGTCACCCAGATTACGGTACCTAGTTTTGACACCCTTTATGACCATTTAAAAAGAAAAAAAAAAAGATGAACCAAAAGTCTCACTGTTAATCCACTAATAACCAAACCAGTCGTTTTTCAAAGTATGGTCGGGTCACAGATTTTTTTTTTCTTTGAATAGGATTTTGGCCGATTGCATTATTGTTAACTCCAACGAGAGGATATCCTTTGTATTGTCTTACCTTAGGTTTTGTCCTGACTTTTAACAAATAACGTAAAATCAATGTTTGGTAGCCGGTTTTTGTTTTTTTAACTATCTTATGCCTATGGTTGTCGGTAAGCTTCGAGCTCAAGGTTACATAGAAGCAGGAAGACAGATAGAAGATTAGATTTAGAGAAGAAGAAAGAACCATTGTTTTTTTTTCTACAATCGTTATAGACACATAATAATTTACACACAGCCATAGATCTAGGCAATTTCTCAATACAATTTTTGGCAGGAGATAATACCCTTAGATCGATACCGCCACTGACAGTTCGATTTCCAACACAATTCCTTTAAGACTTGCCGGTCCAGCGAGCACCATGGTCAGTGTAGGCAACTCGCCAGCCAGCGACTTATCTGAAGCAAGGGGGTCAAGTTAAATCCGCACCTGACACTGGAGGCGCTCTTATTCCGTCTGGCTATGTGTGATGAAAGTGCCAAGGACGTCTGCTCGAATGAAAATAACGGTGCTGGATTTTCCGTACAGAAATTGGCAATCTTGGTTTACAAAATAAAGGATTAAGTTTTCATCGCGTCGCAACAATTGAGCTCCTGGCAGAACTACTTCGTTTTAGGAAAAATTGGAACAGTATAGCCTCGCCTCTCCTCTTCGTCTCTGCCTTACATCTACAAACATAAACTATTGTGCTTTGTGTCGTGGTTGATGCTACTCAACGGTTCTTGGTCCACAGTCCAGCGTCCCAGAACTATCCAAGTCTACACTCTTTACCCTCGGTTCGGTCTGCGTAGCATATTTATTGATATATTGATAAATATTGATATTTTTCAACTGGCGTAGTGGAGGTCATTCTCTTCTACACGCCAGTGGAGAGATGGAAAGAGACCAGTGAAACAGGCACGAGTCCCTCTCCTTATTCTTTGAGAGGTAAGCTGAAATATATAGTGGAATGGCTAATGATGCCGGATGTAGAAATTAATTAATAACATGCCTATCAAAATACCAATGTTATACAGTTGAAAGATAAAAGATGCATGAATAGATAGATAGATAGATAGATAGATAGATAGAACTGACTATAAAAACTGGTTTTCTATGTATTTTACTTCTTTAAAATTCCTCTTTCACTTCATCTTTCACGTCTTCAATACCTCGTCGTCATCGTCGTCCTCCCTCTCCTCCTCCCCCTTGTTGTTGTTGTTGTTGTTGTTGTTGCTGTTGTTGTTGTTTTTGTTTTTGTTATTGCTTTTCTTCTTCTTCTTCTTCTTCTTCTTCTTCTTCTTCTTCTTCTTCTTCTTCTTCTTCTTCTTCTTCTTCTTCTTCTTCTTCTTCTTCTTCTTCTTCTTCTTCTTCTTCTTCTTCTTTGTAATTCTAACGCCTTTCTATTATCTTTGACATTTCATAGAATTCGTAAAAAAAAATTAAATTTTTATAATTTCCATCATTATCCGGTGTATCAGATTTTGGGTGATCTGTTTGGCTCTGTTAATTTGTTTAGGGGTATGAAATATACACAGACAATAACTCGATTCGTTCCAAGAAAATAAGTCTAAAGTCCACTAGTATAAAAAAAGTTGCAAACTGTTTAATAAAACACAATGCTGACCGACGGCTGACTGATAAGAGATTGACTCAATAATCACTATACGTTGACTCACTGCTCACAAAAAAGTTAACTGACTGACAAGAGGTTGACTCAATAATCACTATACGTTGACTCACTGCTCACAAAAAAGTTAACTGACTGATAAGAGGTTGACTCAATAATCACTATACGTTGACTCACTGCTCAAAAAAAGTTAACTGACTGACAAGAGGTTGACTCAATAATCACTATACGTTGACTCACTGCTCAAAAAAAGTTAACCGACTGACAAGAGGTTGACTCAATAATCACTATACGTTGACTCACTGCTCACAAAAAAGTTAACTGACTGATAAGAGGTTGACTCAATAATCACTATACGTTGACTCACTGCTCAAAAAAAGTTAACTGACTGACAAGAGGTTGACTCAATAATCACTATACGTTGACTCACTGCTCACACAAAGTTAACTGACTGGCAAGAGGTTGACTATATAATCACTATACGTTGACCCACTGCTCACACAAAGTTAACTGAATGGATACAATTTCGACTCTTAATTATACTAAAAATCATCCAATAATCTAGAAAAGGAATTACATAATTCATACGAGAATATTCTATGTATACGCTATTAAAGTAGCAACCAATCAGTTCAAAGGTAAACAAGGAGTGACGAAATGATCATTATGCTGGAAGAATCTCAACCTCTCACGTTCAAGGATACTTTCCAGAGTGCGAACTATGTTCAACAAACAAAACTAAGTTCTTAAGCTTGAAACACAAGCATTATACAACTAAATAAAACAATGTATATATAAATCTAAGTCGATCCACTACCCAAAAAGTACGCACCCGTACTTTTACAGCACAATATTTTTACACCCAATGCTCCTGAAATTTTTATAGAAATCATCGCTACCCATAATTATAAGAATTAAACTGATATATTTGATATTTCTATGTCCACAGGTCTGTCTAAGGGGAGAAAGCTCCTCAGGAAATTAACTCCAATATTTAAAAAATCTCACGATAAGCATGAAGGCCCACGAGCTGTATGTAAAAGGCGTGATGCTTCATGTTGTATGCGCCATTCCCTTCATCGCTGGGTTTGCCACGAATGCATGGGCCACATTTGAGTCACTTGGAGGAAGAAAACGCACTTTTGGCTTGTGGAATATCTGCACCAAATCCAATAGTACCCCGCCCACAGAAGAATGTGAGGCTCACAATATTGAAGAAATCTCAGGTAAGCTAGAGGAACATTTATTTTTTTCTCTGTCTCTGTCTGTCTGTCTGTCTGTCTCTGTCTCTCTCTCTGTCTCTCTCTCTCTCTGTCTCTCTCTCTCTCTCTCTCTCTCTCTCTCTCTCTCTCTCTCTCTCTGTCTCTCTGTCACTCTCTGTCTCTGTCTCTCTCTCTCTAACTTGTTTTTTCATTCATTTAGATATTTATTTGTCAGTATTATCTGAAGTATCATATATTCACGTGTTTTTTTGTTTTGTTTAGTGAAATTTTAAATGGTT
The DNA here is from genome assembly GCA_033675545.1 of Elysia crispata. Taxonomy (NCBI): domain Eukaryota; kingdom Metazoa; phylum Mollusca; class Gastropoda; family Plakobranchidae; genus Elysia; species Elysia crispata. The sequence goes on from JAWDGP010004450.1 coordinate 372,186, forward strand.
CATTTTTTTTTTGTAAATTGCACAATGTTAAATTATTATCATGTGTGAGTTTCGTTTGATTATCTCCATGTAAATATGTTTGTTCTTGATTTATTGTCTGATTAAGGCGTAATGCGGAATACTAGCATGGTGTAGATTGTTTTGTAATTTTTAGAGCTTTACTGTACCTCTTTTAAATTTTGCCTTGAAACAAGTATTAAAATTAAAAGTATTACATTTACTTCTATTACTACTACTATTATTGCAACTACTTCTACTACTACTACTACTACTACTACTACTACTACTACTACTACTACTACTACTACTACTACTACTACTACTACTACTACTACTACTAATACTACTACTACTACTACTACTACTACTACTACTACTACTCCGACTACTGCTACTCCTACTACTACTACTCCTACTACGCCTACTACTACTACTACTACTACTACTACTACTACTACTACTACTACTACTACTACTACTACTACTACTACTACTACTACTACTACTACTACTACTACTACTACTACCTACTATCTACTAATGTACTATTTTCTACACCATTTAATACTATCTTGTATCTACAACCTCCCGCCCCCTTCTCCCCTTTCGTCGTTCTATATCTCTTTGTCTCTGTAACTCTCTTGTCTTTCTCCGTCCATATCAGTCTACCCATCTTTTCCCTTTGAGCTGCTTTCATTCTATTTTTTTTTTTAAAGTTTAATTTCCCTTTTTTAAATTACTTTTTATACAGATTTCTTTAATTAAGAAGTGAATAAAACTGTTTATACTTCCTTTTCAATGACCAGCAAGTAAATCTTTCTGTTATAATGGTTAATGTTGTGTTTGTGTGTGAGGAAGATGTACAGGCCAAACCTGATTGTCTTGGGTTCATATGTATTCGGTTTTTTTTTTTAATTAAAAGAAAAGTAGCTGGGAATGTTTATAAATGCGTCTTTTTTGCGATAATTCTATTAATTTTCTCTCCTTAGTTTGAAAAAAAAAATCACACTAAAACGTCGATACCCTCTTTTTCTTACAAGACTATTTCCACTTAAGTAGGACCGCCTTTTGCCTCGTTCTGGTAACCTACGCCCTCGGGTTTTTAACCAAAGCGAGTCTACACTGTGAGGCTGGGAATAACAAAACCATCAGAAGGAACCTAGTCGTGCAGGCGGCAGTCTGTAAGTAGTGTTCGATGAACTGAGTCTCCTGAGTGGCAAAGCATATGTTACTGACTTTTTAAGTCTTTTCAGCCCTATGGTACATTAAAAAATACATTATAATTCGGCTTGGTAATATTTAAGGCGCCAATTTTATATTTCATTAATACAGCTATGCAAGGGACTCTGAGCGTTGTAAAGGGAAGCGCTTAAGAAATCCAGTCCAGTCCATATATAACAGTTAGTGCTATAACGGCACCCCCTGATATACCAGCGCTATCCCCTCGCCCCTTTTTTTCTCCTATTAAACGATAGTAAAAGTTAACTGATATAATTATAACGGCAGCCACGATGTTTCTTTCTGTTATGACAGCACTTTAGATAGGCGGAGTTGTTAACTATAGATAGCGACCAGTTAAAAATTGTTCGTTTTATACTCAGTGGCCAACCAAAATGCCTCTCAAGTCAGTCAGTAAAGTGCTGTGTGCAGTCGTCACACTAACAACACTCCCCTCCTCTTCTTCCATATTTCTCCCTTTCCCCGTCACTATACAGTCTGCCCTACCTGAGCGCCTGTCTCTGTACCAGCACATGATTGAATTTTCTGAGTGAAGTCCCATTTCCGTAATTTTTTTCCCTCTTAACAAATCAGATGCTTTAACTGATTTCAGCTATAACAGCACTCTGATTTAACAACACCACGAAAGAAAGTCCTGCTTGTGCTGTTATATCAGAGGTTTACTGTAATAGTAATAATAATGGTAATAATAATAACACCACCACCACCACCACCACCACCACCACCACCAACAACAACAATAATAATAATAATAATAATAATAATAATAATAATAATAATAATAATAATAATAATAATAATAATAATAATAATAATAATAATAATAATTTTCACTATGGTACGGTACAGATTTAACGATGACGAAACTCTACCGTAAAATTCAGTGATTTAATTTTGTATCCAAGAAATGTAGGTCACATGACTGTGTGAAAAAAGGTAAAGTTCAGTACATCGCCTTCCGATATTTCACAGAATAGAAATTCACAACCAGCAAACAATATATAATCTGAGTCAAGCACAATAGTATATAATCTATGTTTAACAGTTTTGTGGCTCTGGGACCCGTGCTCTATATAATGGTAATGGAGAATAAGTAATGACTAATGATTGAGTTATTAAGCACCATTGAAAAATTTTATAAAACTAAAATACTGAAATTTTTATCACTTTAGCACTAGAGCTATTACATTCTCTTGCTGTTTAACAAGGAAAATCTCACGACAGAATCCATTTTATATTTAAACTTGAACATTTTGCTGCATCATGAAATTCAAATTAATGACTGAAAAATGCAGGATCTAGAATCAGTAACGACTCCTCTACTGGGAACTAGTCTAAAAAGCTATTTATACTCTCTCTCTCTCTCTCTCTCTCTCTCTCTCTCTCTCTCTCTCTCTCTCTCTCTCTCTCACCGAGATGAAATATCAAAATTATAATGTGTGGAGTTTAAGATCGTTATGTATAGATGACCAATGATATGTGCTGACCACGAAAATAATGATTATAATAAAACAAATAAAAAAAATAAAAAATAAAAAAAATACAACATAGAACACTGCTTCACCTTACACAAGGCATAAAATGTATTTTAATTCCAGACTATTTGAGTGGAGATAACCTGATTCTAGATGCGCAACACAATGATTTAATTAATCTGAGATATTGATAATCTCAACAGTTTATTTCATATATATACAGAAAGAATGTCATGCTTTTTTTCTCTGAATCTCGTACGTCTCTGACAGAGCCTCTAGTATCATTTACATAATTTATAACTTTGTAGAGGACCCACATTACTTTTTATATTTCAGACCAATATTAGTAAGCGCGTAGATACTTAACGATAAATCGTACTTGGTAGCCTCTACCAAAATTACGTTTGCTTACAATAATTGGAAAATGCCTTTAAGTACGGCTTTAAATAAATCCATGTTCCTTTTTAAGGTAAATTACCTTTTAATATGAACCAATGTTCACAGCTTTTAAAAATGATCACCTGTTTTTGGTTTTGAAATTTCGAGTATTCAATTATCTCTTTCTTCAAATTTTAACAACCCCCTCCCCTTTTCCACCCTTTCTCATCTTTCAGTTGTTTTTTTACTCATAGGAGTCATATTGTTTGTCTACACCAAAGATGATTATGACAAGGAGAATATGGTGAGTTCGAAATTTGGAGCATCTGTTATAGTCATATGGGTAATTGGAGGAATGAATATCGTCAGTTTAATTCTGACGTCATTGCCTCTCACTAAAAAATTCACCAAAAACTGTAGGAAGAAATTCAAGTCGATATGCTGTAAGAAAAACACAAGGAATAACAGCTCAAGCACAGACAATCAAAGCAGCGCCACATCCCCAACAGCAGCTGTCACATCAGCATCAAGAACAGGAACAACCACAACGAGAACTGTAGCAACCTCTACCAGCTGTTCAGATCTCTCAATGGTAAAGATGTCCAGGCCGCCATCATACTCCGAGCATTGCAACTCCTCGTTCACTTCTTATACAGGTACAGACAGGCCTCGTAATAACAACGCCAGTTCTACACCTAACATCCGCCGATCAAACAGCAACCCTAGCGATCAGAACTCTACCTCTAGACCGAGTACTAGAGGTATCTTTACTGTCCTTGTGAATCCTACTCAAGCTCGAACTTCTGAAAGCCAAGGTGAGTTCGGAAGCCTCCAGTCATCAGCTCAGACTCCACCAATGGCACCGCCGCCTCGGTATGAAGAAATCATCATGGGTCTCCCACCTCAGCCCTGTCAGCCTATCGAGCCTCCATCTGCGCCGCCGCCACCGTATAGCAGCACCGGTTCCGGAACAGATGGTTCTTCCGGTCCAATCCAGCTGGTTAGTCTGCGAACTGAGTCTCGTGGAGTTATGTCCCCTCCCTCTTCTCAGTCAGACGTTTGAGCTTTCGATCCACATCGGTGCTGCATTGAGTTGAGGTTCTTGAAATATCATGATTTATTAGAGACACCTCTTGATCCAACAAAAAATAACTTATCAATGACCCTGATGCTCACACTTCATGTCGTTGATGATTATTTTCGTTATCTTTTGTCAAATCTTTACAGCATAATTTCATAATAAACTTGTTTTTGATTAGGTATAATAAGAAAAGCAATACCTCACATAGCAGTGGTTAAAAAAACAAATTTCGAACAGAAGAACGCGCCTACTTAATGAACGTTTGACCAAAAGCTCTCAGGGATTTATCGTGTGCCTGTACACCACACGGTGAACAATTTATGTCTATTTACTGTTCTCAAAAAAAAAAAAAAAAATTTATAATGCCCAAGCTGTTCTTAACTGCTTCTTGCGCTTGATGTGCGGTTCTCATTTTTTTTTAAAATACGACTTCGTGTGCATATCAATTATATTTTTCAGGGATATGCTACACTCTTCAATATTCATAACTATGTTTTTTTTTCAACATTTATAACTTTTGAAATAGATCGAATCAGACCTGCACTAAACTTGTTGACATATTAAAAATAAATATTTTTCTATCTTTTCCTACTGTTTTTTTCACATGTGCATATCATTCTGTGATAAAGCTTTTAAAGCTAAATATTGTTTAAGTTTGTTAATGGTTTGCTATTCTTGTCAATATTGATTTTGTTGTTTATATAACTGACTTGTGTAATATGGTGATTTGAACATGAGCGTAGTAATATCTTGAAATTAAAATATGGATATGTTGATCTAATTTTTTAAAATTTCGCCCATGAACCTTTTTTTTTTAAATAAAAAAGTTTCTAAGCTTTTAAACTTTTTTTTCTGGTTGTGCTTCTTTTGTCCTTACCTGTGTGTTTGTCACTATCATAAGTTTTTTAATTGAATTTGTTTAAAAAAAAAAAAAAAACAACCACTCGGTCTCTGCATTCTGTGAAAAAGAAATAATGTTACCAAAATCCTTCGCTAAATCAGCAACAACTACTACCCCTTCCATTTCCAATTCATTTAGACCTAGGGGCATTGCATTCAAATTTGAACGAAAACATCAAAGCTAAATAATGGTCAATATTTTGCCAGTTCATCAACAAAAGCAAGGTTCTGGGTCAGTAGGTTGTTATTGTTTTCAAGGATTTATGTTGTTTTAGATATTTCTTTGAATAGCTAGTCCTACATTTTACAACAACAACAAAAAAATTGTCCACGGCCATCGATTTTACAAGCTTTAAGGAATTTTATCATGAAGATATTTAAAACTGTTTACCGGCCTTGAAGAATCAACACTGAACTCGTAAGCTACTATAATTACCCGTAAAAACAAGATTTCAAATAGAATTAGATCTGCCAAGCAGCCGATTAATCTTGATCAAAGTTGAATATTTCGGACTTTACTCGATTTAGACTTAATCTATGCTTGTCGTTTATTTCTTCTAAATTTTATTTCTCTCAATCAGCACTGACAATGCTCTACGGTCTAGAGCTAGGCCTATTGGGCTAGTCAGTATGTAGTGCTGTTTTTAACATAAAAAATAATGTCAGGCTTATGTAAGTCTGTGTCAAATATTTTGCATGTTTACTACGAAAAAGAAGAAAAAAAAAGAAAAAGATACTAAGTTGGTTCATTTGCTTGTTAAATGACAAGAAACATGTGAACTAAACATGATAAAAATCAGTTTCAGTCGCAGACCTAATGGCATTTCCCCACTCGTGATATTTTGTGGTCTATCACCCTAACAAATCGTGGGAATCTTTATATTTAGTTAACAGGTCTGTAACAGACAAGTTGTGCCTTTCTCGTCGATCACAAAAAAAAAAAAAAAAAAAAAGAAAGAAAGAAAGAATAAATAAAAAAGCAAAGAGAATCTAAGAGTTTCACTGTTGATCCATTGCTATCCAAACCGCTTTTCTTAGAGTGGTCGGACCAAATTTTTTTTCTCTTCTTTAAATAAGTCGCCTATAATTGTGAACTCGAGCCAAAAGGTTTTCTCTGGTTAGTCTTACCTTAGGGGATAATACCCTCAGTGCTAAAAAAAAAATCGATACTGACAGGTCGATATCCAATCACAATCTATTTACTACATGTACTAGACGGTCCAGCGGTCAGCAAGCCAGGCGAGTGGAGAGAAACTAGACAAAACCATTTTATATGAAACAAAAAAGGTCGAGTTATGTCTCGATCTCACAACTGGAGGCGCTCTTATTCTGTCTGACGTCTGATAACCTTATCAAGGACGTCTGCCTTGAAGGAAGTTACGTTACTTGTGCTTCCGTACAAGAAATGGTAAGCTGGCATCACAAAATAAAGGATTTATCTCTCATTGCATCGCAACATTGAGCGCCTGGTAGAAGTACTTCGTGGAAGCAAAAATTGGAACAGAATAGCCTCGCCTTTCCTTTTTTTTTCTTTGCCTTACACAGGTCTACAAAGCAAATCTGCTTTGTGTCGTGGTTGGTGCTAATCTGCTGCTCTTAGTCCACAGTCTAGCGTTCCAGAACTATCCAAGTCTACACTCTTTACCCCCAGTTCGGTCTGCTTGGCAGCATGTTAAATATTGATATTTTTCAACTGACGTAGTCCAGGTCATTTTCTACTAATCGCCAGTAAAGAGATGAAAAGAAACCTACCCGAAATAAGCATAACTCCATATCTTTTCTTCTAAAGCTAAACTGTTCAACAGAGAGGAATTGTCAAAGATGTAGGTCATAAGAAGGAACAAATGTAATACGTGTAAACAATGTCAATAGTAGATAGATAAATCGATACACAAATAGATAGATATAAACAGATTAAAACAAGACAAATAGCTGGAGAGATATTTAGATACATAATATATATAGTGAGGCAGGAAGACAGACAGATATATACAGACAGACATATAGTTAGACGAATCGATAGAGAGAAAGATAGACATAGATATATAAGCTTAGATTGATCGAGAGATAGACAAAATAATAGACCAATAGATAGATAGGTAGATAGTTATATGGATTGACATACAGGTAGATAGAATAGTTGATTGTTGGATAAATAGATAGATAGATAGATAGATGAATAGATAGAAAGATAGATAGATAGATAAATGGACAAGTGTACAGATACATAGAAATGACCACCAATGTCTTTCTATCAAAACCTACAAATAAACTGGGCATAGGCTTTTTAAATGTCTAATGATGAAATGAATAAAAGAAAATAATCGTTGTCAATAACAAAAGTCATTTGTCTAGATTGTCCCAAAATTCAAATGGCGTTCTTCTCCTCCTTTTCTGACTACCTCTCTGTCTGTCACTCCCCTTTCCTCTCTCCACCACCTTTATCGATCATTACTCACGAAGCTTACAAAGTGAAACGTTTATGTATTAAATTGGTAATAGTTTTATTATTTCTTTTTTGTCCCATAATTATAAAAGTTTTGTGCTTATTTCCCTCTAGACCTTGTATTACACTGTTTATAGACACACACGCGTCCTTTTGGATCCTTTATAATTACCAAGTTATCCTCCAAGTGTGGTATTTTTGTTTCCTATTTGGATTTTCTCTTTCTTTTCTTCCCCCTTTCCCCCCGCCTCTGTTGCATATCTCTTAAAACACAAGTATTAAATATTTCTAACTAACCATCTGCAAAAATAAAACACGAACACAATAACAAGGAATAAAATCCATTTTTTTTGCGGAGACATCAGTTATCTTATGTCATATAAAAATGTTCTCCTCCAGGTTATCGTCGTTGACGTACGTCCTCCAATTTCTTCTTCTTCTTCTTCTTCTTCTTCTTCTTCTTCTTCTTCTTCTTCTTCTTCTTCTTCTTCTTCTTCTTCTTCTTCTTCTTCTTCTTCTTCTTCTTCTTCTTCTTGTTGTTGTTGTTGTTGTTGTTGTTGTTGTTGTTGTTGTTGTTGTTGTTGTTGTTGTTGTTGTTGTTGTTGTTGTTGTTGTTGTTGTTGTTGTTGTTGTTGTTGTTGTTCTTCTTCTTCTTCTTCTTCTTCTTCTTCTTCTTCTTCTTCTTCTTCTTCTTCTTCTTCTTCTTCTTCTTCTTCATCTTCTCTTTAATTTTCATCGCCTTCCGATTGTCTTTATAGATAAGTCTCATTTGAAAAAAAAACTGCTTTAATTCATAAACAAATTATTTTCAATAATGAAACGACATTCCTACTATCTTTTCGATATCATCCCTATCCATAAAAATTATAAACTTCATACGATTTTTTCAGGGATCTTTATAAGCGGATGAAAGTCCACAGTAAGTTAACACCATCATTTTAACGGTCTCAATAAAGTCATGAAGGCACATCAGTTGTATACACTAGGCATTGTACTTTATGTTTATGCACCATCCCTTTTATAGTTGAGTTTGCTACGAATGCCTGGGCCTCATTCCAGTCACCTGAAGGATGTAAAAGCAATTTTGGCTTGTGGACTATCTGCACGAACAGTTCTGATCCACCCACATTAAAATGTGCGGCTCACAACATTGAAGAAATATCAGGTGTGCTGAACAAATCAAAATGATTTTTTTTTAAATGTTATAACTAACTCTCTCTCTCTCTCTCTCTCTCTCTCTCTCTCTCTCTCTCTCTCTCTCTCTCTCTCTCTCTCTCTCTCTCTCTCTCTCTCTAACTTATTCTCTTTCCTTTGTTATCATGCTGTCCATACATTTATTTTTTTTCTTTGTTGTCTCAATTTTTTTATTTAATTCTATTATTCATTAATTTATTCATTTTAACTACATGTAACTTATTCATTCAGTAAGATTTTATAAGTTCAATTTTATCTCACTTATTGTTCGCATTTTTTTTGGGTCATGATATATTAAATGATTCCTTTATTATTTATCTTTTTTTTCGGGGAGGGGGGAGTATAATTTGTTCCATGTATATTTATGCCAAATTTTAATTACTATTAATCATTATTTTTTAAGATTTGTTTTATCATGTAAATATATTTCTGCTGTTTCCTGATCAAGGCGTCATGCGGAAAGCTCATGTGTTGAATATTGTTTGCAGTTTTTAGAGCTTCACTGTACGTCTTTTATATTGTGCCTTGCAACTAGCAACTCACGGTAGCAAAAGTAGAGGTAGTGTTAGTAGTACTAGTAGTAGTCGTAGTAGTACTGTTTGTCTGCACCGTAGATGATTAGGACAAGAAGAATACGGTGAATTCGCACTTTGGGGGAATCAGTAATTACCATATTGGTAATAGCAGCAGTTCATTTGGTCGGCGCCATTCTGACCTCAATGCCTCTAATAGAAAAAGCCACCAAAAACTGCTGAAAGAAATTGAAGTCCATTTGCTGTAAGAAGACACAAGGAATAACAGCTCAAGCACAGACAATCAGAGCAGGACTATGTCTCAAACAGCAGCTGCCACAACAGCAACAATAACAACAACAACAAAAACTGTAGCAATTTCTACCAGCTGTTCAGATCTCTCAATGGTAGAGATGTCCAGGCTGCCATCTTACTTAGAGCGTTACAACTTCTGGTTTGATTCGTTTGCTGCTAGAAGCAGGCCTGGTAATAACAACGCCAATTCTACACCTAACATCGGCCGATCAAATAGCAACCCTAGCGATCAGAATCTTACCTCTAGACCGACTACCAGAGGTATCTTTACTGTCCTTGTGAATCCTACTCCAACTCCAACTTCTGAAAGCCAAGGTGAGGTCGGAAGCCTCCAGTCATCAGCTCAGACTCCACCAATGGCACCGCCGCCTCGGTATGAAGAAATCATCATGGGTCTCCCACCTCAGCCCTGTCAGCCTATCGAGCCTCCATCTGCGCCGCCGCCACCGTATAGCAGCACCGGTTCCGGACCAGATAGTTCTTCCGGTCCAATCCAGCTGGTTAGTCTGCGGACTGAGTCTCGAGGAGTTACGCCCCCTCCGACTTCTCAGTCAGACGTTTGAGCTTTCCGTCTATATTGACAATCCTGAAATATCATGATTTATTAAAGATGCTTCTGTATGTACTGGAAAGAGAAAATACACACACACACACACACAAAGAAAAACAACAACAACAGCCAAACAAACAAAAAACCCGAAAAGAAACGAAACACCCCTCAAACTTTTTAATGAACTTAGTGCATTTACCTCATGAAGTTGATTATTTTCTTCGTCTTCTTCTTGTGAAAAATCTTGACAACTTTTTATCATTGAGAAAGCTTTATTAATTCCAGAAAGTACGCATAACAAAGAAATAAAAAAACCGTGCATTATACTGGTTTGGAAAATATTTAGACCAGAAGGAAGTTCCTATCCAATAAAAAAAATCGTGACCAATAGCAACCACTGGTTTATACTATGCCTGCATATCATACAGAAAACAAACTGTATCTTTTTATTGCTGTCAAATGAACATTTTTTTTTTAAGCCCAAGCTATTTTGAACTGTTGATAGCGCTTAAAGCATGTTTCTTATTAAAACAAATACAGCTTTTTGTCCACATAAACTAGGTTTTTTTTACGGGTTATGACAGTCTATTACTCATAATTTTGTTTTCCACCATTTCTGCTTGTGAAATACGGCGAACCAGACCTGAGTTCGTTTATTTGTTGAAACATATAATTTAATTATACATATATATATATATATATATATATATATATATATATATATATAATATATATATATATATATCGCCCCCACCCCCGTTGTTTAAAAAAATAAAGATTTCACTTGCGCCCTTCATTCTATGATAAAACTTTTTCAGGCCATAAACTTCCAGTTTGTTTGTAGAGTGCTTCTCTTGTATGTTTTTCAATATAACTGTCATGTAATAGGTCACACAGATCCTGCTTACAATTTGGAATAAAAAATCGATATATTTATCTCATTTTTTATTGTTTCCCACGTGGATCTTGTTTTGTGTTATAAATTACAAGTTTTTTTAGGTTATATTTCAATTGTCGATATATATATATATATATATATATATATATATATATATATATATATATATATATATATATATATATATATATTTGCCATTAGTATTACAAATGTAGTAGCTTTTGTAATATGGTGAGCCCGAAATTTAGCTTGTTTAAAAAATCAGCTGGGTCTTTTCGGCATCTAAAAAATATTGTTAGCAAAACAGTGCATAAGACCAGCAGTTGCCCCAAACAACTTCAGGTTAAGACCGTTATGTTCACTTTTGAGTCGAAACACCAGCGCTAATTGTTTCAATCTTACGCCAATATTTTGTCATTTTTATAACAATCGAATGATTCCGAGTGTACTACTGTTAACGAGGTTTCATATTTTCCTGCTATTTCTTTGAAAAGTAAGGTTTTAAAAAAATATTTTACACTATTTAAGGAATATATAAGGAATATTCAATGAAGCGCATTTAAAATTAGGATCGTTTTTATAAAAACGGCCCATTATCATAAAGCTATTTAAAACTCCCCTTTACTGTACTTAGTAAATCAATAGTGGACCAGATTTTTTTTACCTTAATTAACTATACACAATTTAAAAAAATTAGATCTGTAATATTATTCTATTGCTTAATAGCCAATTAGTTTCGATCAAAGTTGAATCATTTAGAATTGACATGATTTAGACACAAACCCTGCCTGTCCTTTCTTCTTTCTAATTTTTTTTTTTACTCTCAGTAAAAATCCTTTTAGCGCTGACATTGGCTTTACCTTAGCGGTCTAGATCTAGGCTTTTAGGGCTAGTCAGTAGATAATGCACCAAATATCAGGAATGATTACTACTCTTAAATAACCCCCCCCCCCCCGCCAAGTTTGCGCATTTGGCGTGTTAAACTGTATGACACATGTGATCTGAACGTGAAGGCAAATCAGGTTCAATCGCTAAAACTTAATAACTTTCGTACACAAAAGAGATTTTTTGATCTTTCTCCGCCACTAACCTCGATTCACTGTATCCTTTGTGTATCTGTAAGTAAATCATAGAAATCCGTGCATTACCTGTAGGCTAGTTCACATACTTGCATGCTTTGCTTTTCATCCTTCCACGATCCTCAAAGAGTTTATTGTTGGAACATTAAGCCTACTGTTAGTTTTCGCAGCAAAACGTATCTAAATAATTATGTTGCTTGAGAGCAGTCCTTCCTAAAAAACAAGCCCATTGCCCCACGGAATAAAGATTTGATAAAACCAAAGCTACCGTAACTCTTTTGACTGAACCGGTTTGATCGGATCGGTTTATAAACATTTAAGAAATTTAGATTAGATCATTAAGATGAGGCTCAAAATTAACGGTTTTAAAAGGCCAGTATTTCGCGAATCACACTTTATCATTTGGCATTAAGTTTATTTTTACACGCAAAGGCGAGTTCAAGGATGAAAAGAATTGTAGTCGATGTAGACAATAATTTATTGTCCAGGAGTGACAGAGGACGTTGAAGATGTTAGTTCTACATAACATGATATGATACTAAAACAACTCCTCTCAAGACAATTTTAGTCAAGATTATAGAGAAAGAATCAATATTTAACTAAATTCTTTCATTGATCTTTCAAATGAAATCTACATACTATTTGTCACGTAACCTAAATCTGCAGGATGTAAAATAGATTGATAGGCTTGTGCGCGACTACTTTTATTACTCTGCGAAATATTAATTCAACGAAACTGACTTTTAGTTTGGCGGGAGCCATGACCGGAACCACGCCTACTCGCTCTGGACGCCGCAAAGAGCTATAGGTCTTTGAACTGAGGTAACGTTACGCTAGTGGTTATAAGCTTAAGTAAGTTTGGATATTATAGGAATTTATTCGTCTAAATCTAAAGCCAGGATCCAGATCGTGGTAAGTTTTGACTTTGTGGAATAGCTTATACATGGTATAATTTTTGCACGGTCGAGTCTAGAAACCTGTCTACAACATAAAGCACTTCATTTCAGATAGATCTAGAATCGATCTAGATCTAGATCTAGATAGGCCTAGATATCTAAGATCTGATTTGATGAATGACTCTTGCCTTTTCTAGATCTAGATTCTAGATGTAGACAGCTTTATGAACGAAACAGTAAACTGCTTTATGTCTAGGTCTGTACCTCCAAAAACATCTTTAATATGGATAATCAGCTTTTGAAGTCTATTTGAAGATACTTGTTTGAAGGCTTTAGGCCGATGGTAGACACAGCGTGTTAAGCTGTGAGGAACACAGGGAGGTAGACACAACGTATTATGATTCTGGAATCATGGGGTAGCACTAGTAAACATGATAGCGTGTTACATTATTGACACTCGTTAAGGATTGTGGTCCCGTTTGTTGATCTAGATTCTAGATCTAGATCTATGTCTAGAAACGTTCCAAATATACCTCGGGATCAACATGATCAATTTATAGATCAAGAACTTGAGCTCAATCCATGATTGCTGCCATGTAAACAAATGGGACCACAACCCTTAGGCTAATGAGTGCCACGTTGTTGGTATCTGCATGGTGTGGGCTCACGAGATGGTAGACAGCCTGGTGCACTACTCCGCTCTCGAGGTATTAGACATAGTGTAGTGCACAACTGGGCTCACGAGGTGGTAGACATAGCGTGATGCATTACTGGGCTCACGAGGTGGTAGACATAGCGTGGTGCACAACTGGGCTCACGAGGTGGTAGACATAGCGTGGTGCACAACTGGGCTCACGAGGTGGTAGACATAGCGTGGTGCACAACTGGGCTCACGAGGTGGTAGACATAGCGTGGTGCACAACTGGGCTCACGAGGTGGTAGACATAGCGTGGTGCACAACTGGGCTCACGAGGTGGTAGACATAGCGTGGTGCACAACTGGGCTCACGAGGTGGTAGACATAGTGTGGTGCACAACTGGGCTCACGAGGTGGTAGACATAGCGTGGTGCACTACTGGGCTCACGAGGTGGTAGACATAGCGTGGTGCACTACTGGGCTCACGAGGTGGTAGACATAGCGTGGTGCACTACTGGGCTCACGAGGTGGTAGACATAGCGTGGTGCACTACTGGGCTCACGAGGTGGTAGACATAGCGTGGTGCACTACTGGGCTCACGAGTTGGTAGACATAGCGTGGTGCACTACTGGGCTCACGAGGTGGTAGACATAGCGTGGTGCACTACTGGGCTCACGAGGTGGTAGACATAGCGTGGTGCACAACTGGGCTCACGAGGTGGTAGACATAGCGTGGTGCACTACTGGGCTCACGAGGTGGTAGACATAGCGTGGTGCACACCTGGGCGCACAAGGCGGTAGACATAGTGTGGTGCACTACTTGGCTCAAGAGAGGATAGATATAGCGTGGCGCATTACTGGGCTCAATGGGTGGTTGGCTAGACATGGCATCTCAGGTTTTTTTTTTTTTGGCGCAATTTCGACTTAGACACAAAATCGCAATAATTGGGACAATTTTAACTTTTTGTTTGTAGACCACTTAAGATTGTGGTAATAAGGAAAAAAAGCCCTGCTGTGGCTTGAAGGGAATAAATTTTGATTCTTTAAAGTTATTTTGCCTAATTATCCTTTTTTGTGCAGAAGCACTTCAAAGACAAAAGACATAATATATGGTCAGCTTTATTAAAGGACCGAAAGCATTCTCATTTAAAGAAATAGTAAATAGAAATAGTTATCAGGCCATCTCATTAAAGGCACCAAAGACATCAATATCATATTTGTGAAATTATAAACATGATTTTTAAGGTTGAACACATTTTCTATCATAAATAAACAAATAAAATGTGCTACCAAAATATAACAAAAGGAGTTATTAAAAATTCAGTTTACGAACACAAATAATTTTGGATGATTGATTTAGCAACTGTATCAATCACTTTAGAAATGAAATCTGCATAATTAAATTAAAAGTGTATAATACACAATAAGAATCTTTTATAAATGTCAGTTTTGGAACAAGAGCAAACCCCTCAATTCATATACAGCCGCTCCATCAGTTCTTAATTCTTTTTTTTTTTCCCCTCCTATATCAGAATATACTGTTTGTAATTACATTTCTGTAAGAAAGGAAAGTCCGGTACCTATGACGTCACAAATCTCAGTATGCTTTGAGGAAGCGGTACCTTCCTCACAGCGTAACACGCTGCATGCACCCACTTTTTAATAAATAATAGACTGAGCTCAACCCCTAACTGACCTCAAAACTTATCCATTTGAGTTTTTTTTTGTCTCATTCTCATCTTAACACAGGTTTGCTTGAGATATATCGCCATAAGGAAAGGACATAGAGGAGACATACCTAGTAGTGAAATTTGTATCTAGAATCTAGATCTAGGTTCAAAATAGACATATATTCTAACATTAAAAAGTTTCACAACTTATTCATTTTTGATGTTGATCCTTACCAAATTTTATTTCCCAAATTTCCCAATAAGAATATTTCAAGGCTTTTTAAAAAATTCATCATGAAATGCAAACGCGTAAGTGAGTTGTATTAGTTCAAGGTATCCCTTTCTTTCATCATGGATGCATTTTATACCACGTTAGTTGAGTACAAACAATAGATGTTATATATAAGTGTTGAGAGATGCACCGCCTTGTAGGAATTAGTAAGTAAGTAGTCTAGGGAAAGCTGTACCAAAATCTTTTATTCAGATATCATGAAAAGTGCTCTACCCATCTAATGTTTAATGGTCACGACTTGAAGCCTTCCTTTATTGACATATAACAAAGTAAAATTTGCTCTTGAGTTTGATCTCATATCAAAGTATTGATTGATTAAGCCAATTTTTGCCCTTCAATTTAATGGCGTATGGCAAGAAAGATGAGGGAGTTAATTAAAACTCAGCAGTAATAATTAGGCAAGCATTTATCCATTATAAATTAAATCTTTCTAGATCAATATGATTTTCTTTCCCATTGCAGAAATTATCTGAATCAGTGAATGCTGTAAGTTGTCATCAATTAACCAAATCTAACGAAATCCAAGATGGGGCCAGGAGAATATGAGTCGATCAGGCTGAAAAACCTGGAAGACAACAAAAGAGTCCTGGCTGCGTTCGGTTTGATGAATCCGGTAAGAATGAACTGTGGCATGTCTTTTTTTATAAAATCAAATATTTTATATTTGTTTTGGGCCTTGGAGACTGTGTGATGGAGGTGTGTTAATTTATGTCCAAAGATCTCTGATCTCCATGGGATGATCAGGCTTTCTGCAGTTTTTATTATTCAGGCATATAAATGTCCATCTTATTCTTATAGATTACTTGTTTGTTTCATTTTGTGTTATCTTCGACATAAAAAAAAAGAGGTTTATTTGTTCGAAATTCACTAAATACCTCATTATTCCCTTTAGAATATGATCTATATTTTTTTTACTTTTCATTGGAAATGGAGATAATAAGAAATAAATTGAGAAGATGCTGGAATGAAAAATATATTGAGTATAAATCAGAGTATGTATAATTAGTGGATAAAGGAATAGGTGCAAATCAAGTGCCTCATATGATTTTTTTTCCACCAGTTTGGAGGATGTTTTTCCTCTCTACAGAATAATGTTCATACTATTATATAATCTTTATTGAAAATATAAGTTGCTGTGTCTTCAATATTAAGAAAACATTATAATTTGTCATTTTATCTGTGGGATAAAAACAAAAGTTTGGTCCGAAAGTTCTGGCTATATTATATTGACCCATTTTTTGTCTCCTAATGCAGTTCAAGCCGTCTCGGTGCATAGTGAAAAAATCAAACAGATCATTGACAAAATGCAGCTCAACTCCAAAGAAAAGGCCACTTCCAAAAGAAGATCTCTTGCCCACAGGTTCATTGTATGGAACAAGGAGAAAGTCTGCAAGATTAGATGGAAAGGTAATTTATAATGTCCATGCCAACATCCTATTCCTTAAATGAAATGTCTTTTTTATTTCTGAAATTTTTTCAAAGTTTAATAATAATTAGGAAAAATTATCATTCATAAGTCATATACAAAGATTATTTTAGCATTTTAATTTATTTTCATATAAGGAGATTCTTTTTTCTTTCTTTCTTTTTTTTAGTTGTTGTATATTTGCTTTACATTTTTATGAATTTGAACTTAAGAACTTGTTGGATGTAGGTATCCAAATAAAAAGTTGAAGAGCGTTATGAATTAATATATATTTTATTATTTTAATAAAAAGAAATTTATCCCGCTGATCCCTTAGTCTAAGTATCAGTTAAGGCAGTAAGGATGATCCATTTTTACTGCATCTTTTTTCAATGGCCAAGAATTTAAGTGACTCAGTCTATAATACTTCATTTAGTGCCACTTTTCCGGCAATTGCCAGAAATCCGGCAGTCAGGCAATTATTAAATTACCGTTAAACTTAATCTAAAGTCAAAAAATGTGGTTGAGAAAAATTATAGACGCTGTCAAATAGAATGAAGTATTATGAAGATAACCTTACTCAGATTGTAGAGTCAGTGAAGTGATTGATTGGAATTGAATATGCGTGTGTCGGGGGAGTGTGGATTGGGGGGGTGGGGGGGTGAAAAGAGTTCAGGCAAAATTTTCAGACTTGGGTGGCATCTCTGATTTGTTTTTAGAATGAAAACGGAACCTTTTTGGAGTACAGTGAGTTGTTTTCCCAATATTTTTTTTGATATATTTACACAAATCCTCCGAAATCCTGCCCATGTGCCTGAGGTTGAGTTATATCTTGATGGTTGAACTTACAGTACGTACGTAAATAAAATTTTACAAGTGGAAAAATATTATGAGTTTGAGATTTTTCCATCATTGGAAAATATAAAACTATTGGTCATGGGCGAGGTTACTGATTTACAGGTCGTATAAGATTCCTGTTGAAACTAAAGGCACACTACACTTTTGAAAGAAATACTGATTTCCTCGGTCTGAGCCTTGGTCTTTTTTTGTTCAAGGCTGCAGATGCAGAGCTATTTTTTAAACCCGTTTGCGTATCTGCTGATATTAACACCTGCTCTCATTGAAGCTGGTTGATTAGGTTGGTGCAAGGACAAGAGCGGAGCTGATGATCACCACAGCTAAACTAAGCTTTTTTAATTTCTATTTTTAGGTTGCTGAGACCTTGAACAAAAATTAGAAATGAAAAGTTATGGAGATAGGGAGGGAACATGATAGAATGAGAAAGAGACATCCAGTGTTTTGACTTCTTTGCTCTCTCAGGGTTCAAACCAAATTTCTCTCTTTGTTAAAACAAAGATACTTAAAAACCCACCAAATTTAAGGCATATTCTATTATGTTAGTCAGATTTAATCTAAATCAATAAACCTAGCACTATAGATATATTGAGATACCTTGTGTAGATATTAATTATTGTCAAGCTAATCCAGTTAGTTTTATTCAAGCTGATCAAAAGATTCAAATTGAAATTTAGAAAAAAATTAATAGAAGCATCAACTCGGTCATATTTTCATTTTATACTCCCAAATCTCGAACTAAAAATCTTGTTAGTTTAATTGTAGACATAGATCCACCAGATCCTCTCTGTTGACTTTTCACGATGGTATAATTCTAATCTAATGTAGTACTCAATATGTAGTAATTTTTACCCGCACAGTTTTTGTGTTGCTGTAGTCCAGAGACAGTCCAGACCTAAATCCTAGTGGGTGATTTTCATCCCAAAGTAAAAAATTAAAGATTTACGCACATGTAGGTGTTGGCTTTGTTTATTTAACATAGCCTGGTGGAGCCTAATGAGAAAGTTCTAGACCTTAGTGATAGATATTGATCATATAAGGCTCAGATATCTGAAGGAAAGATAAAGATAAGGGGAGCAGTGCTCAGTGTTCTTGTAATACTAATAAATCTCTGTGAAGTGAACCTGATTGATGCTTCAGTTCATCCAGTGAATTGCACATATCAGTAACATTTGAGTGGCAGCTACTTCAGGCCATTCATCCTCTTAGTATAAGCAAAGAAAATTGAGATAAATCAGTGCAAAAATGTCACCATCCAGTTCTGTTTTCAATCTAAAATTGAAAAATTTCATGAAGCATCATATCCCAGGACTGCTTGCTCTTGGAGATAAAGGAAAACAATCTGAAACTGAATATATTTTATTTGGATCATCTTTGTTTCAGGAGGCTGGAGCAGGAATAGATTTTGGTTCAACATACGAAGAACTAGATGAGGCAGAAAAGAAAACCACTCGCATACCTGTGGACAGGCCAAATTTTTATGGTCCTATTCCAGGTAAGTTTGTCAGTCAGTGGCAAAATAATATTTAAAGGCTTTACAGAATTATTATACTCTCAAGCTTTGTTGGTGTTTTATTTTTAAGAATGATAAAAGCCAAACACTAGGTACATATAAGAACAATTTGGGTCAAATCTGTTTTTGGTCCCGAAAATGTTCAAAGAGTTTTGTGATTTAGACGGTGTATTTCAAAACCGGAATAAATGAAATCATTATTTAGAATGAATAAGTTCTTCTTGAGATTTCATATGCCCAATATTTTTTTTTGTTATAGTTAGAAAAGTATGGGTTCATTTAAATTAACTGAATTTAAATTAAACAAGATGATTTCAAATTTTCTAGATTTGAATCATTTGAACTCAGATATATAACATAGTATAAAAATATAGTATGAGCAATATGACAAGAGCTAGCAGGTCCTTTATTCATGGTATAAAGATATATTCACAAAATTTAAATTTTCTCTTTGATTTTTTAGTGAATTGCAAATGAAATATAGTATGAGAAAATGTTAACAAGAGAATGAAGCATGCAGTAGCCACTAAATTGAAATATCTGCACACAGTGCTAAATTTAGTAATGCTTGTTGCAGTAATATGGCACAAGGAAACAAAGTTTCTGATAATTAGATCAGGATTTTGACCGAAGAAATCTCAGTTCTAGGGCAAAAAAATTATCCAGTTCAATGTTATTGAAAATGATCTTATCTCTTCTGGTCAGCCAGAAATAATAAAGGATTTCATGCATTAGATTTCAAAATCTTCTGTAAGTGTTGAATTTGATTGACATTTTTTTTTCTTTTCTTTTCAGTGATTTTAACAGTAACTTAAAAATGTTTTTCTCATATAGGTGTAGAGGTTGGCACTGAATGGGCCACTAGGATGGAGTGCTCCAGAGATGGAATTCACCGGTGAGTTTTATTAACTTCGTAACTTTGCTCTGTGCCTTACTCATATGATTATATTTTGTTTATGAATTTCAAATTTTTAAAAATTCTTTTTTGCATGGTTGTATGTTGAAAAATGTGTGCAGATCTGACGGAAACTGTCGCTAGGTGAAAAGGGCCAAAAAGGGAAAAACTCCTGAGAAGCAGAAAAATTATTATCTGGTCCAAAATAAACTGTGACAATTTCACTAAAATTCAACCTTTTTTCTTCATTATAACCAAAGGAAACTTTCCAAAAATGCTCAGAAATATTTTTTTTCATTTTTCAAATGTTAGAAGGGTAGAAAAAAAATTTGCATTTTACCAGAAAATTTGGGTTTTTAAACATTTTTTCCTTACTTTTTTTTGCTCAAATATTGACGTATTTAATATCAGACAAAACGTCTAGATCTAAATTTCATTGGAAATCAGTGCTCATGAATATATACACATTCCTGGGAAGTCATCAAGTAGTGTGCAGCTGCTACAGGAAACAAATTATACATGATTATGGTGAGGCTTCTTTCCACAGTCTCTTGTGCTCTCCAGACAAACTAACAGAGCAAACCAACATTAACAATACATTTTGATTTTAACATATTTCATCGACACTTCTCACCTATATTTTTACTATCCTAGCGTTAAATTTAAAGCACCTTTTTAAAGTTACAGTCCAAGATTGTTTACCTTAGCAGCAGCTGCTGAAAAACACAAAATAGCCTCCTCAAGACGAGGGGCTTACATTGCTTCGATACTGAACTCTTTAAATGACATTTGAATGAGATCAATCGCGACTAATGATGATCTTTTTGAAACGATGGAAGAATACTTCTGTAGCAATGACAATATAGACAGAGATGAAGAGGAATTTGAAGAAGAAAGCCCACAAATGTCTCATCAAGTGCTACGCCCACGTCCTCATGAACTGTCTGCTTGAGAAGGTAGGCTACGATTTTGCTTTACTTGACTGCTTATTTTTTTCATTAAAAGAAGTAAAACATTCAAAGCATTTAACATTGAGTGTAGGTGCTGATTAAATCTCAAATTATTGATCTAACCATTCGGGTCCTTCACAAAGATTTTAGATCTAGTTCTAGATCAGGTCTAGTCGATTTTGTCTACTATCAAAATGATGCACTCGACTATCTGCACATTAAGATTTTCTAAGCCATCGCTTAAGATCGACCTCATCAGCAAAATATAAAGAGGATCTAGGTATGATTGAGATCCGGTTCAAAACCAGCTACATAATCTAAATTTCAAATTATATCAATATCTGTCCAGGTTAGATGCTAGATCTAGTTCTAATTTTTCAAAAACATGGACAATAATAATCTGACATACAAAAATCTAAAAAAAAAAACAAGCTGAGTAGGTTATTTGATAAGATATTGTAGTAAATATATTAAATTTATGTTTACTACATCCATGTTTGGCCAACTAAATCTCCCAGTTAAAAAAACACAACAAAAACGTAAGGAAAGTGTTTACAAGGACTCTGGCTATAATATTTTATTAGTTACTGTTAATAATGTTTTATCATTGTTTCATGACTGAGAATTATTAATGCATATTGCTACTGTCATTGTGAATGATATTTAACGCAGTTGTGGGTTAATCAATTGTGAAAAGAAAAACCTATCATGCAACATCTGTTTATCATTATTATTATTATTATTTTTTTTTTTTTTAAAACATTTTATACTCTTCAAAGGTCCCTAATGCAGGATCACAAGGAGCTTCATGAGCTGTTCATTTTTGTTTCTGATATAGAGTACACACAACACCAATAATGGCTGACTGAGATGGGAAAGGCCTTTAATCAAGACAATGGATAATTATTTTTTTTTTTATATATTCGGTTTGTTCTCAAATAAAAAAAAATTAAACAAATAAATAATGAGCTAGATATCGAATAACTTTTTTTGCATAATTTTATAACTTTCACTGGAGAGGGTGATGCGTGAAGTTGTGCATTCACTGAAGATGTAAGTAAGATAGTTTTGCCTGCGAGAGCACCAGAAAAAAGAATGCAAGGAAATGATGATGAGGAAGGAGCTTTCCATTCCAGTGCAAGCTCAACAATCGTCATCAGTATGGCACATAATTTGATGCAGCCACCATTGAAGGACTTCGATTGAACTATACAGCGATCAGGACGGAAGAGCTTGATATCTCCATCCTTTCCAAACTAAGTTTTTGTGTTAATTTGGATTCTCAGGCAAGACATGGGAGGGAGAAAAAAAAGCAGAAAGTTTACAAAGTCCTTACCTACCTGACCAATATTACATTTGTAGAGAATTTTTCAAACATATCCACAACATTGGCCAAGATAAATTACATTCTTTAAATGTGTGTTATAAATTAAACAGTATTGAGACCCGCATGCATAACTCTACAAAAAATATGCCTGAACATGCCCTTTCTTTTCAGGACACAAAACAGATAGCAGATTTCATTATCAACTTTCCTGAAGTAAATGCTATCATGCTTCCTGGTTGTTGTCCTGGTGATTGGTCTTCAAGCAATATAAGGTGCTCTCTACAAACTTGTTGAAGACCAAAGTGTGTGATGAGTATTATGCCCTGGCTCTCTGTGCTCACAACAATGAGTGTTATGAGCAAAATAACATTCAACCGTTTTGTGGTTGTAGCTTGTACCCTTCATTCTCACAATGCATCCAGTAACTGACCTTTGTTGGTTATGCCAGAAGAACTCCATTCTTGTACAATGTCAGCCAATTTGTCTGATAAAGAACAATCTCAGCAGTGTGAACAAACGATCATTTAGAAAAAGCAGGGTAGGAGGGTTCTATTACCAGCAAGCGTGTGCCAATTCCATGGCTTCTCTGCAGGTTGGTGCTTCTCTTGGCCAGGCATGTAAGGCCAAAACAAAAATAACTGCACGATGCAGTACCTGCTGTGGAGAACCCTCACTAGAAAGCACAAGAGTACTGAATTCTCTTTTCTAATGACAGGACACACAAAGTTCATTTGTGACTGGATTTTTGGATTAGTGAAAAGAAAATTAAGAAAGGCCAAGGTTGACTGCCTGGAGGACGTTTGCAGAGCTATTGAGGAATCTGCCTCCAGCAATATGTCCCAACTGTGTGGAACAGAAAAAGGTGATGTACTTGCACCAATGTATGACTGGACCTCCTTTTTGAGGGAATTCTTTAAAAAAAGGAAAGATAGTAAAAAGTTTCATCATTTCTCTTTTGAAGCTTCTTTCTTGTGCAAAGAATTTGTTGACTCTAGGCCCAAAGCTTTTGTCTGTTGTCTGATGGGGTCCATTTAGATGACAAAGAAATGCCAACAATTTTACTTTCCTCATGCCTCACCAAGAGTGTCAGTTGTACCTCTTCAATGAAATTAGAGAATTTGTTAGTGATGAAAAAAATTTAGTCATCCTCGCCCAAATTTCCCAGGGCCTAAAAAAGATCTATATAAGAAATATAAAATGAAGAAGAAGCAGGCTTATCTACCTTTAAAGAAGCAAAAATAATAGAAAAGTAAAGGAAAAAGGAAGGGCGACAGTAAGGGCAAAGCCAGAATGAAGATGTGAAATATTCAATATTCTGCAGTGCTGTTAACCCTCTTTTGTTTCATCTCCTTATCATATACATTATACAGTAATTCTAATCAGAGGTTGCTATGATGAAAATTGAAATCAATAAATATGTATGTTGAAAACCTTAAAGTAGGCCTACTTTTACTTTATTTAAAATTTTTACATATTTGGGCATGTGTAAAATAGTTCTAAAATCGTGCTTTTTTTTTTTCTGACTTTGAACTGTCCTTCAATTTTACAGGATGATTGCAAGTAAAATTTATTTCTTTTTTTTTTTTAACCATTATCAATGGAAACCTTTACAATAACATTGCTTTTTGACAACAGAATTATGAAAAAAAAAAAACAAAAACAAAATAAAACTAGAAAGACTGAAGAATTGCACGTTACCATTTTATGTTTGAAACTGCATGAAAAGAAATAAAAAAGTGATCTCTGCTGACCGGCGTCCATTTTTTTGTCAGGTCTTATTTTCGTTTGCGTCTGTGAGTATTTGTTTGTCTCCTCAACCCTTAGGTTTAGGAGAGAAGGGGCTAAAATATAATAATCAAAAGTCTTCAGGCCCTGCCTCTTCAGACAGGTCACACTTGAGACCAGTGTATTGCACAAACTCCAGCTCAACAGCGCTCTCTCTCTCTCTCGATTCACTTATTTCACTATATCTAAAACAAGTACCAGCTTCTGATGAAGATTCCCTGCTGCTTGACTCATCCCCATGGCCAGTTAACTTGTCAAAGTCCATTTGCAGTGGTTCAAGATCTACACTTATTTCACTTGCAATAGAAAGTTCATCCAATTTATCATTTTTGGTGTCTCCATTCTCATTTTCTGACCCAATCAATAGAATTCTATGAACTGGGAGGCCCATGTTTATTGTCAATGAAAGTTAACTTAAAAAATTCACTGAAGAGTGACTATCTGTCAGATAAGCTTACTCCTTTTTATTTCTTGTAGCTCTTCATCTCACAAAAAACAAAAATGTGCGCCACATATAGTAACTAGCAGTAAAAAAGTGGTTATTGTAACGACAATGGCGGTCATATCTACCCTCACTAGGATAATTTTTAATATCTCTTCTGGCGGCAAACGGTTGCAGTAGGGTAATAGGAGTTAAATTTTGTTAAACTTCAAACCCTTGTTTCTCAAAAACTGGTTCGGCAATCCACAATAACAAAAAAATTCATATAAAATCAGTTAATGCACATAGGAAGCTTAAATTGGCTTCAAAATGCTTATCAAAAATACTTTTAGGAAACGCGTAAAGTAAAAAATCCAAAATTTCACCAAGAGAAGGGTTTTCACAGATTCACTCATAAATATCGACAAAAACATATTTATTTTGCTATCTGTGTGAAATTTTTTACCCTATACAAAAACGCAATTTGAAATTCTCTAGCTCAATGTTTCTTAAAAGAAATAAATAATACGTCTGAGTGAGAATGAAAAGGTTTCAGAAAAGATTCTTATAAAGTTTATGTGACCAACTTTCATTCAATATCCATACAATGTACCTCTGAGCGGTTCAAAATGTTTTTATTTTGTTTTTGTTTTGTTTATTTATTGTCATTATATTATTTTTCAACCCTAGAGCTTTGTAATCTTTGATTTTAGTGCCAAAGAAAGGATTAAGGCAATCTGTACATCACATCACTTGAAAATGGTTCATTTCATCTGTTTCTCAGGCAGATATATACTTTTTTTTTCATATTTGCTTTTGCCCTTTTTAGAAGGAATATTGCGCTCATGCAACAGCGTTGCATTGTTCCTAGCTTTCCTGAAGCAATATTAAAAAACACTACAGTCAAAGAAAACAAAATGAAATTGCTCAAAATCATCTTGCTCAAAGTAGGTCTTTGAGTCTTTTCCTTCACAAAAAAGGGGGTGGGGTGGGGGAGTTGGCTCTGGAGCACTAATTTAAGAATTCATTAATTTTGAATCAGATTTAGTTTGAGAGATCATCAAAAAGATTGTTCTTACCAGATTGCACACTAAAGTAGGCCTATATTTCTTTTTTTTTTTTTTTCAGCCCCACAGTTGCTGGTATCCATGGTGGTCAGGATGGAGCGTACTCCATTGCTCTCTCAGGAGGTTATGAGGACGATCTGGATTTAGGAGATTGTTTTACCTACACTGGCGAAGGTGATTTCAGTTTCAGAAAATTCGTTTTGTGGCTTTGTGAAGACCACTGGTTTTGAAATCAAGACAAGTAGTCTATGACTCTTTGCTATGTTTTGATTGATTTTTTTTTCATTTTTGATCAAACCTCTTTTGGGGAGCAGAGTTGCTTAAACTTTGTCATTTGATTTTTTCTCATTAAACTATTTATTTTCAAACCAGATTTGAAAAACTGTGTCTAAAATTTCTTCCACTTCTTTGTTGCATGAGAAGTTGGTCAGTTTTTTTTTCCCCTTGGAAAATTCAATAAAATTTTGTTTGATTCACCAGCTGACCCACTTTGGTCAAAGTTGGAAATCATAAGCAAGAACTAAATTGTGAACTTTTGTCTTCCTCTTCTTCTTTAAACTGGAACAACTTTCTTTTTAACTAACCAGGCTGCATTCTTTATGAACTCATAGATAATAGTATAGTGGTAATTATAAAACTTATTTCTCATTTCCAGGTGGAAGGGACCTGAAAGGCACTAAAGCAAAGCCTAAGGTAATGTAACTAAATAAATGTCCAAAGTTCCCCCCCAAATGGTTTTGTGTTTATTGACTCTTTCATGTTCTTCATTCCTTTCATATATTGGCTATTAAAATTTAGCTTTACAACTTTATTTTGCACACTCTTAGAGAGTAGGTAATGCCCCATAAATTTGCTCAGAACTAAATGCTTAACATTTTGTCCTAGCCAATTTTACCCAGCCTGTTTGCACATAAAATTTCAAAGTTGACAATTACTTAAATAAAGTAATGAAAAACGTCAAGTGCATAATATTATATCTTCTAATTATGGCGAAATCCATGTAAAGAGCTGAATTTGTGGTGAAATCTCGTATTTCACTGCTTCCTTCTACACTTTGTATCCGAAGACTTTCTTCTTATTTATCTTTCACTATTTTAACACTTGAGAGACACTTTTTAAACTCAAATCAAGACAAGGCATGTATATATTGTTTCATGTCTTTGCAAGATTACTTAACACCTTTTTTAGGGTATTGGTAAAATATTTATACAATGAATACTGAAAAAAAAATGTTCATCTCAAGCTTAGGATGTTTAAAGACTCTCTCATAGTTGTAATAAATTAAATTGTAAGATAAAGGCACACAATAATGTGTTAGAACTAGAAAATGTTTTTGTAGCTACATTTTGTACATCATGTTGAGTTTAATTTAAATTTTTAAGTTGTAAAATGCAAGGGTCCTCTTGATCTCTTGATGTAGTGGGAATTACATTGAAGTATGAATTTTTAACTGTCTCAGGCAGTTCAAACTTAAGTTTTTTAGACTTTTCTTATGTTAGTGTCCTTTATAATCAGAAGTGTTCATAGTTTTTCTTCATTTAAAATTCCACCCACATTTATATAATTCACCCCTGAGAATTGAACACACAAATACAAAAAAAGAAAAATTAGTAATTGATTTAAGTTCTCACTTACATGTGATCTTACTAATTTGCAATATAATAAATAATCATGAATCATATGCTTTTCTCATAAAAAGTTTATAAGAAAAAAAGTGCGAATTTTTCTAACCATTGCACTTATCTCATTAAAATTTTTTTTAGTGACATGGTCACGAGTGAGTCAATCTTCAGAAAAACTAATGTTCCTAACGCTCTTAGCTGTCCAAATGTTTGGGCCACTATTCGCCATTTATTTTTTGATTTTCACACTGCCTATCCTGTTGTGCATTTCATTTAGAAAATGTCTTTTAAGGTTAAAATAATGGTTTTTAAATGTTTTTGTTTTTGCTTTTTTGTTTCTTTCATTGCAGCTGAATTATGCATATTTTATGCATAAAAACATTTCTGAACTGAAAAACCCTGAAAATAATTCTATTAGGTCAGTGTTTATGAATATCTACACCCCTGTGAGAAATTTCATGATTTGTAAATCTTCGGTCAATTATATCCTTTCGAATTAACTGTTAAACATCAAATGTATCACTTAATTTTTTCCTTATTTTTCCTACTTAGAATTTGAGAACGGCACCTCAATCCAAGGATCAAACCTTAACTCGTGGAAACTTAGCTTTGAGTAGAAGTGTTGAAACTAAAAATCCTGTTAGAGTCATAAGAGGCTACAAACTTAGTAGTCAATTTGCTCCAGAAGACGGCTACAGATATGATGGTTAGTTCTTTATAAAATACCTTTCAGTCATAATCAAGTAAAGGTGTTCACAGTTGAATAAAAGAAAATTTATATTGATTACTGTGACTTTCATACATGTTTGAAATATCTTGTTCAACTTTTATCAATAGGTTTAAAAAGAAAATAAAACTTTATATTGAGATTTTTTTACCCAGAGTATTTAGCATACGTGTATCTCCTACTGTCTATATAAGTAATTTGTTAAGTATGCTCATAACTCCATCCATTAATTTTGTCATCCCTATTCATGAGTGAAATAGCATTACAATTACATTCGAAATTAGATTGCAGAGCTGGATCTTATGCTATGATACTTAAAGTCATCACGAAGCCATGAAAATAAAAGCATTTCTCACATATAGTATAGCCATTGCCCAGGCCAGGTTTTGTTACGCTCTTCCAACAAAGAGTTTATTCCTTTTCAGCCTCTCCACCTTTCATGATTTGCAATATTTTTTTTTCTCAGGAATTTACACCGTAGAAAAGTTCTGGTTCACAACAGGCCTCTCAGGTTATGGTGTGTGGAAGTTTGCACTTAAGAGGTGTCCAGATCAGGCAGCGTCACCTTGGCAATACCTGCAGGTAAATTCCTCCTTATTTGTTTCTTCTCTTACTCTTAGTATCCGGCTTGCCATACTGTGTGGCGGGTAAAAAGTACCATTTTACGGCTCGCCACACAGTGTGGTGCACAGATTGACATATATATTTTAATCCAAGCCTTATTCAATGAAAGACAAATCAACTAATGGAAACCGGATGTTGACATCATTGGCTTTCAGTAAGGAGCTTTTTTCAGTATTGAGGGAAGAATTAGTCTTTTTCAGCAGATTTTCTTTTGCATTGTTTATATTGTTGCTAGCCTGTTGTTGTAAACAGCTGATCCTACCTAGTAAACATGTAGAATGGGCCTAGGCGCTATAAAAGCTTTGAAGCGCAAAAAGCAATCAGAAAGTGGATGGAATGCGATGAATGCAACTGAAGTTCTTGAATTAGTTCTGATCAAGACGCCAATGTTATTGAAAAATGATTATAAAAGGTCTAGATCTAGACCTACACTTGCGAAAGAAGCAGGATTCAAAGATAAAAACAAATGTGCATACCAAATTAAAACAAACTAATAATATCATGAATGTAAAGCCATTTTAAAGTTCTTTATTTTTATATGTTTTGTGAGAATTGAATAATTTTTAACAAAGTTATGGTGCAAAACATATCGCCTACATGGGCCCGAATTTAGACCCAAAAATAGCTCTGTAAAACGCATGTTTTTGCCATCGTATACTCAGAGCATGTGAAAATCCAAGACCTCAGCACTGCTTTCTATAATTAGTGAATTTATAAAGAAAACGTTTTATCAACTTCAGACCGGGGCGGGGGAATACTAGATCAAGAGATCTAATAATTTAAAGATCTAGATTTTTAAGGCCTAGATCTAGGCCTGCCACGCTGTGTATGATCATTCTCTAAATAGTTAAGCACTATTTTTGATGGAACTCGTAGTGTGAACCACCCAACAAAAAAGCAAAAGAAAAAACAGCTTTATTAACATGAGATTATTTTGTAGGTTCAGTGCTGCATATTTGCCATAGGTATGATGCATATAAAAGTAAATGCATATTGCCACCTTTTCTCTTAAAGGTTTGTGATTGTACGTTTTAGGAACAATCACACTCTTTTTTGACTACTATTGTATTTTGTTGACATGTTGGTTTGGCAGCTCGGAAACATTTTCACACGGGCTGGAAAGCAGCTCTGCTCCATGTTCAAATGGCTTATGTCGTGATGCTCGAAATCAGAACATAAGGGTGTGCAGGTTGCATTTGCATGAAAAAAAATAAGAAAAAATAACTTGGAAAAAAAGCTATTCATATAAAGAATGAACCAATATTGCCTCAAGTATTAAAAGGTTTTCGTTTTTCAAGTTAGCATTTTAGACTCGCCTCTCAGAATTAAGGCTTACATCCAGTCATACCGTACTTTGATGGAGAGAGGAAAAATTAAAATCGAGTAAAGATTTTTTTCAATTCCACTTAAGTAACTTGCCAATAAGCTTTGGACATTTTATATACTTACCAATTTAGTATACACTAATTATTGTTAAAATCACCTCTTTTATCACAACTCTACAGGACAATAGCTCAGCAACTAATGGTGAAGAATCGCTTTCACTGCCAGAAACTGTCCCACATGACCGGTTAAAAACAGAGTTGACTGGCCCAGATGCTGATCCAATCGAAAATTCTTATCCAGGAAAAGGGAGCAAAGAACAGTTAGATCAAGGCAAATCTCATTCAAAAGTTGCACCTTCTACATTTGATGTTTGTCAAGCGCAGGTTGAACAGTGCAAGACATCAACTGCTGGAGATGGATCGGAAGTCACTGAGCAGGAACATCTATCAGCAGACAAGCAGCAGTGCCTTATGGGATCAGAACCCTGGGCATATTTGGAGAACAACAATAATACAAAATCATCTGAAAAAGAAGCATCAGAGCCTGTGAAGGAAGAGTCACAGTCTATGAAGCTTCCATCAGATGATGACCAACTTCCCCCATCAGAAGCATGTGAAGACTCAAGCTCTAGCAATAATAAGAGAGACAAAGCAGAGGGCTAAGTCTCGGAAAATCTTTGTGCCATGTTAAGCACCATTTTTTTTTCAAACCATTTTATATAAATATATATATAAATATATTATCCCTTCAGACTTAATTGTAAACTTTATTGTCATATATAAACCCTATCATGTTGTCTATCTTTTTTTTACATTATAAAATGTTCAGCCAACGAATAATATATTCTCTCTGTTTATATACATGCAGTGAAAAGATGGAAAAGAACAATTGTTTATAGTCACATACTGTGTGCTCTGCAAGAGAAGTTTACTTCAAAGTATCAAAACTATCATTTTTAAAGATAGTGTTAAAGGTGGATTAAAAAAAACCAAAAACAAAACAGAAGTACCTTTATGGCTTACGAGATATGTATTTATTTTGCTATGCACAGAGCTATTATTATATGACTGCCCATCTTGTTGGACATCTTCACACTCCATAAATAATTTATATATTTTTCTTTAAAAAATATTGCAATTTCTCTCAATGAAATAAGAGCAATGTCTCAAGTTTACCGAATAATGAAATTCATTTTCTGTTTACTTAGAGCGGGTGAATGGATAAGACTTTAAACACTGTGCCTTTGACCATGTTTCCTCCTCTGACCTTTTTTTCATAATCTTGTCTTTACTCATTCTCTAAGCCTACGATAATCAGGTTTTTTAATAATGCTTTACCACAGAAATTAAATGCCATAACCCAATGAATACCAGAAGATTTGGATCTTGCTAAGCAAAGAATATCAGGTTTTATATGTTCCAAAAAAAAAAAAAAATCAGTTTTTTTTTTTTGCTAGTAGAGTATTCTAACTTTATTTACTTTCAAGAGCATACTTGAAGTTTACAAGACTGAAAAAAAAACTGATTGATGTACTTAAATTTTTAAAATAATTTTGAAAAAGTTGTAAATTTAGGGTAAGTTAGAAAAATCTGAGAAAGGGTAAGTCCATTTGAAGATTATCTAGCTAGATTCTTCAACAAGATTTGGGTCCAGTTAATGTTGTGTTTAAATTATTATGAAAAGACTCGGAAGATGTTCTTTTGGGTAGGGCTGTCTAGATCTAAATCTTTAGTCTGAAATGGAGTACATCTAATAAATGGTCAAGTTTTCATGTATGCCATCTCAAAACTGCCCTTTTTTAATTATCTGTGGGAATTAGCCCCAATATAAAGGACTATGAAGATACAACTTATTTGTTGAAGAATGCCCAAAGGGAGCCTATTCTTAGCAAGAAAAAAATGGCGAAGTGGCACTATGTGGTCTCACTTCTAAACCTGTAAGGGTTAGGTAATGGCATTTTCTTTGAACATGTGAGTGTAAATTATCTTGTAATATTTCATAGAATAAAATTCGTATATACAAGCAATTTTTGTCATATCTTAAAACCTAATTTCATGAGAAACCTGACACAAGCATTTTTTGAGCTTTGACAGGTATCTTGCATGGGGAAAAACTTCCTTTTTTTTTAATTAATAATTATTTAAATTTTAGGCCATACTATTGAATTTGACAGTACATTACAAATTATTGCAGGTTTCGGACATGTATTTTTCACTTGGTATATGTGTAAGGCAGTGAGCAATTTAGGCGCCTGTCAATGCTGGCTTTTTTCATTAATTATTCATTCCTTTTGAAAAAAAATCCTTGGAAATAGAATTGGAAATATTAAGATTATAGTTTTTTTTCATGCTATCTGTTAAAGGAAAAATTCCCATAGATATATACATGTATATATATAAAATATTGACAACTAATTTTTTTGTGTGCATACTTCTTATTTACTGTTTCATATATTGATAGTTTGAAAAGGCAGCATTTATCTAGAGTATTCATATATTGATCTTTATTCCTAAATTTTTTTGATGTTTCAATGGTAAATTTCAGTTAAAATGTGTTTTTTTGGTCTATAAAGATATCCTTAACTGAATTGTACTTATACTGAAAACATGGTTGTTGATAAAAAAATGGAATGAACTTTTTAAAATTAAAAAAAAATGTTTACTTTTCTTATATTGGAAATTGTGTCCTACTCTTTGATATTCATATAACAGACCATTATAAAGTTTTGTGTATATGTTGGAAAGTCACATTTTACCTTCAAGTAAATGTTTTAAAAGGATTTTGAGAAAATGTCTTATTACTCTGTAAGAAATGTGACTACTGAAAAGAAAAGATTAGTTTCTGTGAAAATAATAAAATGAGCACCAGCAAAACTATGTGTAAGTACGCTTGTAATCCAAAAGTATTATTTTAAACAGAAATGACTCTGAGGGAAAAATGTATTAAATGATTATTGACATTAAAGTCAAGAAACTTGGATAAAGAAATTGCGAAAATTGTCTTATACAATACAAATACTTTCCGTTTCCCTGAATTTACTTGAACCCTTTTGTCCAGAGAAACAGATGGGATGTGAAATACTGAAAACCCTCTAAGTTTACAAATCTGGCTGGGATGTATGTTTTGATTTTGAGTAGTTAGGTTTGCTTGTTGCTTGTTACTTCAGATTTGAGATTATAAACCAACTGTGTTAGATGTGTGATGCATGCTTCAAGTATTACAGCTACTAGTACTAGTAGGAAATTTTCTCTAACCCTATTGCTTTTCCAAAGAAAAACTGAATTTTGAAGTTAAACTTATAAACTGCATAACTTAAAAAAAGGACAAACAGTAAACCTCATCTCAATGTATCCCAAAAATCTAAGATTTCCTGCAGCTGCCTTGAAAGTACAATTTCTGAACTTAATTCAGGTTGTAAGTTGTAACTGTAACTGCTGTGTGTATTGCCAATACTAAACAGGTTTTCCTCCCCAGACCTCTGTATTTAAGTGGACTTTATTCTATTATCAAGTGGTTAATGAATGTATGATTTTTAAGTTACAAATGCAAAATAAAGAAATATATTAAATTCTTAGAATTAATGTCTTCTTTTTGATGTCGTATGTTATACCATTGTAGAACAAGTTTTTTGTTTAAATTACCTAACATTAGATCTTATCTTTTGTTCTATATATTGTGGGAGACTGAAAATCTCATGGACATTATTTTGGTAGCCTACCTGTATGCTCAAGAATCTATATTTTTAAAACAATTTGTTAATATTGGTATATTCTTATATATCTACAACTATAAATTGGAATTTTACAAATTTATTCATACATGGATAATTTTTCTGCAGTATATAGTCGCAAAAAGTGACAAAGGGAAATATCACACCATTGTTTTGTGACGAATATGGTCTGATCTAAGTCACTTCCATCCACCCAGGCGAGACTGGAGAAATGAAATGTGAAAGAATTACAAAATAGCGAGAAAACTTACCGACGCTACTGGTTTAGACTTTTTATCTTTTTTTTTTTTTCACCAACGCGAGATAAAAAAACTCACCACTACTCAGCATATTGATGTAAGTATTGTAACCTTTGCTGCTAATTAAACTTCGTTTTTATAGCGTTTTGAACGAACATTGAAGTCACACATACCTCTCTAATGAAGATATACACAACCACCATCACAACAGCTATACAGTTACAGTCAACAAAGGCAGTAACTTTTCATTGCAGAAAATCAAGAAGAGGGAAGACAGGTCATGAAGGAGTGTAAACGGAAATAGAGAATATTCTAGCCATGGAAA
Source organism: Elysia crispata (assembly GCA_033675545.1). Lineage (NCBI taxonomy): Eukaryota > Metazoa > Mollusca > Gastropoda > Plakobranchidae > Elysia > Elysia crispata. The sequence goes on from JAWDGP010004450.1 coordinate 406,557, forward strand.
GATGTATAAAAGTAAGAAGAAGCAATAAGGAACTAACAACATAAAAGCCCTCAGCCTCTTGCTAGGGATTCAGGTATAAACGCTGATGGATACATACAAACTTTTCCATGTAATTGTTAATTGGAACACCTAGTTCTGTATTATTGATTGTAAGATGCTAATGATGTAAAAGTTCCTTATCGATATCGAATTTTGCTTCCTCTTAAAACCAATCCTTGCCGACACTGAACATTTCTTACCTATTTTCGCGATCTTTATGACTTAATGGCAGGAATTCAGTTATTAATTTGAGGGGAAGAGAAGGACAGGTTGATAAACTTCGCTTTGAAAATTAAAAAAAAAAAAGTCGGAAATTCTATTCTAAACTGCCTCAATCAACTTGTTCTCCATCATACCAATAGTTTTACCACCCGAAAATGGCGCGACAATCTACTACATGTAATTTTGATCCAGAAGACGACATTATTTTTACACACCTATAACATGGCCTTCGACTAGACTACAAAGAACTAGAAGCCCTATCATGATGGTAGTGAAGACTTGAGTATGTGGCTCTCTAGGTGTGGTAAAAAAAAATGAAATTACCGTAGACCGTGGCTCATGACTCGCTTATTACATTTATTATGTATCCTGGTTCGAAGGTATGGCAAGCAATGTTAAAAAGAAAAAAAAAACTGGGAGTGGCTCTTTTAATGTATTATATTCTTTATCTTAGTTTTCCTCATAACATCTTTTTTACTCTTGGAGATAATGTCAGCTTGCCCTGAAATTAGAGAGGAAAAATGTCTGCCACCTCATGAAATTGGGTCACGATTACTGACACTTTGACTCTAAAAACTCCCCTTTTGTTGTATCCTGACGAAAGGGAATCACCAAGGCATGAAAATTTGACAACCTTAAATTTTGAAAGCATATATATATATATATAATATGTTGTACTTTCA
>JAWDGP010004452.1:0-42555 GCA_033675545.1 Elysia crispata
TATGGAACCCAAGGCAAGGGCATTATTGTACTGTCTGCTAAATGGCAAAAACAATTTCCCACTTTCTGTTACATCATAGTATTTTTTAATCTCAAGTGGAAGGGGGAGGGTGCAAGGGGAAGTGGTAAAGTCACTTTACCATTCTGACAGGAGAAAGAAGTTCTCTCCTCTCTCCATTATAAAGCATTGCAATGTTCACATACAACACTTAAGCCTCCACACCAATGAGTTTTCGTTTATTCTTATTGTATTCACAGAGGACATATGCGCACAAAGTCTTTGCTGTGGCTGAATATGGTAAGCAGCAGATCGTGTCAGTACTTGTTTATTGCTATAATTGTTCTTTACTTGATTGCTAGCGGTGTTGAGTAGATATCTGCAAGATGCCGGGTTTTTTTGTTGTTTTTTTTTAAATCAAATAAAACAACTAGTTCTAAACAATTTACAGCTTCTTTTTATTGTAATAGATGTACTAAACCTCGGTTTTAATTTAATTTAACTTCGCCTTTGCTTGTTCTGCAGTGTTACCAAAGTTCGAGGTGAGCGTGATTCTACCATCTTATGTGCTCACGACAGAGACTGATGTCACCGCAACTATCAAAGCAAAGTGAGTGAGTCGATCTTTAAAGGCAGCCAAAAATACTCGAAAATTTTTCAGTTAGCAGAGGGAGCGAGGAAAATCAAAACTTACATCGTCTTTGAAAGTCAATAATGCTTAATATTTACAACCAGATAAGATTTGGTTGAACGATAGTGAGAATTTTTTTTTATTCTACTAGCATTATGAACATCCAATAATGTGTCCAAATTATACATGTATGTCTTTTGATTCGTTGTAATAGGTAATTGACTTTCTGCTAAATTCATTGAAGGAATTTGTTTAACTTCTAAAATAGCAACGACATTTAACGACTATTTAAAATGGAGAATTCTGTGTATTATTGGTATGATATAAAATGTTTACAACCGTCATGAAAGCTAATAGGCGCTTTCGCTAAATGTCAGTATATCTTCAACGCATCAAATATATACACACACACACCTGACGCACATTGCCAAATATGAGATTTATATCTTTGAGGAAAAGCTATTAGAAAACGCCTGATCAGACCCGCTGGTCAAATGAACATATATTTTTTATTGATGAAAATTGGAAGATTGGCGTAGTTTTGAGGTGGCGCAAAAAACATCTTTGTGTTTGCACTCGAATTGGCATTCCCTACGCCTTTCATTGTGATGCCACACACTAATTGACATACCCTGGACGTTTCAGTCTAGTGTTAAATATTGATTGATATGTTGATTGTATTAAATCAATGCATATCATTCCTGAGAAGTTAATGCTTAATGTCTGAAAACTGAACCCTCATATTAAAACTGACTTAACATGTGAAAAATCAAGGCTTACGGTGGTTCTGGTTTCATTTTAATCAACAGTCGTACCATTTTTTTCTACATATTCTTTTTTTGTTTAACTCTTTACGACCAATGTCATATGGTCAATATGTGTGATACATATTGTGATGTTAAAAAGCAACAACACGAAAAGTATATAGTAACCACTGTGCAACTTTTTTTCATTTTTAGGTACACATACGGAAAACCTGTCAAAGGCACAGTTAATGTGACATTCAGCTTTCTACCTTTTCTACCTCCTACCTCAGACTATATTGAAGTGAAAAAATATTCGGGAAATGTTAGAAAAGCAGTTAAAGTAAGCTTATTAAAAAACTTCAGAAACAATTGTTTAAATTCACTTTAATTATGTATGGTTAAAGCACTTATTCTCATTTACAATGTGATTTCCGATATCGGTTTTTTCATACTTATCTTGATGATTGTATTCTGATTGCTGCATCCCATGCCATAAACTTCATTGTTCGGAATAAAAAGATAGTTTTTACTCAGTTTTATTCTCAAACGAAAAAGCCGACATTTGAAATTCTCTTTTAAAATTTAGCTTAAGAAACTTATTTCTGTTAAGCATCAACAGATATTAACAAATATTTGACCTTTCTTACTATTAGATAAACATCACTGAAACGGGGGGAAACTGTACCGTTGTCATCGCCGACTGGATTCCAGGGGGCTGTGACCGGGCATCTGGTGAGCACATTACTTGCGTATATTGTGCGTATTGCACTTTACAGCAAAGATAAATTTTTATTGTCAAAACCTATTATAAGTTACATTTATTTTTTTTACCTTGACAACCTTTTTAAAAGGATTCTAATGAGTTTATGATAGGACGCGTTATAGACACAGGCTTGGAGAAAAATAAGTTTTCAAAGAGAGATTGATTGGATTCAATAATTTCAGTTTACAATAATTAGCTATTACTTTGATAAAAGATTGGATTTACAATGAAAGTAAAACACATGCGTAGTAAATTTAGTGTGTTCGCGATAAAGAGGGAAGGGCTGGCGGTGGCGGGGGATGAGAAAACTAAGTGGGAAGAAAATTTAACCCATATAGAAGAACCAAACGTTTGAGTCTTGTTCAGTCTTCTATCTAAGCTAATGCCTCAAGAGTCAGTGCGTAGTCTTTTTGTTCAAAGAAACTATGTAACTATACAGATACATCTAAATACGGTTACAAACTACGATGTAGTTCTATTATCACGAAGCACAGAGAGTGGGGAGGGTTGATATTTGAGACAATGGAGGAAAAAGAAGGTGATCAAACCATTCAGCAAAGTCCGCCATCGCTGCATGTGAGGTGCTTCCATAATCATTGTCTCGAGCTCTCAAACTTGCAAGAAATCAAGTTAAAAAAAACTCCTTCAACAATCTGAACCTCATTGGACTCATAGTGACATCTAACAGCATCACTAACAACAAAGCAAAGGCTTGATACCCTACACACACACCATGCCCTCAACTTGTGCCTTTCTTTACACCTCAGTAAACTTCTCCCTTTCTTACTCGGCTTTACAGTAACAAGAGGCTGTGATTGACTTGTTACGAGATTGGTTTGGTTTTACAAATGTTATTACAAAAACTGGCAAAACACGTTACGTTATATCAAACACCACTACTAACTGCAATCCACATGATTCGAGGAAGTCTTTGTCAGGACTCTGTGTTGAAGGTGGATGGTAGGGTGAGGTGGAGGCTAGTAAGGGGGAAGGGAAGGGCCATGTGGTAAAGTCACCGCTGTCTAGTTCTTTTATTTGCTCTTCGGTCTTTATAACAACCACATGCGAAGGAAGCCGGTTTCCCATGGATCAGTAACATCAACTACCCATCTCGTAACATGTTTCCGACAGATGTGCCTAAATTGCAATTTATTCTTCACACCTGAGGGGCTCTGGACCACCTACCAATAGTTCAAAGAGGGAGAAATATATGTATAGGAGGTAAGAAGATAATGACGATTTAAATAGGCTCGCCAGTGAACCACTGATAATAATGCCGCCGCAGCATTCTGCTCGGCGCCTCAGCCCTTACATTTAACGGCATCGTAGAGCCCAGGTTATCGCCACTGCAAAATTAGATATAACGGGTGCGCAGGACCAGGGAAGGTTTGTTACGATAATTGTGAAAATCTTTCTGGTGTAGGCCAATAGATCAATAATTATTATAAATCTTAAGTTTTTGAAACATGTCGGATCGATTTTCAGGTTTGTTATTGGATAAGCAAAAGTGTATACATGTAATTAAAATCGTCTTTTATTCTTTTTATCAGATTGATGGAGAAACCAAAGTGACTTTACCTTTTTCCAAGGCGAAATCTATGCACTCCAACTTAAACAAGCATCGTCTTGTCGTCACTGCCAATGTGACGGAAGATGTTACAAACAACGTGATCTCTGCCAAAGCCATGGCCACGATGTGTGACAGTGAAGTGAATCTGGAGTTTCCTGACATCAACCCGAAAAACTTTAAACCGGGTCTTAAATACACAGCACTTGTAAGCCGTGTCTTAAAATATTATCCACGTGTATAAGAGAATGAAGTTTTAATGTAAAACCAGTAGTAGCCTTATTATTGGGATAATAGATAAAAATTAAAAATAAACAAAAAAAAAGGTGCATCAAATAAAAAAAAATAAATAGAGGTTTTATTATCACAACCAATCTGTCAAAACAGCTGCGGATAGTTAAAACAAGTATCATGTTATCAAATTGATACCAGCGAAAGGAAAAAAAAAGAATACCTTTATTTCCATCGTTGCTTCAAGTTCCCAAACTAAAGCAAAACTATTTTTCTCGGTAGCAAGTACTCTTAGAACAAATGATGGGAATTAACAAGATAAAACTATTTGTTTCAGGATCTCTTTTTTTTCAACACTCTGCTTTCAAAAATACGATTTTACTCCTCTCTTTCTTTCACTATATGTATCTCTCTGTCCCTCTCTTTCCGTGTAACCGTCTATCCATCTATCTATCTATCTATCTATCTATCTATCTATCTATCTATCTATCTATCCATTTATCTATCTATCTATCTATCCATCTATCCATCCACCTATGACTTGTATCTATCTCTTTCTTTCTTTATGCTGTACTGTCTCTCTTAAAGTTTTTCTCACTGTATCTCTATTTAATCTATTTTATACACTTTCTCTTTTTTCTAGTTATCTTATTTTATTTCCCAGACTCTTATTTTTTCTCGCTGCAAAATGTTTCCTTTCGTGGCAACTTCAGCTTTCATTCTTTTTTTTCTTCCGTTCTTCAAATTTTATTTTTACTTTTTCTTCTCCAAGTCCTGTCTTTTGTCATTTGCATTCTCTCTCTCTCTCTCTCTCTCTCTCTCTCTCTCTCTCTCTCTCTCTCTCTCTCTCTCTCTCTCTCTCTCTCTCTCTCTCTCTCTCTCTCTCTCTCTCTCTCTCTCTCTCTCTCTCTCTCTCTCTCTCTCTCTCTCTATCTATCTATCTATCTATCTATCTCTCTCTCTTTCTCTCTCTTTCCCCCTCTCTTCCTCTCTCTCTCTTTCTCTCTCTCTCTCTTCCTCTCTCTCTTTCTCCCTACATCTCTCTTTTTTCTCATTCCCTCCCTCTCTCCCTGTTTCTTTCTCTCTCTTTTTATCTCTCTTCATTTTTAACTTGTATATCCACCGCACCAATCTACATCCTGGCCTTGGTTTCATATGTATTAGAAAAAAAAATGAAATAACTAGTGACACATTTTTTTTAGAATAAAGATTTTAATTTTAAAAGGTAATTAATTTCTAAAGGAGTAAAAAGTTTTCCTATTGTTAAGGATTACCTTTATATCCTATGGATTTTGAGCTTTCACATTTATTTTGTTAAGATTAATTCTTGCAGAAAACTATTTTCCTTTAATCATTCGGTGTTGTTGATTCCAAACTAGAAACATCCATTCTAACGTTTTAAAAAGTTGGGTTTATTTTATATTTAATTGTAGGATTTTAACACTTTTAGAGAAAGTTATAAAATATGGTTAAAATGATGCCACATCTATTATAACTTTACCTTTCAGCAGGACGTAATTGAATGTATTAAGTGAGCAATGTCTCTTGTTTTCGACTTCGCTACAAGTAGTATATTTGGTGTCTTATTCCTCAAAGTACAAAATAAAATCACACAAAATGGAATCTCTCATAACCTCGACCGATCTAGTCATTCATAAAAGATCACTAATAGTTATACCCACGTTTCTCCTCTTTCGTTCTCAAACTCCAACCATGATCAGCTGAAAATAAGCCAGCCTGACGGCCTTCCTGTGAACCCTAGCTCTGAGCAGATAATTGTATCGACTGAAGTTGTGATACCAGATCAGTATGTAAAGAAGTTTTGGGCTCGCTACTGGACAACGAAAAAGAAAAGCTTACCAGATAAGCTTTTCAGCGTCCCTAACAACGGCATGGTCACTATACCTGTGATGATTGAGGAACCAGAAGCTGTAGAAGTCAAAATAACTGTAAGTAATTTTAAAAATTATCGGGCAGATAAAGTAGCAGTAAAAAACAACTAAGGGTCCTTTATAAGATTTATTGTCTTTCTCTGGTTTGTTTTGATTTCCATTGCCATTTTCTGAGACTTACTGTCTATACGATCGCACTCACATGTTTATTGTTTGCGCAGTCGAAAGTCCTAAACAAAAATTTAAAAAAGAAAATGTTAATGCTAACGTGTTAAGACAGTTATTTAAATAGGACGCTTAGAAGTTCCTTTCCATCTTACGATTAAAAGAAGAAAACAAAATGTGAAGCGTTTTAGATACTATCCTTGTTGACACAACTAATCATTCTAACCACATTCTTATTACAAAGACGCTACAAAAGTTGCTAGTTCACTTGAAAGTTTAATTTAGAAAATTATTTCATCTGTTTTCGTTTTTTCTTAAAAACTCAAGTACAAGCTTCAATAAATCAAAATTACAAAGTTTCTATCTATATACAGATAATTTACAGGGTGTTTTGTTTCTTAAACTAGCATGGTTTTGACATTTGGTTTTAGGCAAAATTATCCGGAGTAACCCGCAATCTCAAACTCATAAAAAGTCGTTCACCAAGCAGCTCATATATTCAACTGGAACTGAAAACTGCTTCTAAAATACAGGTATTCAGATATTCAGATTTGCTTTTGAAAACACCCTTTATCAGACATTAATTTTTATGACATTTCTATTTAAAATGCTATAAAGCTCTAATTTAATAACTTTCCAATGCAAAGATAAATAAGTTAAAGAAAAGGTTTATTTTACTCTCTCTTGTTAAAAAGATAAATACCCATTAAAATATCGACAGTTTAATATAGTTCTTAGAACTGTGAAGAAATTCTTTATCTACTATAGTCCATTGATTTACCTTTAAGAGTCCTCCTATTATATTGAAATTGTTTCCACCGGCATTCTATTATTTTGTACTTTTAAAAAAATCCAAATTAAGCAAAAAGAAATAATAAAAGAAGACATCCTTTGAAATCAACTAAAAACTTTCTTTTTTTCGTCTTGTTTAACGTTGATTACATTTTGCTTTCCAAACCAGGCAGGAGACAATATTGACTTGGAGGTTACAAGTACTCGCCCATTGACCCAGTTGACATATCAGGTAAAGTGTGAAATCCAAGCCTACAATACACTGATTTCTCTCAGTGGTAAAATTATTGCTGAAGGCTGAACTTCTCGTTTTCCCCGCCAGTATAAAATAGCTTGTAGCTGAATAGCTTTTTAATTTCATATAATGTACAAGTAATGACAACAACGCATGCTTCAAAAGAATTCCCGAATCATCAAAATTTATATAAAAAAGCGTTGTTAGTATGGCGGCAACAAATTTAGAATAACAACGTTAATGTTATCGATCGCAGAAGTCCTAAGGCTCTTTCTTTCGTTTACTGAAGGTTTTGTCTCGAGGAAGTATTGTGAAGACTGGAACCGTGGCGTCAAAAAATAAGACGGTTCAGGCTTTCTCGTTGACCACAGATGCCAGTATGGCTCCTAAGGCCAGGATTTTGGTGTACTACGTCAGACAGGATGGAGAAATCGTCGCAGACAGCATCATCTTAAGCGTTGACGGAGCTTTTCTCAACAAGGTACTAAACGATGTTAAAGTCAGACTGCTTTGTTTTTATACGTACAAAAAAAAGTTCAAAATTGAATGACATAGATGAGCTCAATGTATCCAAACATTTCCATAAATGGTAAAAAAATATACTTTAGTTCTAATAATGAAAATATGCATCTTTCTCTTTACTACCCTAGAGAAAAATAAGAGCAGTATTTACGAAGAAAGTCACATGAATGAGAAAAAAATTCTGGTTGGTGTTAGGCTTTATTCAAGATACTCTGTTCTCTTTAACTGAATTTCAGTCGAGTGATACTGAAATCATAGAGCAAACCAATATGTGCTTTGCATGATTCTTTATGTACTTGTGCTTAGCTAGACATAATTGTTGATAATTTTTAACAAATATCATAGCTTATTATTACTGTGTGCAACATGACACTTAAAAAAATACATTTTCTTTTTGTTTTTGTTTTTGTTTTTTTTTTCATACTAGTCTTGCATTACAGGTAAGTAGGTTGGGTATCTGCACTAAACGATCACTCGTATTTAAGTCAGTGTCGATTTTTATAAGCCAATGCGATTACTGTTCCAAAATTAAATCTAAGGACTTTTAATTTAATATTCTTGTGATGATTAGTGTGCTTAGAGAAACTTCTTAGTAAGTTTATTTAGTTCTTATGAGGACGTGTATCTAATTATCAACTAAAACGCTTATATGAATTTTTGTATTGGTCCATGCTAAAGTTATATAGGCCGTTTTAAATGCGGTGGATGTAGATGGGCCGCGGCCGTTCTTTTTTAAATTTCTACACCAGGTATCAGTGAAAGTAAGTAACGAGAGTGCTGAACCGGGGGACCCTGTTACTATCACAGTCAACGCGGATCCTTCCTCTGTGGCGCATCTAGCTGCAATAGATCAAAGCGTTCTACTGCTTAAGTCCGGGAATGATGTCACAGCTGATGATGTAAGTTCGGTTGAGCTTGAGGATTTCTGAGTTTCAATCATTCTTATTTTGTCTTTGTCATGATTTTAAAGAAGAATTTACTTCTTCGGAAATTTTCTGTGAATAAAACAAGTTGGCATGTAGGCATAATCTACGCATCAAATGTTGCAGCAAACAAAAGAGAAACATTCTACTAGTAATAGAAGGAAAAGTAGTAGTGGTAGTAGTAGTAGTAGTAGTAGTAGTAGTAGTAGTAGTAGTAGTAGTAGTAGTAGTAGTAGTAGTAGTAGTAGTAGTAGTAGTAGTAGTAGTAGTAGTAGTAGTAGTAGTAGTAGTAGTAGTAGTAGTAGTAGTAGTAGTAGTAGTAGTAGTAGTAGTAGTAGTAGTAGTAGTAGTAGTAGTAGTAGTAGTAGTAGTAGTAGTAGTAGTAGTAGTAGTAGTAGTAGTAGTAGTAGTAGTAGTAGTAGCAGTAGTAGCAGTAGTAGCAGTAGTAGCAGTAGTAGTAGTAGCAGTAGCAGCAGTAGCAGTAGTAGTAGTAGTTGTAGTCGTTGTAGTAGGAGTAAGAGTAGTAGTTGTGGGAGGAGGAGGAGCTTTACTTTTTACTTTCTTATTTAATTTTTCAGGTGTGGGAAGAGCTTGAAGATTATGACACCATCTCGCCTCAGAAGAAATTTGAGTTGAGGAGGTGGAATTTACCAGTATACAATGGAGGCAGTGATGCTAAGAAAACTTTGCATGTATTAATTTTTTTATGCCTTTTTTTTTGCCTTTTTGCCGCCAACAAACTTAATCCAATTTAATCATAGCACTGGAGTATTTCAATTAGGACTCAGCTGAAAAGTTTGGATGCGCCAGCAATATTTAAACTTAATCTAACAAAATATTGTCGCGACAAGAAAATTAAATACTTCATTTCAAATGGAAGTCTTTTTTTAAAGCAGTCTTTCGGAAATTGCCAAAGGCCATTTTGGCGGGCTGATCGCAAATTCTTTGTGTTTATGCGTATATTTGTTTTACCCTGATTGGACATTAGCCCAAGATCTATTCATAACAATAAGTTTATAAGTAACAAGTTGCATATCATATAGTGTAATAAGCTCATAAATTAAGTGTCAGTTTAACGGTTTCAACACTCACTTGTTAGTAATTACTCTCAAGAGACCATAAAAATAATTTATTGTGCAAGGTAATTATAATTTCAGATGAGAAGCAGGAAAATTTAGATCTTAGGCCTAAGGCAGACGACTGCACTGAAAAGGCATTACTCTACTGAAAAAGCATAACTCTTGTCTTTTTTTCTGCCTTTAGTGAATTATTCTGGTATGAATTGCTTCTTAAGCAAAGAAAATGTGTACCACTAAGTAAACCAGTTTCAAGAGACCCTAAATATATTTGAGAATGAACCAGTGTGACTTATTACAACGTGTGTAGAACAACAAACTGACTCTCTAGTAGAATAAGAGTAATAGAGGTTTTGATTCCATAAACTTAAGTTTCGATAATAATACGCAGACAGCTCATGAATCTATATTGCTATGCTTCCCAACTTTGAAAGATCACAAAGCCAACTGGCTCCTGTTTAGTAATATCTAATTCTTCGTTATGATGTGCAATTTTGCTTCCCAGAATTCTGGTGTGACGGTTCTAACAGACTGTTTTGTATATCAATATATTATGAGACCTCACCGTAAGTTTGTTAAATATCCTCCTGCTTTCTCGTTGTTGTTTAAATTTTACTTATGCCAGGGCGCATCACCATGCTACAGAAAAAGGGATTTTGACATGTCTATATTTATAACGAATTGCATAACAATAAAAGAAAAGCTAAAAGCGGCATAAAGGAAGCAAAAATTAAAATAAACGATTAGATTAAAAACGAGGAAATCAAACAGGGATCTGTCGAATTTATGGACTATCTGTAGAGACAATAAGATACTTGAGTATATTGATAGACATATGTGAGTATACATATTGGATTATATGGATTTAAATGGAATAAAATATAAAGAAAGGCGTTATTTATTTATAAATAAGTGTATTTGTGTGTGGGGTGGGGGAAGAGGGGCGGAAAAAAAAGACATTTGTAATAGAAAATATCTTTAAGTCAAAAATCAGATTTTATTTTCTACTTGCTCTCATGCATTGTAGTTATTTGTGTCAAGATAAACTTTTAAAATTAAAGGAATGTAGTGTGAGGCGAATTTCTAGATTTTTCATCTTAAAATATAAAGGTTAAGTAAAGATCTTGCTTCTCAAATGATCCGATTAGTATATTTTAATCGTCAGTTTGATATTATTATCTCCTTGGAAACTGTAACAGGTTGGCATTCCATGAAGATAGCGGACGATGTTCCATATGAGACCTATTTTGTGCGCCGTGACCGATCAGCTTCAGCTCTTGCAGAGCCTTTGAGGCTCCGCGAAAACTTTGTTGAGTCTTGGCTTTGGAACGAGATAACATTAGGGTAGGTATAGTCAATAAATGAGAGTTCCGATTCAAAATCTAAATAACTCTCGCACTTAACCGAGCCACCGAGGAAAACGCTTGTGCACCACTGCCGCTGATAGTACGTGAAGAGTTAATGGTTTTGTTTGCATGTTCTCTTGACTAATATGATTATAGCTGCAGGTACTTTATCACTCTTACTGCTGTCTGTTTGCTTTGATCTGAAAAACGATCATCAAATTAAACTCCAAAGTGTTTCAAAAGCTTTGATAATAATTTTGAAATAAAAAGGATAGTGAGCTCATCTTGTACAAAAAAAATCTCTTTACAAACAGTTTTAAACGAACAAAATTACTTAAAGTAGATAAAGATTTTTATGGCAGAGATATATATTAGAAAACATTATTTTTTTAGAGGTTTCCATTTTCCATAGGTATCATTTAATGAAATCTAGAATTAAAACATAAAGATAGAGGGCAGTATGCTTTACATCAGCTAACCTTTACGCCTTTAAGAATCTGGTAACCACAAAAAGATGATATTATTATTTTTTAAATCAAGCTTAACCTTTATGATTGAAATGAAATTAAAATGCTGCAGTATTTAAAATTTCCTATGCAGCAGAGACAATGACTTTTATTGTGCTCCCTAAAAAGACGTGTTAAAGAAAGTCGATGGATTCAGAGCGCCAGTTGTGGCTTCAATGCCATTATCAGGATCACCACTAGTTTCCAATTTGAAAGCACCAGCCTTCACTCTCTCACTGTTTACTTGGCTCTCTACCTGCCTTAAACAGTTGGGCTCTTGAAAGGAGCAGCCTTCATTTGTTCACTATTTACTTGGCTTTCTACCTGCCTTAAAACAGTTGGGTTCTTGAAAGGAGCAGCCTTCACTCGTTCACTGTTTACTTGGCTTTCTACTTACCTTAAACAGTTGGGTTCTTGAAAGGAGCAGCCTTCACTCGTTCACTGTTTACTTGGCTTTCTACCTGCCTTAAACAGTTGGGTTCTTGAAAGGAGCAGCCTTCACTCGCTCACTGTTTACTTGGCTTTCTACCTGCCTTAAACAGTTGGGTTCTTGAAAGGAGCAGCCTTCACTCGCTCACTGTTTACTTGGCTCTCTACCTGCCTTAAAACAGTTGGGCTCTTAAAACGACCAGCCTTCACTCGCTCACTGTTTACTTGGCTCTCTACCTGCCTTAAATAGTTGAACTCTTGAAAGGAGCAGCCTTCACTCGCTCACTGTTTATTTGGCTCTCTACCTGCCTTAAGCATTTGGGCAGTTGAAAGGAGTAGCCTCCACTCGCTCACTGTTTACTTGGCTCTCTACCTGCCTTAAAAAGTTGGGCTCTTGAAAGGAGCAGCCTTCACTCGCTCACTGTTTACTTGGGTTTCTACTTGCCTTAAACAGTTGGGCTCTTGAAAGGACCAGCCTTTACTCACTCACTGTTTACTAGGCTCTCTACCTGCCTTAAACAATTGGGCTCTTGAAAGGAGCAGTCTTCACTCGCTCACTGTTTACTTGGGTTTCTACTTGCCTTAAACAGTTGGGCTCTTGAAAGGACCAGCTTTCACTCACTCACTGTTTACTAGGCTCTCTACCTGCCTTAAACAGTTGTGCTCTTGAAAGAAGCAGCCTTCACTTGCTCACTGTTTACTTGGCTCTCTACCTGCCTTAAACAGTTGGGCTCTTGAAAGGACCAGTTCACTCTCTCACTCACTGTTTACTAGGCTCTCTACCTGCCTTAAACAGTTGTGCTCTTGAAAGAAGCAGCCTTCACTTGCTCACTGTTTACTTGGCTCTCTACCTGCCTTAAACAGTTGGGCTCTTGAAAGGACCAGTTCACTCTCTCACTCACTGTTTACTTGGCTCTCTACCTGCCTTAAAAAGTTGGGCTCTTGAAAGGAGCAGCCTTCACTCGTTCACTGTTTACTTGGCTCTCTTCTTGCCTTAAACAGTTGGGCTCTTGAAAGGAGCAGCCTTCACTCGCTCACTGTTTACTTGGCTCTCTACCTGCCTTAAACAGTTGGGCTCTTGAAAGCAGCAGCCTTCACTCGTTCACTGTTTACTTGACTCTCTACTTGCCTTAAACAGTTGGGCTCTTGAAAGGAGCAGCCTTCACTCGCTCACTGTTTACTTGGCTCTCTACCTGCCTTAAACAGTTGGACTCTTTAAAGGACCAGCCTTCACTCGTTCACTGTTTACTTGGCTCTCTGCTTGCCTTAAACAGTTGGGCTCTTGAAAGGAGTAACCTTCACTCGCTCGCTGTTTACTTGGCTATATGTCTTAAACAGTTGGGCTCTTGAGAGGACCAGCCTTCACTCGCTCACTGTTTACTTGGCTCTCTACCTGCCTTATTCAGTTGGGCTCTTGAAAGGAGCAGCCTTCACTCGCTCACTGTGTACTTGGCTCTGTACCTGCCTTAAACAGTTGAGCTCTTGAAAGGAGCAGTCTTCACTCGCTCACTGTTTACTTGGCTTTCTACTTGCCTTAAACAGTTGGGCTCTTGAAAGGAGCAGCCTTCACTCACTCACTGTTTACTTGGCTCTCTACCTGCCTTAAATAGTTGAACTCTTGAAAGGAGCAGCCTTCACTCGCTCACTGTTTATTTGGCTCTCTACCTGCCTTAAGCATTTGGGCAGTTGAAAGGAGTAGCCTCCACTCGCTCACTGTTTACTTGGCTCTCTACCTGCCTTAAAAAGTTGGGCTCTTGAAAGGAGCAGCCTTCACTCGTTCACTGTTTACTTGGCTCTCTACTTGCCTTAAACAGTTGGGCTCTTGAAAGGAGCAGCCTTCACTCGCTCACTGTTTACTTGGCTCTCTACCTGCCTTAAACAGTTGGGCTCTTGAAAACAGCAGCCTTCACTCGTTCACTGTTTACTTGACTCTCTACTTGCCTTAAACAGTTGGGCTCTTGAAAGGAGCAGCCTTCACTCGCTCACTGTTTACTTTGCTCTCTACCTGCCTTAAACAGTTGGACTCTTTAAAGGACCAGCGTTCACTCGTTCACTGTTTACTTGGCTCTCCACCTGCCTTAAAACGGTTGGGCTCTTGTAAGGACCAGCCTTCACTCGCTCACTGTTTACTTGGCTCTCTACCTGCCTTAAACAGTTGGGCTCTTGAAAGGAGCAGCCTTCACTCGCTCACTGTTTACTTGGCTCTCTACCTGCCTTAAAACGGTTGGGCTCTTGAAAGGAGCAGTCTTCACTCACTCACTGTTTACTTGGCTCTCTACCTGCCTTCAACCGTTGAGCTCTTGAACGGAGAAGCCTTCATTTGCTCACTGTTTACTTGACTCTCTACCTGCCTTAAATAGTTGGGCTCTTGAAAGTACCAGCTTTCACTCGTTCACTGTTTACTTGGCTTTCTACCTGCCTTAAACAGTTGGGCTCTTGAAAGGAGCATCCTTTACTAGCTCACTGTTTACTTGGCTTTCTACTTCCCTTAAACAGTTGGGCTCTTGAAAGGACCAGCCTTCACTCACTCACTGTTTACTAGGCTCTCTACCTGCCTCAAACAGTTGGGCTCTTGAAAGGAGCAGTCTTCACTCGCTCACTGTTTACTTGGTTTTCTACTTGCCTTAAACAGGTGGGCTCTTGAAAGGACCAGCTTTCACTCACTCACTGTTTACTAGGCTCTCTACCTGCCTTAAACAGTTGTGCTCTTGAAAGAAGCAGCCTTCACTTGCTCACTGTTTACTTGGCTCTCTACCTGCCTTAAACAGTTGGGCTCTTGAAAGGACCAGTTCACTCTCTCACTCACTGTTTACTAGGCTCTCTACCTGCCTTAAACAGTTGTGCTCTTGAAAGAAGCAGCCTTCACTTGCTCACTGTTTACTTGGCTCTCTACCTGCCTTAAACAGTTGGGCTCTTGAAAGGACCAGTTCACTCTCTCACTCACTGTTTACTTGGCTCTCTACCTGCCTTAAAAAGTTGGGCTCTTGAAAGGAGCAGCCTTCACTCGTTCACTGTTTACTTGGCTCTCTTCTTGCCTTAAACAGTTGGGCTCTTGAAAGGAGCAGCCTTCACTCGCTCACTGTTTACTTGGCTCTCTACCTGCCTTAAACAGTTGGGCTCTTGAAAGCAGCAGCCTTCACTCGTTCACTGTTTACTTGACTCTCTACTTGCCTTAAACAGTTGGGCTCTTGAAAGGAGCAGCCTTCACTCGCTCACTGTTTACTTGGCTCTCTACCTGCCTTAAACAGTTGGACTCTTTAAAGGACCAGCCTTCACTCGTTCACTGTTTACTTGGCTCTCTGCTTGCCTTAAACAGTTGGGCTCTTGAAAGGAGTAACCTTCACTCGCTCGCTGTTTACTTGGCTATATGTCTTAAACAGTTGGGCTCTTGAGAGGACCAGCCTTCACTCGCTCACTGTTTACTTGGCTCTCTACCTGCCTTATTCAGTTGGGCTCTTGAAAGGAGCAGCCTTCACTCGCTCACTGTGTACTTGGCTCTGTACCTGCCTTAAACAGTTGAGCTCTTGAAAGGAGCAGTCTTCACTCGCTCACTGTTTACTTGGCTTTCTACTTGCCTTAAACAGTTGGGATCTTGAAAGGAGCAGCCTTCACTCACTCACTGTTTACTTGGCTCTCTACCTGCCTTAAATAGTTGAACTCTTGAAAGGAGCAGCCTTCACTCGCTCACTGTTTATTTGGCTCTCTACCTGCCTTAAGCATTTGGGCAGTTGAAAGGAGTAGCGTCCACTCGCTCACTGTTTACTTGGCTCTCTACCTGCCTTAAAAAGTTGGGCTCTTGAAAGGAGCAGCCTTCACTCGTTCACTGTTTACTTGGCTCTCTACTTGCCTTAAACAGTTGGGCTCTTGAAAGGAGCAGCCTTCACTCGCTCACTGTTTACTTGGCTCTCTACCTGCCTTAAACAGTTGGGCTCTTGAAAGCAGCAGCCTTCACTCGTTCACTGTTTACTTGACTCTCTACTTGCCTTAAACAGTTGGACTCTTGAAAGGAGCAGCCTTCACTCGCTCACTGTTAATTGGCTCTCTACCTGCCTTAAACAGTTGGACTCTTTAAAGGACCAGCCTTCACTCGTTCACTGTTTACTTGGCTCTCCACCTGCCTTAAAACGGTTGGGCTCTTGTAAGGACCAGCCTTCACTCACTCACTGTTTACTTGGCTCTCTACCTGCCTTAAAAAGTTGTGCTCTTGAAAGGAGCAGCCTTCATTCGCTCACTGTTTACTTGAGTCTCTACTTGCCTTAAACAGTTGAGCATTTGAAAGGAGCAGCCTTCTCTCGCTCACTGTTTACTTGGCTCTCTACCTGCCTTAAACAGTTGGGCTCTTGAAAGCAGCAGCCTTCACTCGTTCACTGTTTACTTGGCTCTCTACTTGCCTTAAACAGTTGGGCTCTTGAAAGGAGCAGCCTTCACTCGCTCACTGTTTACTTGGCTCTCTACCTGCCTTAAACAGTTGGACTCTTTAAAGGACCAGCCTTCACTCGTTCACTGTTTACTTGGCTCTCTGCTTGCCTTAAACAGTTGGGCTCTTGAAAGGAGTAACCTTCACTCGCTCACTGTTTACTTGGCTATATGTCTTAAACAGTTGGGCTCTTGAAAGGAGCAGCCTTCACTCGCTTACTGTTTACTTGGCTCTCTTCCTGCCTTCAACAGTTGGGCTCTTGAAAGGACCAGGCTTCACTCGCTCACTGTTTTCTTGGCTCTCTACCTGCCTTAAACAGTTGGGCTCTTGATGGGAACAGCCTTCACTCGCTCACTGTTTACTTGGCTCTCTACCTGCCTTAAAAAGTTGGGCTCTTGAAAGGAGCAGCCTTCACTCGTTCACTGTTTACTTGGCTCTCTACTTGCCTTAAACAATTGGGCTCTTGAAAGGACCAGCGTTTACTCGTTCACTGTTTACTTGGCTTTCTACCTGCCTTAAACAGTTGGGCTCTTGAAAGGAGCAGCCTTCACTCGCTCACTGTTTACTTGGCTCTCTACCTGCCTTAAACAGTTGGGCTCTTGAAAGGAGCAGCCTTCACTCGCTCACTGTTTACTTGGCTCTCTACCTGCCTTAAACAGTTGGGCTCTTGAAAGGAGCAGCCTTCACTCGCTCACTGTTTACTTGGCTCTCTACCTGCCTTAAACAGTTGGGCTCTTGAAAGGAGCAGCCTTCACTCGCTCACTGTTTACTTGGCTCTCTACCTGCCTTAAACAGTTGGGCTCTTGAAAGGACCAGCCTTCACTCGCTCACTGTTTACTTGGCTCTCTACCTGCCTTAAACAGTTGGGCTCTTGAAAGGAGCAGCCTTCACTCGCTCACTGTTTACTTGGCTCTCTACCTGCCTTAAACAGTTGGGCTCTTGAAAGGACCAGCCTTCACTCGTTCACTGTTTACTTGGCTCTCTACCTGCCTTAAACAGTTGGGCTCTTGAAAGGACCAGCCTTCACTCGCTCACTGTTTACTTGGCTCTCTACCTGCCTTATTCAGTTGGGCTCTTGAAAGGAGCAGCCTTCACTCGCTCACTGTGTACTTGGCTCTGTACCTGCCTTAAACAGTTGAGCTCTAGAAAGGAGCAGTCTTCACTCGCTCACTGTTTACTTGGCTTTCTACTTGCCTTAAACAGTTGGGCTCTTGAAAGGAGCAGCCTTCACTCACTCACTGTTTACTTGGCTCTCTACCTGCCTTAAATAGTTGAACTCTTGAAAGGAGCAGCCTTCACTCGCTCACTGTTTACTTGGCTCTCTACCTGCCTTAAACAGTTGGACTCTTTAAAGGACCAGCCTTCACTCGTTCACTGTTTACTTGGCTCTCTACTTGCCTTAAACAGTTGGGCTCTTGAAAGGAGTAACCTTCACTCGCTCACTGTTTACTTGGCTATATGTCTTAAACAGTTGGGCTCTTGAAAGGAGCAGCCTTCACTCGCTTACTGTTTACTTGGCTCTCTTCCTGCCTTCAACAGTTGGGCTCTTGAATGGAGCAGTCTTCACTCACTCACTGTTTACTTGGCTATCTACCTGCCTTAAGACAGTTGGGCTCTTGAAAGGACCAGCCTTCACTCGCTCACTGTTTACTTGGCTCTCTACCTGCCTTAAAACGGTTGGGCTCTTGAAAGGAGCAGTCTTCACTCACTCACTGTTTACTTGGCTTTCTACTTGCCTTAAACAATTGGTCTCTTGAAAGGACCAGCCTTCACTCACTCAATGTTTTCTTGGCTCTCTCCCTGCCTTAAACAGTTGTGCTCTTGAGAGGACCAGCCTTCACTCGCTCACTGTTTACTTGGCTCTCTACCTGCCTTATTCAGTTGGGCTCTTGAAAGGAGCAGCCTTCACTCGCTCACTGTGTACTTGGCTCTGTACCTGCCTTAAACAGTTGGGCTCTTGAAAGGAGCAGTCTTCACTCGCTCACTGTTTACTTGGCTTTCTACTTGCCTTAAACAGTTGGGCTCTTGAAAGGAGCAGCCTTCACTCACTCACTGTTTACTTGGCTCTCTACCTGCCTTAAATAGTTGAACTCTTGAAAGGAGCAGCCTTCACTCGCTCACTGTTTATTTGGCTCTCTACCTGCCTTAAGCATTTGGGCAGTTGAAAGGAGTAGCCTCCACTCGCTCACTGTTTACTTGGCTCTCTACCTGCCTTAAACAGTTGGGCTCTTGAAAGGACCTGCCTTCACTCGCTCACTGTTTACTTGGCTCTCTACCTGCCTTAAACAGTTGGGCTCTTGAAAGAACCAGCCTTCACGCGCTCACTGTTTACTTGGCTCTCTACCTGCCTTAAACAGTTGGACTCTTGAAAGGACCAGCCTTCACTCGTTCACTGTTTACTTGGCTCGCTACTTGCCTTAGACAGTTGGGCTCTTGAAAGGAGCAGCCTGCACTCACTCACTGTTTACTTGACTCTCTACCTGTCTTAAACAGTTTAGCTCTGTTCACTACCTCTTTGTGGAAATGCGATTAAGTTTGATGTTAACATTTCTTGGTGTTAAACTTGTATTTATACTATTATTTTACCGGATTGTTTAGTATGCAACTTTTTATATAACTCTAGTGTTGGTTCAATCTTCAGCACACATACACACACACACATATATACATTGAACACTCATAAGTATATGGAGACTCGAAACTGCTATTCATGGAGATTATGAAAAGTTTGTTCAAAAAATTTTTATCAAACAACAGCTTACTTTCCTCTTCATGTCCATAACTCACTATGAAAGTTAGTCTTTCATGCAGCAACCAATGTAAGATTTCGTTCATGTGCCAACAATAATAAAACACTTCTTACGCACTACGAATAACAGCAAAAACGCTATTTCCCTTAGGCAACAAGTGGGACATATCTTGCATTTGTCTGTAGACAAAGTATTTAACAACTGGTATTGTCTTTCTTGTGTAAGCGATACAACTTTAAAAAAAAAAGCTGCGACCTCTGAAAAACCAACTTGTGAGAAATTAAATGGCTCATATAGTCGTGAAAATTAACATAACAATAGCAGAGAAGTTACAGTAAAATGTTCTATATCATCAAAGGATTTGTCTTTTGTCTGAGATACAAATAGTTTTTTCTAGAAGCAAATAAAAAGGACAATTGTGTTGCTACAAATAAACTTTACATAGTGCAGAGTGGAAAAATTAATGATAGGAACAGAACGGTTTCAAAGAATAACCTTCATCCAGTTTAAAAACATTGGTCTACTTTTTGCCTTGGATAGTTCAATACCAGGCGTCATATTTTTTTAAATCTCCAACAGTGTTTTTTTTTAAGCATGAAACTTTTACTTTTGTTTTAAAAACACATTTGGATAGTACATGAAAAGATCGCTCTTTGCTGAAGATTCATTACCTACTTTAATAATCTGTATTTAAACACTTACATTGATGCTTTCTGTATAGGTGGTAGCTGAGAGAATTTTTGCGGGTATAAGTGCTCGACAACTAGACTTCTATAGCCTTGAAGGGTCAATCATTAATCGGAGTGATTTCTCTGAAGTGATTCCTTGGATTCTCCCATTGGGCAGTCATCCTCAGAAGGTTGCTTGAAATAGTTATGCTTACTTTAGACGAATTCTGTCAACTCCTTCTTTATTTTGATTTATTGTTTGTTAGGAAAAACTTACAACAAATTGGATTCTGGAAAAAATTATTATATTAAAACAAATGAGCACAATGTTTAAGAGTACTGAGGAGTGGGAGACATGAACTAGACATTGGTAGAGGAAGATAAAAACAAGATGAAATTAAGATTGAGAGAGGATGAGAGGGAGACATGAACTAGAGAGAGTGAGAGAAAAGGATGGGAAGGATTTAAAAAAAAAAAGTTTTGTTTTCAAATTGTGTATCTGTTTGGACCAAATACTTAAAATAGTAATGCAAACTATTTTTCAGACTTTTATATTCGGTAATTGCTTTTAATAATCTTACAAAGATTGTTGTGCTGCCTGCATTTACTAAAGTCTGCTCTTAATGTTTCTGCTTTATACTTTGCTTCTTCCATCACCAATTTTAATCATGACTATGAAAGCTCTTTTCAATTTTTCATTTTGTAATTGGGCCTTATAAATGGACATGTTAATTTGTTGTGCTTTTATTTGGTAACATTTGATCACGCATATAAACTTAAATGTTTAATCATCATAGATCATCGTTGTGAGCCTTTTTCTGTAGATAAAAACATATAAATTTATTTCTTCCTTTCGAATAATGAAAGCGTTCTTTTCGCTACTTTGAGCCTTTAAGTTATAAAGGTGAAATAATACTTATTATTATATTTAAAAACTAAAAAGAGTGCAACTTGGATTTTTTTTATGAAATAATGATAGCAGTATCGCATACAACCTGAATATTAGAAGTTATATCATTTTTTTTCGTATTGAAATCTTATTCTTTACATTTTCTTTCTTTGAAACCAATTAGACTTTTTAAAAAGTTAATTTTAAAAAATCCAATCAAAATGAGCATCCATTAGAACTGAGGCAACGCCCATTTTCTTTTCATCAATAGCCTCGAATTGGTTGTAACTTCGAATTGTGTAAATTTATCATGTGATCTTCCATCGCTGTTTAGGGAGCAACTTATGATAATGCAATCTCTACTCAAGAGCCTTGAGCATTAATTCGCTTTAAAATAACGGGAAAACTGATAGGAATTTTGTAACACTGAAGAGAAAAAAACGCCTGGGAAATAATCCAGCCAATCTATTGCAGGGCAAATGGTACAGCCACCACCACAGCCACTATTCCCGACACTATCACCTCCTGGGTTGTGAGTGCTTTTGCCACCAACCAAGTGTCCGGTTTCGGAATAGCTCCAACCCAAGCCAAGGTAGAACAGCTTTGATAAGCGGTTAATGTCCCTTAGCATACAAAGGGTTCTTTAAGTTCCGAAGTACTACGGACTAGGACGCCAGCATGTTATTGTTAATATTCTTATTTCTTTTTGGAATCAAAATGATTTGAGTATAAAAGGTGAAATCTGTTAGTTTTGAAGTCCCAGAAAGCAGAGGTGTTGTTGCTAGGAATTTTTGGGAATTCCACTACTTTTCTTCACAGCCAAACGATTGCAGATTTCTAATCCGTAAAAATTTGAATATATAGTTATAAAATACGCACTTTACTACTATCTTAGCAGGTAAAAATGTGATTTTGTTGAACCTGAAACGTAAATGGGCAAATTATTTTGTACTGCATATAAGACAATTTGTCCTCAATCATCTTTTGATACAACTGTTCATCTTATACTTTGTGTTTCACCAGCTGACAGTGTTCAAACCATTCTTCGTAAGTTTGAATCTGCCTTACTCTGTGACACGTGGCGAGCAACTGGCCTTGCAGGCAAATGTCTTCAATTATCTCCAGCAAAACGTCACGGTAAAAAAAAATTTTACTTTTATAATTTCCCTTCGCATGCAATACACTTAAGACTGTATTTCATCCATAGATGTTCAGTCTTTAAATTTAATCGTCTTCCTTCCAAGTCCTGCAATATTAGCAATTGCAATGGGGATTAACAGCTTCAGAATCCAAAAATGCCGAATCACAGTCTGATACATTAACAATCCGTTGTATCATGCCTCTGTAAATTTAAAAAGCTGTACATGATTGGCACTCTTTATTCTTGTTGTATGACAGAGTTAGTAGTAATCAATACCTTATTGATACATCTGTGAATATATGCTTTGTTCAGATAGCATGATAATTTAAGTTATACATAAATGTCCGACCCAGATAGATCTCCGGGCTTCTTTTATTTTTGGGGTTGAGCGTAGGGGAGGTCATTTTGCGGCGAATAAGCAAATTTGTGTTATCTTTGTGAAATGTTATATTTTAAGTTTAAAAAGTCAAAATCAATGTTTAATAGTTACATTGAAGTTTTGCATAAACTGTGTGAACTATCTTCTTATAGAATGCATTATTGCTGTTTTATTTGTTTGGTCCATGACATACCCATGATGTTACGCTTTTTTATGTAGAGTATTTGCATTGGAAAGTAAGCTAAATTCACTTACCGACAAAGTGGAGTCCGAATCCTCAAAGAAGGTCCATGCATATATTAGTGTGGATGTTACAGCCTGAGGGGCACTGACTCTCCCAAACACATGAAAATAATAGCTATAAAGAGTGATGTTTGAAGCAAGTCTCGTTTAAAATCGTACTTCATTCTACATTCTACTTTCTTTTTTTCTGTTTTCCCTTGTCAGCTATATTTTTCGCTTTTTCAATGGTACACTGTTGTGTTTTGTTTTTTGTTTACCATGATAGGTTCGAGTAACCCTAGCTATGTCTGCTGACTTCGTCAACATTTTCATTGACGATAACGGCCTGGAAACATATAGTCAAGAGGAAGTTTTTCAAGATGTTATGGTAAAGATTCAATTCCTTGATTTGCTTTCAATAAAAATTTTAGCCGGCGAGGTTTTTTAACTTAACATTAGGAACAATAGATCGCAAAAAAATATCATATCGCTCAGAGACAAGGGCTTACAGTAAAAATGCATAAGCGAAATATTATTATTATCAATATGGGCATAATGTAATACGTTGTGATTTTTTATGGTACGGGAGACTAAAAACTTCCAATATTTCGGTTGAAAAAATGTTGTTAAGGCTGTGAATCAGAATATCAGAAAAATATCTGAGAAACTGCTGAAACTATAGTTCTGTTAGATATGAAAAACAATATAATCATACTCATTTCTTTTTGGATCAAATTACTTTAAAGAGGACAGAAAATATGGTAAACATTCATCACAAACTCTAAAAGTTTAGAAGAATGTCATTTTGGGTGGATAAAATTGGATTGTTTGTCTCTATATTTCACTTGTTGGGTAGCTGTAAATCATCTATAATTTTGATCCCTTTATGTTTTGAAAATAGGTTGTGGCCGGAGATGCCAAGTCTGTGTACTTCCCTATCATACCGTCACAGGTAGGTCGCATCAGCCTGGAGGTGAAGGCTCAGACCACCATTGCAGCGGATGCTGTCAGAAGACAGTTATTAGTGGAGGTAAGGATTTTTGGACTTACACAAGAGATTGATTGATTGAATTTTGTCTATGTACAGTGCGAAACCTATAAGGAGACAGTAATCTTGTTTTGCTTTTCTAATCTTTTAAGGTACTGCTAACTTTATTTTATGAAAGTCTCGATGCAAAGTTCCCGAAGAATAAAATCCCTCAGAAATATATGGGCTTATTTAACTAAGTTGAAAATTTAAGACTGTTTATTAAGTCACTGTGCTAATAAAAGAAATGTGAACTCAAAGCTTCTCTTTTTTTCCCCTTTTTGTTTTAGTATGTGACTTTGTTTAGTGCAGTTGTTTGTATGAATGAATAATGTTTTGAGACATGAAGCCGAGAAATCATTTGCAACAATAGGTGTACATCAGGTGTGATTTCCAACAATTTTTAAAGTTATTAGCTTGTCTTACATTGATGCAGTTGTTGTTATTTTTGTATTGGTTCAAGAACAAGCTTGTGGATGCAACTCACTACCCTGCTTCTACTCTTCCTTTTCCCCACAGATATGCACACCCACACATCATCAGATTTAATCTTACTCCCAGTCAATTTCGAAGCATGGAAATCTCATAAATGCTGGACAACCTGTTCTCTCTCTCTCTCTCTCTCTCTCTCTCTCTCTCTCTCTCTCTCTCTCTCTCTCTCTCTCTCTCTCTCTCTCTCTCTCTCTCTCTCTCTCTCTCTCTCTCTCTCTCTCTCTCTCTCTCTCTCTCTCTCTCTCTCTCTCTCTCTCTCTCTCTCTCTCTCTCTCTCCTCTCTCTCTCTTTCTGTTATATTGTTCGACACAAACCAAGCCGATTTTGTTATTAGAATACAATGTCCTTGCTCTCAATGAACAGACAGCCAACATACTCCTGAATTTTTTATTATTACTTTTTTTTCTCTCACTGATCTTGTTCGAATATTAATCCAGGCTGAAGGTGTCCCTAAGGAATACAATGTCCCTGTTCTCATTGACCTGGCGGAGGGCCGAACGAGTTTCACAAAGACCGTGAACTTAACCCTGCCAGTCACGACTGTGGCAGGATCAGAACTGGTCAGAGTTTCCGCTGTTGGTGGGTAACATGGAACAACATGGAACTTTCTTACAAAAATACATTACGGTTCTATTAAGTTGGCATGTGCAGTTTTTTTGTATCCGCAAATTACAGATTCGTTTTAAGTGAATCTTTTCTAAAATTATTGAGCCGTTTGAAAGGTACATCTTGTATACCTTTTTTGATACAATTCATTTGTTTTTATAAACTGTGCTACAAAATTATACCCTTTTGCAAATGATAAATAGATCTAGTTTTAGTGAGAGACTGCATATTCTGAAACAAAAACAAATGTTTATCTATTTTTATATACTTTTGTACTTTAAGGCGATCTAATGGGTCCAACTATTGCTGGTCTTGACTCACTCTTAAGCATGCCTACTGGCTGTGGAGAGCAGACAATGCTTGGTCTTGCCCCGGATGTCTATGTCACTGATTACCTCAAGTCCGTCCATCAGTTGACCCCAGATATTGAGTCGAAGGCTTTGGGTTTTATGGAAAACGGTGAGAAAAATTTTATTCTGACTGTACAGGCAAGGGAATTTATCGCCTATTTATCAGATAAATATATTTTAGGTGTTTATATTTTTAGCGCTCTTAAACGATACCTTTTCAGATAAGAGGCAAATGAGCCTCCTCAACATAACTGACATTACACCCGGTCACAAAAAAATAGTTACTGTAAATACTTGAATTATTACAGTAAGTAAAACATGGCTATGTGTCTGTTTTGTGTTTTGTGTTTTCTACTACCTTCGGCTGCTGCCATATCGAGTGGAATCAACTTGATAAGTAGAATGACAGGTAAGAAAGATTGGTACCAAAACTGGCAAAGCTTTTCCACACTTATGTATTTTCCACCCTTTAGGTGCTTTGTAGTTTGGGATTGAAAAGGTTTCATAAGTCTTTTTTCTTGTTCTGTAACATATTTAAAAAAATATGATTACTTAACTGGTAAAGCAATTGTTGAAAATATATCGATTTAAAAAAGTGTTATCGGATGGAACTGCACTAAAGAAGCATTGATCTTCATTTTTTTTATTCCTATAAACAGACTGGCTACAAAAATGTTATTTCTTTCAAACACCCTAATTAGCACAGTTTACCTTAGAAGAAACATCTCTACATGATTTGCTTTTATATCGCAGTCAATCGTAAGTTCACATCTGTTTACATCAACTCCATTTTCCTTTAATGTGGTGATACTCTTCGCATACCAGGGTATCAGCGTGAACTGACCTTCAAGCACAAAGATGGTTCTTTTAGTGCATTTGGACATCGAGATTCCTCTGGAAGCATGTGGTGAGTTTGAATGTACTATACACTTTGGGTTTCGACCCCTAAGTTGTCCCAAACTACACTACAAAGGAAACTCCTATGTTGGAACTTCGACCTCGAGCTTAGTAAAACATCGAAAACCTCAGATGTGTAGCAAACGAGCTCGCCCTGAAATCTGCAGAAGAAACATTCAGACACGCACTAAAACTGGCACCGACAACATAAAGTTTCACCTACTATGTACTGGCATAGTTAATCAGAGCCTGAGGATGAGCAGTACCGGTGCTTAATCATTAACAGTTTGATGTAGTTAAGACCATAATTATTGAAATATATAATAGATTTCGGCAAGGACACGGTAGCTTGTAGCACTTATCCAATCAATAAGAAATGTAAGATAAAACTTTGGGTTTTTTCGTTCAATTGAATTATTAACATATCATCCGACTGTGTCAAGATAGAAGTCTGAACTGGGAATGTAAGCTCTTCGCCTCCTCAACGCCTCTGTGAGCTCTCTTCACAACCTCGTCACGGGTAAGTCAATATTATTGTCCAAGATTTAGCAGTCCAAACGCCACACAGCGCACCCTCCCCCCTCCCCCAAAGACTGACACCATAGGAATCACTGGTATCGCATAGGTGGTCGAATAGTACGGCCTGTTCGCGATGACGTCTGAACAGCAGGGTCTGACATGGCTTACTGATGCTTAGAGGTGGTGCTTGAGTCTGATCGATGACTGCGCGAGATATGACTCTGTTTGGCTGGAGGGTGACCATGTGGAGGAGGTTTAGCCAGCATGACTGGTTTAAATGGATCCCTGGCTTGATGCGATCTACTGAGATACTTTCAGCGCGACCGCCAATGTCTGTGAGGCAAGTTTTGTTCCCTGGAGTCAGAACTGCGTAAGGACCCGAATAAGGCCTCTTTAGCGGACCTTTAGTGCGATCTCGTCGCACGTATATGTATACATGCTTTGCGGCTGACAAAGATGGGGACAGCAGAAGTGTGATGGGAGGCTGGACGAGGTGCATGAAGCGGGATGTTTAACCCGAAATTCAGCAGTAAGTCATTCATAGATTTTGCAGATTCAGGTGGAGTTACTTCGCCTGGGATTGTCAAAGGTTCACCGTAAACAAGCTCTGCTGAGGAATAACCTCTTCTGTGCCCGAGAAGTACCCAAGGTAGTTATTCTACCATATTTGGACCGGTGAGACGGGCTTTTAGGACAGTCTTGAGAGTTCGATGGAAAGGTTCGATCATCCTATTTGCCTGAGGATGATAAGCAGATTTATGGTGAAGCTTGATTCCGAGGCGAGCCGCCATCTCACTCCATAACGATGATGTGAACTATGACCCGCGATCTGACGAAATATCTCCACGGACACCGAAACGAGCAATCCAGCCAGTAATGAGAGCATGCACACACTCGGGTGTTGTAATGCCTCGTTGAGGAAAAGCTTCTGGCCAGCGTGTGTTACGGTCGATAATCGTCAGGATATATGTGAAGCTAGAAGTTCTTAGGTCCAGAGAAATTTTCTAGTAGAGCTTTTGTGTATTTTCGTGCTTTTGAACTTTGGCAATGGTGACATTCTTTTATCCACCTACTGACCTTCTTCCGCATCCCGTGCCAAACAAATTTGTCCGAGACCATTTTGACTGTGGCTTTGACTCCTGGATGTGAGAGATTGTGGACAACGTCGAACACTGTGCGTCTGAAATCAGGAAGTACAATCGGACGTGGACGGCCTGTTGAAAGGTCACACACAAGATCTGGTCTTGTTCGTTCAATCTTGTATTGGTAATCTCTAGGCAAGTGGAGGCTGTCTTGTAATCTTGTACGTCAATACTAGCAGCTCGGGCTCTAGCCACTGTTGTGTAATCTATGCCTAAGGAAACTGCGTTGGTTGTTCAGGAACGAGACAGACAGTCGGCAACAATGTTGCTTTTATCAGAGACATGTGCTATGTTGGTGCTGAAGTCGGAAATAGCAGAGAGATGTATTTGTTGTCGTGCTGACCATAGTTCTGTTGTTTTTGCTATGGCGTGCACTAGTGGGTTATGGTCTGTGTAAATGGTGAAGTTACGTTCTTCAAGCACGAAACGGAAGTGATGAAATGCCAATACTCCAAGTAATTCTCGATCAAAAGGACTGTATTTTGTTTCTGCTTTTCGTGGTTGGCTGAAAAAGGCTAAAGAAGTAAGAGCTAAAAGGCAGCCAGTGCAAGTCTGAAGCAGCATTGCTGTATTAGCCAAAGCAGTTTTACCGTTTAGGAAAGCCTGTTTCGTCTCTTGTGATCACACTAGCTCTTGTCGAGGCTTGGATGGCTTTAGTGCCCTGTAAAGAGGACTGAGGGTGGCAGCAATGTTAGGCAAAAAACGGTGGTAAAAGTTAATCATACCTAAAAACTCTTGCAGTCCTTTCACAGTTGATGGTTGAGGGAATGTTTGGATGACTTTAACCTTGGCTTGTGTTGGACTAGATCCTTTCTTTGATACTTGGTGCGCCAAGAATTTCAGGGAAGAGACACCGAAAAGACATTTTTCAAGGCGAATTACAAGTCCATGATCTGTCAAACGTCTAAACACAGCTTTTAAGTCATCCAGATGTTCTTTTTCTGTCGAACTTGCGATGAGGATTTCATCAAGATAAACTAAAGCTGAATCAACATTCTGAAGGACAGAATCCATAAGTTTTTGAAACGTTTGGGCAGCACTTTTTAAGCCGAAAGGCATCCGCAAGAATTTTCACAGTGAAACGGAATGATCACTGCTGGCTTAGGAATGTCTTCAGGGGCGACTGGAATCTGGTGACAGCCCCGAAATAGGTCGATTTTCGAGAAGATGGTCTTTCCTTTCAGGTGGGCTGAGAAGTCATGGATATGGGGAATGGGGTACCGATCTGGCGCGGTGACATAGTTTAATTTTCTGTAGTCGCCGCATGGGCGCCAGCCGCCGTTTGGTTTGGATACCATATGGAGAGGAGATGCCCAAGGGCTACTTGATTTCCAAATAATGCCTATCTTTTCCATCTCAGAAAACTCCTTCTTGTCTATTGCTAACTTGTCTGGAGCAAGCAGACGAGCTCGGGCGGTCTTTAGTCGGGTTGAAGTGGTGTACACTGTGTTAACCTCCGCAGTTGAAAATGTTGGTTTCAGCACATCCGAGAATTCATTAAGGAGCTTTCGGAACTTATTACTTGAAGGCTCGACAAGCGCAAGGTTGGTTGGTATAACATAGCAGGGAATGCCTGAAAATGTGTTTGCTTCTATTAGGCGACGGTTCCTCATGTTGACAAGCAAGCTGTGTGTTCGTAAAACATCAGCGCCAAGGAGCGGGCAGCTGACATCTGCTGCGATGAGCCGAGCTTGGAAATTGCGTTAACTATAACGAAGACAAACGACGTGAGTATCGTAAGCCGTTATGATAGAAACATTGGCAGTTTGTAAAGGTGGTCCTCTGAATCCTGTTTTCTTGTTTAGTTTAGACGTTGGAGTAACAGAAACTTGAGCTCTTGTGTCAACTAGAAAGTACCTTTCAGAAATGCTGTCTGTAACAAAAAGCTGCGTATGTTTGTGGTTTTCTGAAGTTGAAACGGCACGCTTTGGCGTTTCTCTGCCTTTCATTATGTATAAAATTTGAATAGTGTTTGCAGGTGCGGTCATAGCGTTGTGCTTTCGACCCAAATTGTCTGTAATACCAACAAACTGTGTTCACCTCAGTTGATACGCTGAAGTTGCTCTAGACAAAGTGAAGCTAGAATTCTGTCTGCTTCAAGCGACAATATTCTTAAATCTTTTTTTGGTGAGTTTGTTAGGGGGACACGAACTTTTTCAGGTAGCTGTGGAAAAACTATCTGTTTAAAAATGAAACAAGGTTTATGGTCTCCTAAGTGGGCAAGCATCACGGATTAGTCTTTATTATTATCCAAGATTTAATAGTCCAAATGCCACAAGCTCATATATAATCCTTTGATCCTCTGCTTATAAAATTTGGTTAAAATTCTCAACAAAAATTTCATGAAATTCAAATCTCGGAAATGCATTTTATTAAATTATAAAAGAGAGGTGCCCGAGTCTGAAAAATATACTTAAAGGAAGAGAGAAAGAGATAGATAGAGAGAAAGAGAGAGAGAGAGAGGGAGGGAGGGAGAGGGATATGAATACCACATGGAAAAATCGAAATTGAGGTTGGGGTGGTGAGCGAGAGAGAGGTCCAGTAGGAAACAGGAAAATAAAAATTATCATCATTGCGGACCTATATACATGTATACGAAAAAAAACTTCGCTTGCTTTCTTCTTGGTTGAAAAAAAAACGAATTTTGCGAACTCAGGTTAACAGCGTTTGTGACACGAGTGTTCCACCAGGCCAAGTCCCATATCTTTGTGGACACAGACATCATAAGGCGTGCTATCAGCTGGATGATCAGACAACAGGCAGCTGATGGAAGCTTCCCCGAGCCCGGCAAAGTTTTGGACAAGAAAATGCAGGTAAGGGAGAGGGAGGGGGCGCTCGTTATTTCTTATTAGGGGCTCGTTATCTTTTTTTCAGGCCTCACCCATTTAAAAATAATGTACTTAATGGGGATGACATAAAGAGAGGATTCTGTACCAATACTTAAGTACGAGCTTGAAACAATTTGTAGGCTTCTCTCAGCAAGGTCAATGTCCAAAGTGTATTCAAACTTTTGTCAATCAAAAATAATGTCTTGAAATGAGTGCAATATATTATGAGTATCATTCATTTGTTGAAGAAATTATTTTCAATAAATAAAAGATTTCTCGATGTGTAGAGTCATGGCTCAATGATATGCATTCGGATCTCAGGTCAAAAAGTCTTGGGTTCGTGTACTGGCTCGCAAAGATGAGATGTCGAGTTCGATAGTTTCTTTATACTCATTTTGTCAGTCCGCTCACTTAAATACAGTAACATATCTCATTAGTATGATAGAGTGACGCGTAGCTTTCAATAGCTGCTCCTGTTGGTAAAGCATATTAGTGATTGGTCTCTTTCTAAAACAACCAGTGACAACTTTTTTCTCTGTTCTATGAAATATTCTTTTTTTTCATCGAGTTTTTGTATTTGTCATTAATCGTCATTGTTTCCTTCTCATTTGAGACATCTGTATTTATGTATGTATCGTGATTGTAATGTGTAACAGACTTCATGGCCAGTTTTTCCATAGAATTTACAGTTTTCAATTTTTAATACCTTTTGTTTGTTAAGTATTGTCAACATTTTACTACACAATCAAATTCTTCAACCTTATTAATATTTTTATCCAAATATTGATTTCAATCTCTGATAATGACAAACAGGTCAAAATGCTGCGATCTGATCAGTTCTGTTTTATCTACAAGAAAATCAACTGACTTCTTCACATCTAATCGAAAAAATCTATGTGTGTGAAATATTAAATGGAACATGCATCCCCAAAAAAAGGATGTTTAAAAGTAATCTAATTGGTAAAATATTTTTTATCAACAAAAGCAGGTTATTTATCCTTACAAACCTTTGATGTTTCATTTATGATATACATTACTGGCTGCGCCATTTTGTTCATGTCTATCTTTCAGGGTCAGGCAGCTAGTGGTGTCGGACTCACTTGCTTTGTTTACATCTCTTTACTTGAGAATCAAGACTTGTTTGCATTCAGCCAATGGACGGTAAGTTACCTAGAATTAAACGAAGATAACCTAAACTCATTCTATTCATGATCGTGCCTCTTTAAATTTTATGAATTATCAATCATTGGAAAGTAAATTCTCTTTTTGTATCCTTTTCTTTTATATAAACATATGTCAGATTTCAAATTATTCAAAGTTTGGTACCAAACTGTGTATGTTGCTATCACCTTGATTGTATGTTACTCAAACAATTTGCCTCATCTAATGGATGTGCGTGGACATAATTTCTTTTATCTTAAAGGTGAAACCAGCCATGTTAAAGGCCTTGGCGTTCCTCAAAACAGAAGTAGCGAGAAGCACTGACCCTTACATACTGGCGATGGCTTCATACGCCTTCCAGTTGGCCGGCAGTCCTCAAGCACAACCAGTGTTGGATAGGCTGGAGACAATGGCTGTCAAAGAAGGCGTGTGGACTTTATATGGAATAAGATGAAAGAGAAAAAGTGGACAGTGAAAATTAATTAAATTTTTATTGAGCGAATTATCATTTATAAATTTATTTTTATCTTAATAATAGAGTTTTAATCATGAACACACATCTCTTTTTAGGGTATGTTTATGGTTTAAAATATATTTTTGACAGTATCAATCAAGTTTGCACGTTTAGTAATTATATTTCTTTTCTACTATCAACCAATCAATATGCAACTTGAACTGACTTTTCTGGCTAACAAACATATCATTTGTGATAAGTTCGGTAAGATCCTGCAAATTGGAGGAAACACTTTATGAAGGAAAAAAATATTCTATGGCTCACTATGCACAATGTCTTAGGGATATTTTATGAACTAATTTTCATTTTAAAAATCACTTTTCTCACCTCTATCCTCCCCTCCCCGCAATACCCCAAACAACTGTTTTGTCTTACAAAAGTCCATGGTCCTGTATTGAATACGATTACTTTAAGGACGCGTGCGTTAGCAAAAAAAAAACATATAAAGGCAAATTAATGTCTTTAAAAACAATTATTATGTTAGATTGTAGGCTGGATTCAGTTTAATGTCACCTAAAATAATGAGATAGAAAATTTGTCTTAAAGCCTTTAAAAGCCTTTTTTATAGTTAGCACAATTTAAATCACTTGTTGCGAACTAGGAAAAGGAAATAAAACAAAATGATTATCGTTTGATTAGAAGTTCTTTAAAGGACATTGGATTAATGAATATTAAAAAAAAAATAGATTTTGCAGTTCCAGATGGCATATTATATCAACAACAACAAAAGACAAAGGCAAACAAATAGGGGCCGGAGAATTATTTCGCCTTCTTCTGTGTAAGTGAATGATAAAACCAAACTTAAATTAATACGTCTTAGACTTCTCGGGCACAAACAATTGATCGCATTGAAAACTTTCCCCGTTTTTACCTAAAGGTGCGATGAGATATTGGCACAAGACAGAGGCTCCGAAAGCTAAACAAGGTAGCTGGCACTCACCTCATAGTACAAAGGCTATCGACACAGAAATGACATCATACGTGTTGTTGACTTACGCACTCAAAGCTGATAAAGTGGGTGGAAAGGGAATTATGCAATGGGTCGCGCAACAAAAGAAATCCAAATGGAGGATTTACCTCCACACAGGTAATCTCAATAAAACAAAAATTGCGAGCTCACACCTTTGACCAAAGCATTTTGAGTAAACATGAGTTTTTGAAATCTATTTTTATCATTGAAGTTATCTAAATCAAAACAAAGTGTGGAAGGAGCTATATACTTCAAGAGATGCCTGGACTGCGATTACAGCGTTAAAAACTTTTCGACTTCTCGGGTACTTTTTTTTTGTAAAGATTTTTTGGTTAATGTTATGGACTCAGGCTTTCCTTGAAAAATATAACCAAGAGTTTCCAGAAAATGAAATCGGTACTAACAAATAAACTTTCTTGTTTTCTTTCATCTTTCCGGTCGTGCAAAGAAAAAAATTTGAAAATCATGCCTACCATTAGCTTAGAGTTATTTATCCTTCTTTATCCATCAATAACAAAATGTAATTATACGCTCTATCTTTCTACACTGAGCAGGACACAGTAGTGGCACTAAATGCTCTGTCCCAGTTCACCAAGATGACTACAGGCAACAATTACAATATTCATATCACTACCCTCTTGGACTCGGTTCCTACCTACACGTTTGACATAACGGACGCAAACTTTCTCCTTCTCCAAACCCAAGAGGTATGTGGCATTAACTTAATCTCTCTCTCTCTCTCTCTCTCTCTCTCTCTCTCTCTCTCTCTCTCTCTCTCTCTCTCTCTCTCTCTCTCTCTCTCTCTCTCTCTCTCTCTCTCTCTCTCTCTCTCTCTCTCTCTCTTTCTATCTATCTATCTATCTATCTATCTCTATCTCTATCTATCTATCTCTATCTCTATCTCTCTCTCTCTCTCCCTCTCCCTCTCTTGTTTGTTTTTAATTACCATTACTATTTCTTTTCCTCATCTCTTTTTCCCTTATTATACTCAATGATCTACTGTTAGTTCAATATGCATAAAAGTAACCATTAATTTTGTATAACGCATAATGTGTTTTCCTCCAGACCAAAACTATGCCTTCCGAGGTAAAAATAGACGCTACTGGAAACGGAACGGCTCTAGTTGAGGTAACAGAATAGATAATTATGTTTCCAAAGTCTATTATTATTAATGACTAAAGATATAAAATGGAGAGACTGATGCTCCCTATTTTTTTAAAGCAGGAATTATTTTTCTTATGTTTGTAAATAATAAGATGAACAACAACAACAAGAATAAGAAGAAGAAGAAGAAGAAGAAGAAGAAGAAGAAGAAGAAGAAGAAGAAGAAGAAGAAGAAGAAGAAGAAGAAGAAGAAGAAGAAGAAGAAGAAGAAGAAGAAGAAAGTGAGAGAGGTGGAAAACAAATGGGAAGAAGAAGAAGAAGAAGAAGAAGAAGAAGAAGAAGAAGAAGAAGAAGAAGAAGAAGAAGAAGAAGAAGAAGAAGATGAAAAACAACAACAATAACAATAACAACAACAAAAAAAATAATAATAATAATAATAATAATAATAATAATAATAATAATAATAATAATAATAATAATAATCAACATCATCATAATAATATTAAATAATAATAATAATAATAATAATAATAATAATAATAATAATAATAATAATAATAATAATAATAATAATAATAATAATAACAATAATAATAATAATAATAATAATAATAATAATAATAATAATAATAATAATAATAATAATAATAATAATAATAATAATAATAATAATAATAATAATAATAATAATAATAATAATAATAATAATAATAATGATACAATTAAGTAAAACTTTATAAAACGATATTCATGTTTTAATCTTATGTTCTTTATCTTATTTCACCATGAATGTATGATTTTACTACAATTCAGGTTTCTGTGTTTTTCAACGTCGAGAGTGAGGTGGAGGATTTGACCTTTGACTTATCTGTGACCGTTATGGAAGAAACCCTGAGTTTGCTTGTTGTAGAAACTTGTACTAGGTAATTTCGTCCTTTTCTCAACTGTTTCCCCCTCCATCTTTTCTTACTCTACTTTTTCTGTTCCTTCTTCTACTTCTTTACCTTTCTTTTTATAATTAATCAACCGAACAATCACTTTTTCATTCAAATTTGACACCTGTGTTTTTTTTTTTTTTTGTTTTTTGTTGTTTTTTTTTCTGGTTCAGCACAATGTTCCTCCTAGTTGTACTGTATTATCATGAAATTAAACATTATAACATTGCTAGACCCCACACATACACACACGCACACACCCAACCCAATATCTCCATGAACATTGTCTTAACAATAGGAGGAGTTAATATTATCTTCTCAACAATCAGACGCGTTTCAGAGAGGGTGTGAGTTGGGAGGGGGAGGGTTTGTCATACTTCAAAGAAGTGATGATATATTTTTATGCCACCAATTATACAAAATCCAACACTCTTCTCTGCCAGATGGCTGGGTCAGGAAGACTCAAGCTCCATGGCAGTCCAAGAAATTGGGGTCCCGTCTGGATTCTCAGTTAGTCCCGAGGCCATCACACAGCTGGACATTTTGAAGCGTATCGAGGTTCAGAATAAAAAGGTTGTCTTGTACTTCGACCAGGTATGTTGTAGTTGCCGCTCTTCTTCCCGTATTTGAAATTTTAAAAAAAGAAGAAAAAAGACATAGGAAAAGTTGAAGAAGCCTACTCAACTCTTTTTTTTTTTATCTATAATCATTTTTAAAGAGTGTAGCAAAGGTTCAATGGCAATTTTTCTGAGCGTTCCTTAAATACAAAAAGAAAGAAAGTAAAGTATTTACTTGCCATTGTTATAACTGTTGCATATAGCAAGCACTAAGTATTTATAGAGTTAAAGAATAAGTACGTCTTTGAAGTATGTATTAGTCAAATTCATGAGACATTTCAAACAATGAAGATTGACCTGTATGACAGAAGAGGGACATTCAGTGAGAGATCGACAGATTGGTGGAAGAGAGAGAAAGAGAGAGAGAATGAGAGAGAGAGAGAGAGAGAGAGAGAGAGAGAGCTTAAAGGATGTATAAGGGACTGAAATAAGAGATATAGATAATGGAATCACTGGAGAGGGAAAAAAAGGGAAGAGTTAAAATGCTCAAAAAAGCTAAAAAAAGTGATTGAAATGAAGAAAGATAGGAATAGAGGAACAGATTTGTAATGGGTGTGTCAAGTTACCTACAGACCAAAGAGGACAGATGATTTGTTCCCAAATTTATGCTTTATAATTTCCATTGTTTAGATCATGGAAAGTCTGATGTTTGCGTGACATTCCGTGCTTACAGAACTGGTATGGTTTGCTAAGACTCAGCCAACAGCCATTCGAGTCTATGACTATTATGAGCCTGGTCAGTAAAAACTTTTGCTTAGTTTAATGCCCTTGAGTTACTCATCAAGCCTAGGATTCGGCTGCTTAGATTGGGTCCGACTTCAACGCAGTTGTCCTCAACCTATGATCAGACTTAGTTTTTGGACTCAACGCTCTTTCCAAGGAGCAATCTAGCACTCCTTAAAGTAATGCATTTCGTACTTTAATCAGTCTATATTCGAGAGCTGGAAGACGAAGATATTATTTAGATTATGAAGACTCACAGTACTTACATTAATCCAATTTGACACAATATTTCTCTTTCTATTAAAAAGCCATTGAATTTGAAGGAACTTAAGAGTTCAACTTCTGTGGTTTAATTTAAGCCTAGCATGCCATCACAAAGAGTCCAAAATGAATTTTAATTTAGCTTAACTCCCCTTTATAGGACTTTATCCTTACTTCAGACTAGTTTTTTTTTTAATTCCTGAAATAAGATATATGTTAAAAATACTCATATCTCACTTCTTGTGTAAGTTTAAGAATATAACTCAGTTCCAAGTAAAATATAAAGAAATGTGACATTTTCCACAAAACATGGAGAATCAATGTTATATTTTTACTTTGTACTGAGAAAGTCAGTTTCTTGTACTTAGTGCATTTGTCATTGATCAACAAGATTTGGATATTATATCTTTAACATTTAACAAATTGATAATTTTGAAAATTATTGTATGGTATGATAAAACGATCATCTATAGCTGGTAGGATGGATTGTTTAACTCATTATAACACTAAGCTTGAATGTTTTGTTTTCAAAGTAAAAAATAAAATGTTTTTTTCATTATTTCACATGAAAAAAAAATATTCATATACATGTTAGTTCTTAAACTCACCAAATCCATTTAGCTTGAAAACGTAATCATTTGCTGTAAGAAGAAAAAAATGCACTATCAGCGCAAAAATGGAAAGACAAAGTGTAAAAAATTAAATCAACACTATGACACACCTATCCAAAACTATTTTTAGTTCTGAGAATAACGAGAACCATAATATGAAATAAGTTGCTGACAAAGGAAAACATAAAATAAGAGAGAATCAATAGAAGGCTTTAAATCCGCTCCCCCTGCCCTATCTTCTTTCCACTTCACTCCCGAAAAAAATATCAGGTAGCTAACGTACAAAAATTCAGAGAATTTTTTACAAACCACACTTGTCTGAGAAAGATATCAAAGGAGGATCATTATGCAAATGGGTCCTCTCTTCAACTTCCTATTTATGAATTCTAAATCAATTCGAATTTCCAATTTTATGTGTTTTCGTCCTAAAATTTGTTTAAACAGGTAACCAAGTAACTCAGTTCTACGAAAGGTCCAAGGTACTGAAAGAATCGTCTCTCTGCTTTGAGGTTTTGGCCCTGAATGTGAGAACTCTGTTTGTAAAAAACAAGAGCATAATAAGGAATTCAGCAACTTTTAGTAAGTTTTATGTAGAACCTATTTGGTGAATTTTCTAACCAGTTATAGAAAACATTCTGAGAATTAATTATCAATATTTTGGACTGGAGCTAAAACTAATACTCCAAAATAAAGCATTCACAATGAAAAATCACACATTGCCCAAGAACACGCGTATGTTATCGTACAAGACTAAATACATGTCTAGTCTATGGACACATCGTATGATAATAGTTTTCCTTACCAAATTTCATATTACATGGTAGCTTAAATTGAAATGTATTGCATAGTGATGTTTATAGTCAAATTTTTTTTTATACTAATAAACGAAGATGTCTGGTACTGATTAAAAAAAACAATTAACCCTTATAGCACCATTTTTCAAGTAAAGAAAATCTTTTTTCTTCTTTTTTTCTCTTTACTTTGTAGGTTGCAAGAATTTAAATAAAGTGAATGCCAATATCTATTTGCTTTGCGTTTTTCCTTTGTATGCTTGTTTTTCTCTCTAACTTTTGTTTTTTACTGGCAAACTTGATAATCAAGTTTATTGCAGTCCTCTCCGGAGACGTCTTGTTATATTTAAAGGATGCTCACATGAAATGTGAAAAAAATGGCTTTAAGTTGTTAAATTTGTAGTGCTTTTCGAATGTTGGGTTGTTTTTTTTAATTGCTGAAAAATATAATATTGTTAGTGTGGGTTGAGAGAAATGGCTACTCTGAAGGATAACAAAGAGCCTTTCCATATTATTTTTTCACAACAATGCAGAAATTAATAAGGTATGTGAAGTGAAATGACACCATAAACTAAACAAAAAAGAAAGAAATATTAGTGTGAAAGCGATGGAAGCTTTACAAAGTATAAATTTTTAAAGTCCCCGACAGTACATGTGTCTATTTATAAGTAAAATCACTATCATAATGAGTCTTCAGAGAAAAATAATAGTTTTAAAACATGCCAGGCAAATTTTTCATTTTCTGTGCAGCGGCTTTGTCTGTCAAGAGAACTTGAACTAAAATACTAACGTAAACTGGCACATTTTATGCTGATATTACATTGCCATTGACTTAGCACGAGTATAATATGCGTAAGTCTCTATTACTGCAATAATATTAACATTTCACACGGCCGCTTATTTTTGACTAAGAGAGGCTAAGGCGTATTTTTTAAACTGTATAGAATCAGTTGTTTACTGGTCTTAAAGTTAATTTTATATACAAAAAACTCCAGCCCCTTTGTTTCAAGGGCCACCAGCCACGTAAAAGGACCGAGTTTTGAAAATAACGATGCGAACCCGTATTGTAAATTATCATAACTACAATTTTAGTGTGGCGCCGGTACATTGAAAAGGTGCAGTAACTTGAGTGGTTACAGCTTAACAGCTTCGTCCTAGATACAAAAAGAACTTCTCGTAGGCTCCAATTTTATGTCCTTCAGAAAGACATTTCATTTTTACTTTTCCACATTTTTTTATACAATCTTCAGCCTGCAAGAGATATCTAAGTATGTGTGGCATGACAGCTATTTTTTCTCATATTATGTTAGATTTACTGTGTTTCTCATTATAATAAAAAAAATAACACACTAGAAAGTTCTATAGAAAGAAGCACTCAAAAAGTATTTGTCTATATTTTCAAACACTTATTCATGGTCGGATTTCAATATCTTTACTAAGTCTCTAAGATATTTTATTTCAATAAATGAAGGTATCAAGT
The DNA here is from genome assembly GCA_033675545.1 of Elysia crispata. Taxonomy (NCBI): domain Eukaryota; kingdom Metazoa; phylum Mollusca; class Gastropoda; family Plakobranchidae; genus Elysia; species Elysia crispata. The sequence goes on from JAWDGP010004452.1 coordinate 39,316, forward strand.
TTTTTGGGGATGACAGGCTTTCAGAAAAAAAATTATATTTGTATCCAGGACATACTGCTGCATTGGAAAACGGATTCCATGTTGCAAGAAGTGAAAGGAGCGTCCTAAACTTTTTAGGGTTTGTGAACGAAAATTCTGCACATACTTTTGAATTTTTTTTTTGGAATTGAGTAAATGTTTGATTGATTGCTCCAGTTTTACACCCAGAAGAAACTACAAAAATGTTTTCAGTAGTAGGCTTCTAAGACGAGATATAGTTTTTTTTTTTGTTTTGTTGGGGGGGTTTTTTTGCAATTCATTTCTCGGAAAAATAACAAAAAAAAATTAAAAGCATAATAACTATGAAATCATGAAGCTTTTACGTTGACAATTTTTCACCGCTAAATAATAAGAAGGTTAAGGACTGATTTTTATTCTGTTGTTAAGGCCTCGGATGGACACGGAAAAGGTGACTGATATTATTTATAGGTTTTTTTTAATTTGCGGCTCCACAATATAATATAAATTTGTTAACGTTGTGGCTTTATTCTTATAATTTTAAAAAATCATATATCTTGGATTAGAAACTCACACTTTTTTTCATCTTCTTCTTTCTCTTCTTCTTCTTCTCCTTCTTCATATTGTTCGTTTTTGTCGGGGGAGGGGGGTATTGCTTTTATTGTTCTTCTTCTTTGTCTTCTTCTCCTTCCTCTTCTTCTGCTTCTACTCACTCTCCTTCTTCGTTTTTTCCCCTTGTTCTTCTTGTCCTTTTTTTGTTGTTGTTTTGGTTATCTTTCTTTTCTTCTTCTTATTCCTTTTTCTTCATCATCGTCTTCCTGTTCTTCTTGTTCTTGTTCTTGTTCATCATCATCATCATCATCATCATCATCATCCATCATCATCATCATCATCATCATCGTCATCCTCTTCCCTTCTTCTTCTTATTCATACCATTGTCATCGTTATCATTCTTTTCTTGTTGTTATTGTCCTCTCATCTCGGCTCTTCTGCTTCGTATGTTATTCTCTTCGTTCGTTGTTGCTTTTTTTGCTTGTTGTTGTTGTTCTTCTTCTTCCTCTTCTTCTTCTTCTTCTTCTTCTTCTTCTTCTTCTTCTTCTTCTTCTTCTTCTTGTTCTTCTTCTTCTTCTTCTTCTTCTTCTTCTTCTTCTTCTTCTTCTTCTTCTTCTTCTTCTTCTTCTTCTTCTTCTTCTTCTTCTTCTTCTTCTTCTTCTTCTTCTTCTTCTTCTTCTTCTTCTTCTTCTTCTCCTCCTTTCTTCTTCTTCTTCTTCTACTACTACTACTATTAATACTAATACTACTACTACTACTACTACTACTACTACTACTACTACTACTACTACTCACTACTACTACTGCTTCTACTACTACTACTTACTACTACTACTACTACTACTACTACTACTACTGCTGCTGCTGCTGCTGCTCATCGCTTCTTCTTCTTCTTCTTCTTCTTTCTTCTTCTTCTTCTTACTTCTTCTTTACTTCTTCTTCTTCTTACTTCTGTCTTCTTCTTCTTCTTCTTCTTCTTCTTTTTTCATTTGCTGAGATTTCGGCAGCCACCTAACCATTTATCAAAAAGCTGTCTTCTTATCACTCAATGCTTTGTTGAATAAGAGATGTAACGCAACGGCTGTTTCTAAGGAATTGGCTTTGAGAACTTTTGGAAGTATCTCATTGGACCCAGCTGCCCTCCTTCTGCTCAGTTGATTTACTGTATCAACTTTGCTTCTTTCTTTGCAAGCGTTGCATAGCTGGTTGGAATCTCTTGTCTAGTTAGTAGGATATACGATGTATTGTATGGTTGGACATATATATAAATAAATTGTAAATGTCGATCAGTCCAGCACCTCATTTTCGAAGATTGCTTTTTCAGTTGTTTTTTTTCTCTTCAATGCAACCCAATTCGTAAAATGTGTTTTTTATCGTTTGTTTTGTGATAGAGGATTCCATGGTGTCTTTCATCTTCTGTTGATACCATCTCTGTTTTTCTTATCAATATGCTCATACATTTTTCGTTTCATTATCCAATCTTACTGATATTCATAGGAATGAGTCAATCTAACGCCCTTGGGTTGTGCTGCAAAGTAGCTGTTTGATAACTCAAAAAATAATAATCAGGAAATAGTTGTTAGTTTTGTGGGGGGGGGGGGGGGTTCGATTATTTCTGTATTTCCTAAGTTTCTTAAACGGAGAATCTTAGACGGAGGCGGTGGTTACCGACAAGGTTTGATGAGATCTGACTCGACCACCAGAATGATGAGCCACCTAGGACTCAATTACAATAATAATAATAATAATAATAATAATAATAATAATAATAATAATAATAAAAAGAGCATTTATATAGCGCATATCCAAATGATTAAAATGCTCTATGCGCTTTACAAGAAAAAGAATAAGATAGAAGCAGGCTAGAAGGCCTGAACATACATACATAAAATATAGAATGACGTACATAGCATTAAGAATAACATACATATTATATAAAAAATAACAAATCCTTCTACATATCAGTAGAATATTTTGCTGTTGAATAATAGATTGAAAAAAGGAAAAAAAGGGAAAACATCACAACATAAAACGAATGAAATAGATTCACAGCACCTATACTATAAGTTGTAACCCATTGAGGCATAGAATTTTCAAACTATAGAAACGCATCAGGATTTTTTTTAATTTATGAATTAGATTAAAAATGCACACAATTAATAGCTTCAAAAATTTATCTACTATATTGTACACGATTATATGAACTAGACAATGCACTACATAAACTGCTATCAATGAGCACGATATTTTGAAAAAAAATTTCTGAATACAGGGTTCATCCACTTGTAGCAAAAAGGTGAAATGAAGTGTTACATAGAATATCATACAAATCATCGCAAAATAAAGTTAGGTTGATTTCACAAGATTTCCGTGATTCCTTCTATGCTTTTAAGAAAATTCTCTGATTTTAAGTATCTGCTGAGGTTGACTTATAGAATAGCTAAGGATTTTATGCACTTTTCAAACTTAGTGGTCGGTTAAGAATCACATATAAATGTGCATGTACAACATGGCTTGAATTTACTTTACAGTAACTTAATGCCATGTATGGATTATTTTACTGTATACCTCGTAATCAATAATGTTCTTGAGTTGCTGAGAATTTTCATAAAGATTGAAACATAAAGAAGGATAAATTATCATAGGAGCCAGAGGTTTCAGAAAAAATTTTTGTCCAGGATACAAACATCA